>OV702298.1:51832019-52257019 GCA_916181665.1 Avena sativa | reverse complement strand
CATTGTGGTTGTGCTCCTTGTTTTTATACAAGTGGAGTTGTACCCACCAATACTCTTCTCCTTCATCCGTCACTGGAAATCCCTTGTACACGGATTCACCATTTATCCCCAAGCTAATCATAAGGTTCTTGAGTGCCTTTGGAAACTCCGTCTCACATTCTAGGGTCATGGTCACCAGTGGTCCCTTCCTGATGGCTTCATTGATGGCGGCCATCTACAAATAGGGATGAGAAAGAAAATTAGGAGAGGTTTACGAGATGAAAAGAGAGAAGTTTGAAATTTACAAAGGGGTTGCATTTTCCTAGTGGTTTCCTTAGTCTAATCCATCTTAGGGTCACAAACCTAAAGACAAATAGTGCTCTGATACCATCTGTAAGACCTCACCCTTTAAGGTAAAGGTCCCTGTGATTGCAGTGCTAGTCCCTGGATCGAATTGCGAGCACCCACAGTATAAGATGAAGTACAGAGATACAAAGGTCATTATTACAACGTAATTTCCAGGAGTACAATAGCTCTTACAACTCATTAGACCAAGGCTAACACAAAGAGTTCTCATTACATGGTATATAAAAAAAGTCTTCATCTTCATGTGCCACATCCAAACATGTTGAGTGTAGACTCATAACCCTACTCACCATCAGAGTAACCTGCAACGTAATAAGTTATAGCCACAAGGGGTCAATACAGTTGGAATTGTATTGGCAAGTGATATCATAGTTATATAGTAGAGACTATCATCTACATGAATTTGGCTAAGTGTGGTTTCAGGCTGGCTTTGCACAAAGTAGTTTTGTCCTACTAGTTGAAAACACTAAGTTTTTTTTTACGAAAACACTAAGGACCAACCAATAGACATTGGTGTACCTCTACCCTTGTCCACCCACAAATTTTAACTTAGATAAATTGGGATGAGGAGATTCTTGACCCTTTCAATGTCTTTGATGCTCAAAATGTCCATGACAGGGGACACGGCTAAGTACTTAGGTTTTACCCTCTCGAGAGGTGGTGCAGTTTCCCCACAAGACTCGACATGCATCGAGACGAGACTTTTCAGAAGCAATCCCTCAGACCACCATGGAAGCGTTCCATCCTATCAACTCTACCACAATCTGTCCATCTGGTTGAGTTCTTGCAACTTAGTTGGTCAAGGCAGAGCCCATATGCCATGTGGTTGCACTAGAAGCTTCCCAACACTAAACATCTCAAATCTCTTTGTTCCTGGGTGGCCAATCACAAGTGTGATACACAGGGTAAACCATAGACATGGGCCCTGTGTAACCACTCAACACAAACCATACAAGTCCATTCCACCCAGGTGTTTCATTAACAAGTTGTTTTCTTAGTCAAAAACATATAGGCATAATCTTTCCATAATATCATAACCTGAATTTTCACCCTTGAATTCTAATAGCTAGGCTAAGCATACTAGCATATCATGTCTCCTAACATAGGGAAAATACTATCAATATATCATCTATAGGATCTACCATATCATAGCATATACTTTGAAAATTACCATGCAAATCCTACTCAAAATAATAATAATGCAATAGGAAAAATAATAGGACAAAAAGATGAAGTATCACTTGCCTTGGTATCTAGGGGAATAGGTACAATCCTCACAATCACACACTTCACAATCCACAAAATCTATACAACAAAATTAACAACAAAATATTCACAAATCAATATACACCGAAAAATAATATGAATGCATGCAAAATGCAATGAGATGATTTGCCACACTTTTAAAATCAAAATTTATAGTACTGAAGACAAAGCATATAATCTAAAGTCTAAATAACACAAAACCACCTAAAGATAATATTCTAAATAATGTTTATAGCCAAAATAGTCCTACAAATTTCTCTGCATAAAATCCTAATTTTACAGATGCAAATGACCAAAGTAAGGCCATGGATGAAAAGATCTCATTTTTCTAAATCCATAGACACCTAATTTGTAATCTTCGGATTTACAGAACAAAAGTTATGAATTTTGCAAGTTTAAACATCTAATAGATAAAAACTGGATTTTAAATCTAATTCACAGCCACGCGGCCTGTTCTGATTGGACGGTACTGGTTCGTGCAGATCACGCACGCAAGCCGCTGGATCTAAGTGGCATCGTGTGGTCCAGATCTGACCATACCGCTTCGCGCTGGCGATCTAATCTAAGCCACTGGATCTAGATCCAGTGGATCACGTTGCTCTGGCCAAAATAGAGTGGCGCAAATGGCCACTGTGGCGGCGGCGCATCTGACGACGATGTTCCAACGAGGACAAAGGGTAAGGAAGGGGTAACTGTGGATTACCTGGGTCGTGGCGTCGAGGAGGTGCTCAAGGTGGTCGCGGACGGGGCTGGGGCGCATGGACACGGTGGCTATTCCTCGTCGGAGTTTAGCCGAGCGTTGGTGCTCGCAGACGTCGACAGAGGTGAGGTTCTAGTGCGAAATGAAACAAACGGCAAGTTTCAGGAGGTGCGCAAGCAGACGGTGAGTACAACCGCGTGAATCAGAGGCCAAGGGGAGCACGAAATTCACCGCAATGTGTCGCCTGAGCTCGTCAGGGCAGCCGCGGTGTGACACGAAATTTGTGGATCCCGGTGGAGCTCAAAGGTGGGTGAGTGGGGGGAAATGGAGCGGAGTGGGACGGGTTTAAGTGGCCGGGGCGAGGGAGTGAATCACGTGGCAAATCAACCAGCAATTAAACGCGAATTCATCGGCTTTGAAAGGGGAAGAAACGGCCGCGGCGCGGGTCTCTCGCCTGAGATTGACGACGGCGGGGTGACGTGAAGATGGGATCCACTTGTCAGTGAGGGGGTGCGACATGCGCATGTGAGAAACAGAGGGGTGAGGGGGAATTTGCCGGGTAGGCTTGCTGGGCTACTAGTTGGGCCTGGCCAGATGGCTGGTTGGGTTTCTTATTTTTTTTCCTTTTGCCTTTTCTATTTCTGTTTTGATTTTTCAAATAGGATTTGAATAACCAAATCAAATCCAAATATATTCAAACTTTCTCCACAATTTTGTGAGGTGATCCTAGTATTTAAAAGTGTGTCCAACACAACAAATCAAACATTTTGGGGTAGTGAAATAAAAATAAAAACATGCCCCATACATGTAATATAAAAGGGGTATAAAAATAGGGTTTTGATAGGGTTTAAACTTTGAAATTTTTTGTGCAATGTAAACATGCCATGATAATATGAATGCAATCATGATGTTTTGAATTTGATGAAATTTGGGATGTTACAAGCATGAGGTACGGCCCTCGTACTCAAGGGACATGAGATTGCCAACTTATACTTTGTCAAGCATATACTCCATATTTTGTTCACTTTAACCTCAATCACTTCAAGATGCTTATGATAGGGGCAATGAGAGCTGAAAGCTAACAAGTACCATAATTTTTGGAAGCTCTTTATGAAACTTGAAATCCCTGCTTCCCTTTATGAAGGTCCTTTATTCCACTTTTATATTGAGTCTCCACCTTCTATCCTTAGGCACCAATTAAGAGAGCATAGTTGTCATTCTTAGTTCTATGTGCATTGTCCCAAAACTTATTGATTGATTCATAATGTTGATATTGCTTGTTCTTGAACTATTTGTATCTAGTCACCCTTATGAACTTTGAAGGTGTCCTATGCATTTATGTTTTGCTACTCCATGAGGGACATGCTGAATGCCACTATGCTATGATTTCTATATGTGAAACAAACAAACGTTTTCAATGCATTGTTATTCATGATCATTGTTTGTATCCTTTCATGTTGCAGCATAGTTATTATGTCTTATTGTTAGAACTTCATCTTTCATGTTCATGTTTAGACTACTTTGATCCCAGTTTTCAATGCTTGCAAATGGTTTGCTCTTGATTGTGATGGTGCATCTCACCTCAAAAATTATACTTTTTATCACTTACCTACTCGAGGACGAGCAGGAGTTAAGTTTAGGGATGCTTGATACGTCGTAAACGTATCTATAATTTTGATGTTCCATGCGTGTTTAGTATCAACTTTGTTATGCTTTATCTACACTTTGAGGTATTTTTATACATTTTCTAGGACTAACCTATGCCGCAGTGCCAGTTGCCTATTTTCTACTGTTTTTGGTTTCAGAAAATCTAGTAAGGAATTATTCTTGGAACTGGACGGGACAAAAGCCAAAGTCAATATTTCACCAAGGGGAACACAGAGACCGAAGGGTGACCGGAGGGGAGCCACAGGGTGGCCACACCCCCCCACGCGCGAGCCCACCCTAGGCCACGTCTGGGCAGGGTGTGGGCCCCCAGGCCCCCCTCCTGCCTCGCCTCTTCGCCTATATAAACCCCTCGATGCCAAAACCCTAAGTACCCGATTAGATCTCCACGAAATAGTTTGTAGCCGCCGCCACCATCGTCCTAGTAGTTCCACCTTGGACTATGGGTCCATACTGTAGCTAGATGGTTGTTTCTCCTCCTTTGTTCTATCATGTTTAGATCTTGTGAGCTCCGTTCATGATCAAGATCATCTATTTGTAATGATGCATGTTGTGTTTGCGGGGATCCAATGGATACTGAGATTACTATGTCAGATTGATTATTGATTCTATCATGTCTTATGATTATTGATTCTATCATGTCTGTGTTGTTTGAGATCTTGCATGCTCTCCGTTTCTAGTAGCTATCTTGGCCAAGTAGATGCTAGTGACTCCAAGAGGGAGTATTTATGTTTGATAGTGGGTTCATGCCTCTATTGAATCTGGGGAAGTGAGAGAAATCTCTTGGGTTGTAGATGTGCTGTTGCTACTAGGGAGAAAACAACAATATTTTGTTCATTGAACAATTGTATTGTTTACTTTACACACATTGCTCAAAGCAGTTATCCATTGCTTGCAACTTAATACTGGAGGGGGTTCGGATGATAACCTGAAGGTGGATTACTAGTCATAGATGCAATTGGATGGCGGTCTATGTATATTGTTGTAATGCCCAATCAAATCTCATAGGATCATGAATGTATAGTATAGCATTGTTATGCCTTGCTCAGTCTTGTCAATTGCCCCGCTATAATTTGTTTACCCAGCATGTTATGTTATTTATCTTAAGGATAACACCTCTAGTGAACTATGGACCCCGGTCCAATCTTTACCATTGATACATCATCTACCCTTACTGTTTACTTTATGCAAGCAATCATTACCTTCCACACCATATGTTTAATCCTTTGTTTTCAACAAACCGGTGAGATTGAAAACCTCACTATATGTTGGGGTAAAGTCTTGAGTTTGTGTTGTGCAGGTTCCAAGTTATTAGCAACACCTTGGAGTCCTTTCCTTGCTCCTACTGGTTTGATAACCTTCGTTTCATAAGTGAGGGAAGACTTACTGCTGTGCTCATCACACGTTCCTCTTGGGGTATCCCAACGAAGATCTAGAGTGATCTAAGCCGCATCATTCTGCAAGGGCATGGTGGAATAGCACTCCTACAATTAATGGAGGACAGCTGATGACTTGGGATGAATTCAAACTCAAGTTTAGCCGAACTCATGTGCCACCCGGTTTGATTCTGAGGATGAGGGATGAATTCAAGGAGTTGAAGTAGGGAAGGATGACTGTGGTGGAGTACCGTGACTGATTTCTGCCTCTGTCTAGGTATGCCCCTGATGAGATTGGTACTGAAGCCAAGAAGGAGAGATTTCTGAATGGTCTGTATGATGAGATGCAGACGGTGCTAGTCAATATTTCGTTTGCTGATCTAGAATCTCTAGTGGATACTGCTATCCAGATGGAAGGAAAGATCAACCAAGCCACTGAGAACCATAAGCGTCGTATGATGCATCAGCCTGGACCCCACCATACCCCAAAGTATCGCCCTAGTTCGTCTACAGGATTTGCACCAAGGAGCAATAGGCCACCTATGCCCCGTCCGAACTATCCCAATCGTTGCGGAGGAAACCCAAGGCCTGGAGGCAACAACAGCTACAACACTGGCAACCCCAATAACTTCAACTGTGCACCGCCAAGGCCCACCAACAACACCAACAATACTTCCCCAAGGACTGGAAGCAATGTTGTGACTATCGCAGGGAAGGACAAGTCAATGATCACCTGCTTTGAATGTGGAGTGAAGGGTCACTACTCCAATGAGTGTCCCAAGAAGATTTCTACAACACCCAATGTCACTGCACCTACCCAACAGCAGCGTCGTGTCCAACCTGGAAAGAGATTTTCCCCAGGCAACCCGCACAACCGTACCGGCCGTCTGTTCCACATGAATGCTGAAGAAGCCCAGGAAGCGCCAGATGTCGTGCTGGGTATGTTTTCTGTTAAGTTAGTACTTGCAAGAGTGTTGTTTGATTCAGGAGCATTGCACTTGTTTGTCATCTAAGAATTTGCATGCATTAGTAAGATTCAACCATCAAATTTGAAGCATGTTATGATAGTTCAAATACCTGGGTCAACTACTAAAGCTAGAAAAATTTGAAAGGCCGTACCTATCAGAATTCATGGAATAGATTTCTATGCCAACCTAATAGTACTTGGAACAAAAGTTTTGGAAGTAATACTAGGAATGGATTGGATGTCGAAACATCAAAGATTAATAGACTGTGCCAAGAAAGCCATAACCATGACCAGTAGCACTGGAGTATCAGTGGAGCATGTGTTTGAGACACTGCCCCATCAATTAAAGTGCAACAGGAGTTTATCCCAACCAACCCTGGACCAAGTCAGAGTAGTCTATGAATACCCCGATGTGTTCCCAAATGAATTACCCGGTATGCACCCAGATTGGGATATCGAGTTTATCCTTGACTAATCCCTAGAACTGGACCCATAGCTCAAAGAACCTATAGTATGAACCCAGCAGAGTTATTGGAGCTCAAGAAGCAACTTGATGACATGATTAGCAAAGATCTGATACAACCAAGTGCATCTCCATGGAGTTCACCTGTCCTGTTTTTGGATAAGAAAGATGGTGCCACCCGTTTATGTATGGATTACCGGAAGTTGAATGACGTCACCATGAAGAACAAGTACCCACTTCCAAAGATAGAAGATTTGTTTGACCAGTTGACTGGTGCCAGAGTGTTTTCTAAGATTGATCTTAGAAGTGGTTATCATCAACTAAAAATCCGTGCAACGGTTATTCCAAAGACTGCTACCGATATGGATTGTATGAGTACAAGGTCATGTATTTTCGATTAACCAATGCCCCCGCTTATTTCATGAACCTCATGAATAAGATTTTCATGAACTTCTTGGATAAGTTTGTTGTTGTTTTCATCGATGACATTCTGGTCTACTCCAAGTCAGAAGAAGAATATTAACAACACCTAAGAATCATCCTTGGAACCCTAAGAGAGCATCAGTTGTATGCCAAGTTCGGCAAATGTGAATTATGGTTAAAGGAAGTCGGATTCCTAGGACATATCTTGTCGGCCGGAGGAGTTGCCGTCGATCCTGCTAAGATTAAGGATGTTGAAGAATGGAGAGCCCCAACCACTCAAACCGAAGTTCATGCATTTCTTGGATTAGAGGGATATTACACAAGTTTGTTGAAGGATTTTCTAGCATCGAAAGGTCGATGACTCAGATATTGAAGAAAGCCAAGAAGTTTGAATGGACGGAAAAATGTGAAGCGAGTTTCCAAGAGCTCAAGAGGAGATTAATTTCAGCCCCAATTTTGATCATGCCGGATATCACAAAGCCCTTTGACGTATATTGTGCAAGATTGGTCTCGGATACGTGTTGATGTAAGAAGGCAAAGTAATATCCTATCTGTCCTGACAACTGAGGAAAAATTAACATAATTATCCAACCCATGACTTTGAACTAGCAGCCGTAGTTTTAGCCTTCAAGATATGGCGTCATTACCTCATGGGTAACCGGTGTGAGATTTATTCAGATCACGAGAGTTTGAAGTACATTTTCACCCAGAAAGAGCTAAATATGAGGCAAAGGAGATGGATAGAGTTAATCAAGGATTATGACCTTGACATTCACTACCACCCCGGCAAGGCCAATGTGGTAGCGAATGCTCTTAGTAGACTGCCATGTAGATTAAACACCATGTTTATGAAGGAGCAACCAAGTTTGCATAAGGGGTTGGAGGATTTCAGAATGGAGCTAATTAGCGAAGGATTCCTAGCCAGTATTGAACTTCAACCCACTTTGATCGGTCAGATAAAGGAAGCTTAGAAAGTAAATGCTAGTATCGACGGAATTAAGCATCGTATCGGTACATGGAAGGTACCCGGATTCATGGTAGAAGAAGAAGGAGTTCTGTGGTATAAGGGACGAATCTGTGTGCCAGCAGATTCAGAGTTGAAACAAGTTATTTTGCAAGAAGCCCATGATACTCTTTATTCTATTCACCCGGGAGGAATAAAGATGTATCGGGATTTGAAGGAGCAATTTTGGTGGCACAAAATGAAGAGATAAGTCGTAAGCTATATCACCAAGTGTGATATCTGTCAGAGAGTCAAAATAGAAAACCAGCGACCCGTAGGACTGTTGCAACCTTTGCAAATTCCAGAATGGAAATGGGATTCCGTTAGCATGGATTTCATCACCGGTTTACCTACATCTAGTAGAGGAAATTATTCTATTTGGGTCATAGTGGATAGACTTTCCAAAGTAGCCCATTTCATACCAGTCAAGACTACTTATTAGAGCTCGAAGCAAGCAGATTTGTATATTACTAGAATAGTCAGTCTGCACGGAACCCCTAAGACCATAGTATCAGATCGAGGAACCCAGTTTACCTCGATATTTTGGAAGAAAGTCCAAGAAGGATTAGGGACCCAACTGAACTTCAACACAACTTATCACCCGCAGACCGATGGACAAACCAAAAGAGTAAACCAGATACTCAAGGATATGCTAAGAGCCTATGTGCTAGAATATGGATCTAAATGGGACGACTGCCTGCCTTTCGCAGAATTCTCATACAACAAAAATTATCAAGCCAGTTTGCAAATGGCCCCATTCGAGTTTTTGTATGGAAGGAAGTGTCGTACCCCCCTGAATTGGTCGCAAGTAGGAGAGAGTCAGATATTCGGACCAGACATCCTACGGGAAGCCGAAGAGAAGGTTCACAAGATCGGTGAGCACCTCAAGACCGCTCAATCCAGACAGAAGAGTTATGCTGACAAGAGACATCGAGATCTAGCCTTCAATATCAGAGACTTTGTTTATCTCAAAGTATCACCCTTGAAAGGAATGCAGCGTTTCCAACTCAAAGGAAAGATTGCACCTAGATATATTGGACCCTTCAAGATTTTAAGTCGCCGAGGAGAAGTATCATATCCGATAGAACTACCGGAAGAGATGTGAGCTGTTCATGATGTGTTCCATATCTCGTTACTTCGGAAATAATTAGAAGTTCCAGAGAAGATAGAAGTGTTCAAGAACATCGATCACAGAGACGTGGCGATCAACTCGGATTTAACCTATTGTGAAGTACCCGTTCGTATTTTGGAAGAATCTTTCAGAACCACCCAGACCAGGAGTATCAAGTTTCTCAAAATTCAGTGGAGCAACCATACTGAAGAAGAAGCCACCTGCGAACGAGAAGATTACATGAGGACGAAGTTTCCCAATCTCTTTAGTTTCTAGTTTTTCCAAAATCTCAGGACGAGATTCTGTTTAAGGGGGGAAGGATTGTAACATCTCAAAAATATTAATGAGGATATCAATTTCTAATCAACCAAAATTAGGGTTAACAAAAGCTTTTATTTTTAAACAATATCTTAATGCATGTGTGTTATGAATGTTTGCAATGCCATGTTTGATTGTTGTAAATGATGAGAAATGGTTTAAAGATCAAAACCATATCATCTAGGTCAATTCCAAACCAGATCAAAATAAGGAAATTAAAACATGAAGAATATGACCTAATGGTCATTTTTGCCAAAGAAACACTTAGCTCACTTTGAGCATCTCTAGCAAATGATTTCAAACAGAAACAAGTCCATTTCTTTTCTCACCTTGCTAGACCAAGTGACACTAAAAACAATGGAGTTTACCAACCATGCAGAAAAAAATCCAAATCCATTTGAGAGGCAATTCAAAATTGAATCTATCTTATGCATCAAGATAGTCATTTTTGGAAAACCACTAAAACATTCACCACTTAGCAAACCCTTGCACCCCGGGACTGCCAAGCTTATGACCAGCAGACCCACCAAAAATAACTTGAAAACTTGTTTAGTTCTTGAGGCCATTTAATCAAACACTTGGTGATCACAGTACAACCTCACCAACTATCTACTATTTTCATCAATCTTTTGATCATCTTTGTGACCTCACCGAGCTTCCACGATGTTCCCTTAACGCACCCAGTACCATCCCGTGCATTTGAGCTCATGTCACTCGCCGTTGTGACCAGTAGAAATGGTACCCGAGCTCACCCATGTCACCCTGACGTGGACACGCTGCCACAGGCCGCGCCGCCCTCGCCAACGATGTCTAGAAAGTAGCCGTGACCTCACCGCCCCTGCCTGTACACGCCTCGAACAACGACCGCCCGCAGAGACGCCAGCGCAGCCACGCCCATTTAACACTCGACCATGCCGATCGCCATGTCACAACACCGAGCAACACGCTGCGACTCCAGCAACTGCCCAGACATGCTCGTTTGACCCCGCGCTCACCGTGACCACCGTACGCCGTGGAGAATGCCCACGGTACCGCCACAGAGCACAGACGTTCTAGAATGATGGAGACTGCGCCTTGCTGAGCCACTATGCGCATGACGACCGCCCTGAAGCACCGCGTCGGCCTACACCCCTGGCCATGCCGATAGCTCCCTGTAACAACGTTGCTGACGAGACCGAGCCATGCCGCCGTGCCCCCTTCGCTGCAGTATAAATAGAGCTCTCCCCTGTTTCAAAACACACACCATTCCCATCCCTGGATCAAGGCGAGCACCACTTTGCCGGAATTTCACCAGAGCCCTCCGCTGTAGTGGAGAAGAGGAACCAACGCTAGGATCCGCCCCAGTCGCTGCTGCGACCACGAGTCGAACGGACTTTGTCGAATCGCTCGTTCGCCCACCTTGCCGGACCTAGATGGAGCCCTGGTAATCCCCTGGCAACCCCCGCCATAGAGCTAGGGTTCAGTCTCGCCTGCCTCGTGCGATGGAGACGACAAAACAGAGCCGTCGATCACGCTCTAATCATGCAGCCCAGATTAGAGGATACCATTTCATTTTAGCTCAGCCGCTGACGTGTGGGACCAACCCCGGTGTGGACCGCCGCGCGCGCGTCGCGTAGTTGGGCTAGCCCGTTTGTTTTCCCGTGCATAGCCCATAGATTCAAACTTAGGTTTTTCTTTTATTTAGAAACCCTATATTGTAGTTAACTTTGAAAATCAATTTAGAAAGATTCACTGAATCAAATTGAATGAAACCAATTTTGTTAGAAAGCATATGAAAAGCTCTAAACACTCCCATTGGTTTCAAACAGTTTGAAACTATATATGGATCATCCTCAGTAAAAATAACAAGACAGTAGCTTTTGCAACTTCAAACATTTTCTAAAATCAACCATAATTGATTTTATGTTGATTCCATCTCTCAAAAATCACCTTGGCCATGACCTATCTTAATATGTAAAAATATACTCCCTCCATCCCATGGCTTAGGGCGTGTATTTTATGGCACGCTTATTAAGAAGCAATCGGCAGGAAGAAAACGACCATAAAACTTCCTACTATGCCCCTGCATGCATGCGTGAAAATCTTCTTTAATTCTCTTGTACGGTTGTCCCAGCTCCTCGTTTCTCTCTCACGTACACAACGCTCTCTCTGGAAAATTTAATACGCACGGAAGACGAAACATGGAGGCGTCACTCTTTAATTACTGGGATGCTAACGAGGAAACAAATCAAAGGGTAAAGCAGGAAGGCTAGCAAGTCTCACGCCTCCACGCCTTAAGCTCTGAGTAAATTTTGAAAAAAAATTAACGCCCTAAGCTGTGAGACGGAGGGAGTATAATTTTGCATACCATAGTCGTAGACCAAAATTAAAGAATGGCTTTATAGTCATTTCTAGTCACATAAATATTATTAAATGGCATTGATAAACTTTGCAATTTAGGCCAACCACTTTAAATCACATTCCCAAGTATTGGAATATGTGGTGATGCGATGTGTCAATATGATCCCATATTGCAATTGGAGACTATTAAATCTTAAGTATTTTTTCAATGAGTAGAAATTACATTTCTAAAATAAGACAAATAAAATCCTGTCACCCTTTTCCTTGTAATGATAGAGATGATGCTAGATCATCTAGTGTGACTCTTGGTGTGTTAAATAGAAGTAGTTAAGTATTGTTTGGTGATTGTGTACCTCGTATTTATTTATAGACTCTAGTATCAATCCGGGCTACGAGGAGGAAGAATTCTACGAAGAAGAGGAAGAGAACTCCGACCAGCTTACCAACAAAGGCAAGCAAGCTAAGCTAAACCATGCAAGCTATACTATGCAAGATAGAACTATGCATGCACTTTTGTTACCACCTTGATGACACCAGTCCCAAGTTTTACCTGCAAGCTTTATCTTTTTATCCTTTTTGCAAATTTACTCAAGTAGTTAACTAATTGGTGATTAGTGAAAAAATAGGAAAGATGCCATCAAGGACATAGAACTAGGTATGAATAGTTACAATTGATTAGCCCCCTCAATAGTGACACCCTCATTGATAGATGCTAGTGCTAAACTAATCTTGATCACTATAGATTGGAACACTTGGAGAAAATGATTATGAAAACCTTGGAATGATGATTCATTCGATTGAAATGTTTTTACATGTGTTATGGAACACAATGGGTTCGGATGTGATACCATTCCAATTTTACCGTACAACCACAATACCTGATTTTGGGTAGGGCTTAACTGGAAGTTTATGTGTCTTAGTGTGTGTTCCCTCGCGGAACGAGGTGAGCTGAGGCTACCTTGTGAATATGAATGTCCAATTGTGCAGTTACCATGATGACAGATGGTCAGGGCTGGGAGGCCAAACTCATAGGGGAGGTGACTATATTAGGTTGTGTAATTGAAAGGTTAGGATTGATTATCCGCATACCCAGTATGATGATTCAGGGTTATCCCTGACGGATGTATCAAATGTTGTGGTGAAAGTGTACCACCTCTGCATAGTGTCAAACTATTCGAATAGCCGCATCCACGGTCATGGACAGTTGGATGGCCATACTGTTCTGTTGTCAGATGTTTTCAAAATGACTTATGACTTGAATTATGACTTTGACTTGACTCCACAAGGATGTGGACATGAAACTAGTTTCCCTCTTAAGTAATCTAGACAACTAAATTTAGGTCTTTACTACTAAGTACTTGTGAAATAAAATTGGCTTATTGCAACCAAACCTAAAGCTTAGGATTCCTATTAGAATGGTCTTACTGCTTTAGTGATAGTTTGCGAGTACTTTAAAAGTACTCATGGCTTTTTCCCTGGCTATTCCCATGGACAGCTGGACGGCTTTGATAACTAGGATCATCTCCCATCGTCAGCACTGCCTATGACCATGAATATGGAGCCTCTACTATGCTACTATTATTCCGCTGCTTTGATTTGTATTCAGACTTGATCATGAGATCAACTATTTGCAAGACTGTTATGGTTTGTAATGGATGATGTACTGTGCTACCACTTCTGTTATGTCTCGCAAAAATGGTAATCATGGGATTGCGATGTACGGCATAACAGGCATCTGGGATTAAAAATCCGGGTGTTGACATCACCGCAGTCGGATTTGAACCTGGGTAAACTTGTGTTCACCGCTCCCGAAACACCGTACAACTCACACCCCATCTTTTCAACGCCTTCAGGACCCCCTATGGCATACTTGTCGACAATCCGACGACAGTTGTCGCCCACAGTGGGGCAGGCGACCTTCGAAGCTTCGTTCCGGGCGAAATCCGCGCGTGCAGTAATCGGCAAAACAATCGCCATGGGTCGCGTGGTTTACGCCAGTGATGTCCCTCTCATTCTTATTGACGAGACCTAGATTCCGGCTACGGAACCCGTGATGAATTACACAATCATATCTATCAGCGAGATCGACATTTACCTTGGTTTCGCTAATCCTGCCCAACCCACCCCTGAGGTCATGACCACGACAGAAGAAAAATACGGATATGCTCTGTCCACAGAGGCGGAAGAGTTCAAGATTATGGAAAAACCTGAACCCACCCAGACCGCTCCTGTAGTGGAAGAAGTGGTGGAAGAAAAATCCGGATCCGATCTGTCCATCGAGATCGGGTACACGGATGAGGAATATATTCACTTCGGATCCGATTTTACCGATGCTGGAGCAGGAAAAATACTCTTGAGGCATATGACAAAATAGATGATGAAGCGCCCCTACATCAATTATAAAGCAATCGCCAAGATCAAGCAGAGCTTTGAGATGGCAGAGGTAGAAACCCAACTGTGCCGCTACCTCGAATCCATGAAGAAAAATAAGCATTGCTTCATGTGCTACGTAGGCTCTGGATCCGACTCTATCGATGCTGGAGCTGGTAATGACTAAGTTCTTGATGCTATCGGTGATAATATTGACTCACCTGCTTCCCCTCAAGAATCACTGATGTCACAGGAACTCCGAGACTTCGAGAAGGAGATGGTAGCGCACGAAGAAGAATACACCTCTAAGCACATGCAGGGTGAGCCGGAGAACCCTTAGAGTCCTTATGACAGCATGGACGAAGACTATACCTTGCAAGATGACATGGACACCGGATATTCGTCTGAGGTCCAGAAGCCAACCACGACGAAAAGTACCGATGGAAGTTTATCTCCCGATACCGTACCGAAAGTCATCTTTGACACTGGTACGAACGTTAAGGCTACCGGGCGGTCAAAGAAGAAGAAGAAGAAGAATAAGAACCTGACAACGGCAGAGCCAATAGAGAAAGCCAACGAGGAAGAAGTTGACGAAGAGATTGATATGGAGAATCAGGATGGAGATCCGATTAATCCCATGCTGATCGACCCTCCTATGGATGGACACGTTGTCACCAAAGTTGCACGTGAAATCTACAGAGACGCACTCACGATACCAATCCCAACTTCTTCGGATCTTACTCCGGAGGAGCTAGAGAAAAAAGGGCTGAGGACCTGGAAAAGCATCGCTTGTTTTTGATTGAGGAAGCTTCCTACATCATCGAGCTTAGACAACAGATAGACAGCAATTCTGCCCAATACTAGTCAGAATTCAAGTGACTGCCAAACAAGACAAGGGGAGGTCCGGTTCTTGCCAATAGGAACCCGGATATCCACAGAGATCTATTTGACGATAAACCAGAGAGAAGATCCGAATCTACAGCACGACAGTGGAGAATGCTGTGGCTGCTCGAGCTATCCTCGCCAATAATCCATCTCCAGAATAGGTCCGGCAATGCGTAGCATTGCTCGACAAAGGATTGAAACAGCAAAAGACAGCCGCATCATTCAGTGGGCAAACTGGCCTCAAACCGCTGACCAAAGACCCCGTAGGGATACCGATCAACTCCATCGTCCCTAGGAGGAAGAAAACTCAAGGACCTCCTCAAACGGCCATCCTTGCAGGGCTGCACGGGAGTGGTCGGGAGTTATTCCGGCTGCGTATCAAGATGCCATCATGGCATTGGTACCTCACTAGGCCCATCGTTAGCAGAATAATCGCCACAGGGAAGACCCAACGGTGTGCCACCAGCGAGAGCAAGATCGTCTAAGGATGCCATCCGGCTAGTAACACCAGACGAAGAAACGACCCGGATCGCCCTAAGTCAAGCAGGTATGGAGCCTGACGAAATCAACCTCGGATCCAGCATAATGAGGCTCCGGGACCATGTCGCTCAGCCAAAATAACCTGCCAGAGCCACCATCAATGCTCGAAAGCAACCATGAGGGATCTCATCGTAGCCATGGGAGCCACAGGGGCAAATCCGGTGACGGTGGAAGGAGAAGCAGGAATCTGACTCCGCCACGCAGATGCCGTGAGCCACCAAGGCGTAGGTCTCTCTCGCCAAATGACGCTCGCCATCGCATCGAATCTAACATTGCAGCGCGTCGGTACGAGGAGGAAGACATGTATGTGGGACCCAAATGCTTTGGGCCACGTATCCGTCAAACAAAGTTTCCGGTTGACTTCAGCATTGCCAAACACATTTAACCCTATGACGGTGTAGCTCGGCCAGATACTTGGCTTCGGGATTTCTTCCAGGCTTGTTGCATCGCCAAAGGAGGAAACAACTTGGTTGTAGTCCGGTATATCCCACTCATGTTGCGGAAGATGGCTCGATCATGGATCAATGAGCTACCAGAGAACTCGATTCACAACTGGTATGATATGCAAAGTGCGTTCTTTTCAAACTTCTAGGGAACCTACAGGAGGCCCTGCACGGTCGGAGACTTGCAACGTTGCACTCAAAGACCCGGAGAAACTTGTCGGGATTACCTCGAACACTGGATCGACACAAAGAACTCCCGCGAAAGAGTAAATGAGCAAACTGCGCTTTCATTGCAGGACTCCCAATCGGACTTTTGCGTCATAGACTAAAACTTGACCATGTCACAAACCTGGGAGATAAGATAGAAACAGCGAGCAAGTATGCTGACACCGATGTCGATTCAGATGGACTGCTGAATATTCTGGCCAATCCACATGCGGCCAAGAGCGGAAGCAACAAACTCAAAAGCACAAGAATACCTCAAAAGATAAACCGGCTCCGGACAACGCAGCTATCAATGCAATGTTCGGATCCGGAGGACGAGGAGGGCGCAGTGGCGACCGGGGACGAGATCGCGGAACTTCTCGGGTCCAAGGTAGAGGAGATCAATAACCCATAAAATCATATTCCTGGGCCAACATCGCCAAGAACCCTTGTGTTAATCACCTGGATGCGAATGGAGGTTCTACCCATACCAATGCTGAGTGTCGTTTCAATGACGACATCAAGAAAGACGAATCTGCTGGCTACAGGTCCAAGCGACGAAAAGGAAAGAAAAATTCTGAGAAAGGCAAAGAGCCCAAGGAAGATTCTGACATGGAAGAAGCAGATGCCGCACAACCCGAGTCGGATGGAAAGAAGGATTATCCCACGAAGAAAGACACATATGTCTCCTTCCTTGGAACTCAGCCAACTAAGTTCAGAAAGGCGGTTCTCCATTAGTTCAACACCACGGTTCTGTCTGTTCCCCAATTCTTGGACTGGTCGGATGTAACCATCACCTTCGACCGCAATGATCACCCAAGGAAAACACATCCTCGGGGAAAGTAACCTCTGGTCGTCAATCCTCTTATTGATGGCTATGAGTTCTATAAAACTCTCATGGACGGTGGTAGCAGCATCAACATCCTCTACATTGAGACGCTTCACCGCATGAAGATCCACAAAATCCAGTTAAATCACAACAACGTGACTTTTCATGGCATTGTACCAGGGATACATGCGGATTCTCTAGGTGAGATCACACTGGACGTAACATTCGGAACCCGAGATAATTACCAGACCGAGACACTCTCCTTCGAGGTGGTACTGTTCAAAAGTGCTTACCATGCCATGTTCGGGCGTACGGCTTACTGCGCATTCATGGCTCGTCCCTGCTACATCTACAACATGATAAAACTTCCGGGTCCAAAGGGCATTATCACAATCCGGGGAAACCCGAAGAAGGCACAAGACTACGAGGAAGGATCTGCCATCTTTGCTGAAGTCATGCTGCACACCCAGGAGTACCAGGAGATCAAGAGGACCATCGATACGTACGAGATGCCCGCTATGAAGAACGAGGTGATGTAGTCAGGTTTGTAGTTCAAGGCATCAAAAGATACGAATAAGATGTCGCTGAAGGAAGACGATCCCTCCAAGAGGATGAACGTAGGGGTAGGATTAGACCGCACATAGGAAAGCGCGCTCGTTGAGTTCCTCAAAGCTAATAAAGATATCTTCGCTTGACAGCCTTTCTGACATGACCGGAGTACCTAGGGAACTTTCCGAGCACTCTCTTAATGCGTACCCTGACGCTAAACCCATCAAACAGTCCTTATGACGGTTTGGTGATGAAAAACGCAAAGCTATAGCTAAAGAATTTGCCCGACTAGAATTAGCCGGATTTATCGCAAAGGTCATCCACGCTAAATGGGTGGAAAATCATGTACTCATCCCTAAAAAGGACACTATTGATTTAAGGATGTGCATTGATTATACTGCCTTGAACAAGGGTTCTCCTAAAGATTGATAATGTGTAGCTCAGATCACTGTAGAGATTCGTTGGGAGACCCAACAGGAAGGTATGATGAGCACATCAGCAAGTTTTCCCTCAGTAATAAACCAAGGTTATCAAACCAGTAGGAGGAAGGAAACGACTCAAATGTGTTGATAGAAACTTGGAAACCCACACAACACAAACTCAAGACTTTTCCCCAACGAACAGTGAGGTTGTCAATCTCACCGGTTTGTTGAAAACAAAGGATTAACTGTATGGTGTGGAAGCTAATGGTGGCTTGCAGAAAGTAAACAGTAACAGTGGAAGATGTATCAATGGTAAAGATTGGACTGAGGTCCATCGTTCACTATAGGTGTTCTCCTTAATATAAACAACATAACATGCTGGGTAAACAAATTACAGTGGGGCAATTGACAGGACAAAGCAAGTCATAATAATGCAATACTAGACATTCATGATCCTATGAGATTTGATTGGGCATTACAACAAGATACATAGACCGCCATCCAACTACATCTATGACTAGTAATCCACCTTAAGGTTATCATCCGAACCCCCTGCAGTATTAAGTTGCAAACAACGGATAACTGCTTTAAGCAAAGTGTGTAAAGTAAACAATATACTTGTTCCATGAACAAGAGATCGTTGTTTTCTCCCTACTATCAACATCACATCTACAACCTTAGAGATTTATGTCACTTGCCCAGATTAAATAGAGGCATGAACCCACTATCGAGCATAATTAGTCCCTCTTGGAGTCACTAGCATCTACTTGGCCAAGATATCTACTAGAAACGAAGAGCATGCAAGATCTCAAAAAAATAGACATGATAGAATCAATAAGATAGAATCATTAACCAATCTGACATATCTCAATATCCATCGAATCCCCGCAAACACAACATGCATGATTACAAATAGATGATCTTGATCATGAACAGAGCTCACAAGATCTAAACATGGTAGCACAAACGAGGAGAAACAACCATCTAGCTACTACATGGACTCGTAGTCCAAGTAGGAAATACTCACGCATCATACTGGAGGCTGGCATGGTGATGAAGAAGGCCTCCGAGATGATCTCTCTCCTCTGGCACGGTGCCGGGAAGAGCTTTAGATCCCCCCGATCTAGGGACGATGGTGGCGGTGGCTACGGACTGTTTCGTGGAAGATTGATTGGGTACTTAGGGTTTTGGTATCGGGGCCTTCTTATAGGCGAAGAGGGAGGCCGAGGGGGTGCCCGAGGCGGATGCACCCCCTATGCGCGGCCAGGCCTGGCCGCGCAACCAGGGGGTGTGGCCCCATCGAGGCCCTTCTCCGTATCATCTTATGGCTCCGTGTTCCCCACGGTAAAACATTGACTTTGGCTTTTGTCTTGTCCAATTCTGAGAATATTCATTTTCTGACTTTTCTGGAACAAAAAACAACAGAAAACAGACAACTGGCACTGGGGCATCTTGTTAATAGGTTAGTCCCAGAAAACATATAAAAATACCTCAAAGTGTAGACAAAGCAAAACAAAGTAGATACTAAACAAGCATGGAACATAAAAAATTATAGATACATTTAGTACGTATCAAACATCCCCAAGGTTAACTCCTGCTCATCCTCGAGTAGATAAGTGATAAAAGAATAATTTTTTAGGTGACATGCACCATCAAAATCAAGATCAAACCATTTACAACCATTGAAAGCTGGGATCAAAGTACTCTAAACATGAGCATGAAAGAAGAAGTTCTAACAGTAAGACAAAGTAACTATGCATGCAACATGAAAAGGTTACAAACAAAGATCATGAATAACAAAGCTTTGAAAGACGTTTGTTTGTTTCACATATAGAAAACATAGCATAGTGGCATTTAGCTTCTCCCTCATGGAGTAACAAATAAATGCATAGGACACCTTCAAAGTTCATAAGAGTGACTAGATACAAATAGTTCATGAGCAAGTAATATCAACATTATGAATCAATCAATAAGTTTTGGGACAATGCACATAGAACTAAGAATGACAACTATGCTCTCTTAATTGGTGCCTAAGTATAGAAGGTGGAGACTCAATATAATGGTGGAAGAAAGGCCCTTCATAAAAGGGAAGCAGGGATTTCAAGTTTCATAAAGAGCTTCCAAAAATTATGGTACTTGTTAGCTTTCAACTCTCATTACCCCTATCATAAGCATCTTGAAGTGATTAAGGTTAAGGTGAACAAACTATGAAGTATATGCTTGAGAAAGTATAAGTTGGAAATCTCATGTCCCTTGAGTATGAGGGCCGCTCCTCGTGCTACTCAACTTTAGTTACCTGTAAGTTCTTGTCATAGTAAGTACATGTGTATCATAGAGAACCGCCAACGGGGTACCCCTTGCACATGATACAGGAGCTATCCCATAATCAAAATGACAAGGCAAGCAGACAATAAGCATCTGAGCAATCTTCTTATTTATCATGGGAAAATGGTGATGTTTCTCTCTTTCCTCTTTTCAATATGCCTCTTTTTTTATAAGAAGAAAGCTTCATAGATTTCTCACTATGGTGATGCTGCAAGTTTCCACCATGATTATGCATGGCTTAGGCTAGCCGCCCAGGCGTTTCTCTAACACACATACATAACTCCATGTACTTACAAGCTCCCCTTTTATTTCACACCGACGACATCCCCAAACAAAAGAGCATGATATCAACTGTGTACAATGTACAAGTGCAATGTTGAAAGCATTCCCCATGACAGCATGGTTCTGCTAATTCGAACGTATAAGTGCAAGCATATACAACATAGATGACACAATGGTTCAAGTTTATTTAGGGGCAAGAAAAATAAAGTGTGCCATCAAGTTTGTGAGAGCTTTAATCACTAACTTTCACATAACAAAGTAACTTTTTAATTGGAAGGTAGATAAAACAACAATATACTTGGAATGGTGTAACACACCATGCATAGGAATTTATAGTGGACACTTTGGAATAACTTGGTTTCTTGGGAATTGGATGCATGAGTAGAGCTTACTCATACAAGTGGAGGCAAGCAAAAGACTGGGAGCGACCAACTAAGAGAGCAATAATGGCCATAATCATGCAGAGCGACAAAACATTACTAATCAAAGCATAACGTGGTACTACAAGTCAAAAACTAAATGATCATAGAGGCTATGGTGACTGCTTCAAAGTCATAACATGATGTGAGCATGTGCCAAGTCAACCCAAACAAAGCATCAAAGGAGAATACCACAATACTATGCTTTTGTATGCTAAAAAACGCATGATTCTTTCAAGGCACATTAAGCAATCCTAATTGTTTGGAACAAGTCATGCTACAGAAATAATCACTAAGCATAAGGTCAAAACAACATCTAGCATGACATGATAAAGTCAAAGTCACAGTCAAAGCAAGTTCCTCTTGTACTACTAAAGCAACAACTTCCTACTCCTTTCCAACACCAATCAACTTATTTGAAACAACATGTCAACACCCAGATTTTTAATCCCAGATGCCTGTTATACCATACATTGCAATCCCAGGATTACCATTTTTGCGAGACATAACAAATTGTATATCATAGTACATCATCCATTACAAACCATACATAAGGTCTTACACAAATAACGATCTCATGATCCAGTCTTAATACAATTCAAGCAGCGGAATAACGTAATAATAAAGATAGCGTAGGCGAAGCTCCATCTTCATGGTCACAGGCAATGCTGACGATGGGAGATGATCCTAGTTGTTGTAACCTTCCTGCTATCCATCTTCCTGAAACTCCACTTCATAGTCTGGCCACGGGGATAGCCAGGGACAAAGCCATGAGTACTCTTTAATTACTCACAAACTAATACTAACAAGTGAAGTGGTTTTGAGTAGGACATACTAGGCTCTAGGCTGTTTTGCAAAAATCCAGATTTACCTCTACTAAGTTCAGAAGCAAAGAAAGCTAGTTGAACGTTTTAGAACACCTAAGTGGGAACTTGAATTTCATATCACAACCCTAATATGGTCAAGTCAAAGTCACGAATCATTTCATAAGTCATTTTGAAAACATCTGACGACAAAACAGTATGGCCACTCCAACTGTTCATAACCGCGGACGCGGCTATTCGAATAGTTTGACACTCTGCAGAGGTGGTACACTTTCACCACAACATTCTATACATCCATCATGGACAATCCTGAATTCACCATACTCAGTATGCGGATAATCAATCCTAACCTTTCAATTGTCATATGAGTTTGGCCTCCCAATCATGACCAACTGTCATCTTGGGAACTGCATAGGTGGACAATCTTCACAAGGTAGCCTCAGCTCAAACCTTGGACGCAAGGGAACCCATACTAAGGTATATAAATTTCTAGTCAAGCCCTACCCAAATTTCGGGTATTGTGGTTGTACGGTAAAATTGGAATGGTATCGCATCCAGACAACCATCAGTTTTATAAAGGGCTAAGGCTCATGCCTTAACATTTTACTCATCAAAATCATCTGGTGTTCAAGAACACATGTCAAAACATTTCAGTAGAATGACTTATCATTCTAAGGTTTACATAACCATTTTCACCAAGTATTCCCATCTAAAGTTGATCAAGTTTTATGCTTAGCACTAGCAACTACAGGTGGGTGTAAACACTAATGATGGGTGTTAATCAAGTGTGAATTAGCTAAGTTCAATCTCATGCCTCAGGATGACATCAAGATTTTCTAACTTAGGCCAAGTTTTATGCTCTTTATGATACCTTCAGATATCTTTCTAGAATCTACAAGTCACTAAGTAAACCAAACTAAGAAGCTTTGATAAACAAATAAAAGAATTAAGCTTGCAAGTAAAACTGGGATTTGGTATCATCAAGTGGGTATAATCACATATGCTTAAGGCATCTAGTTGGCATAGTAACAAGAAAGTCTTAGCTTGCCAATTCAACTGGTAGTATTAGGCTTGCCTTGTGCAGAGCAGTGGTTGAAGTTCTCCTTGGCTTCTTCCTCGTAGTATCCTCCTTCCTCCTCGTATCCTTGGTCGGTACTATCGTCTATTAGTAAATATGAGGTACACAATCACCAAACAATACTTACTATTTGTATTTATCACACCAAGGTTTTCACTAGATGATATAGGATCATCACAAGCATTATAACCATTAAGGAAAATAGTTTTATTTCCTTTATTTTAGAAAATTAATTTCTACTCATTGAAAAACTACTTAAGATTTAATATTCTCCATCTAAAACATGGGATCATGTGGACACATGTCATCACCACATATTTCAGTACATGGGAATGTGATTTAAAGTGGTGTCACAATTTAATAAGGTTTAACCTTTTATTTTAATTAATTAAAGTGACTAGAAATGCCTATGGGGCATTCTTTTATTACTTGATCATTATTTCTGCAAGTAAACCTATATATTTTGATATATTCTGAAAGGTATGGTTAAATGTGATTTTTGAGTGTTGGAATCAACTCAAAAGCTTTTATGGTTGAATTTTGAAAAATGTTTGAATGCAGAAAAGCTTTTTCCTTGTTATTTTTACCATAGGTGATCTACAAATCCAATTGATTTGAATCCAATGGGCTTGGATTAAGCACTCTAGAGCCTTTCTATCAAAATTGGTTTCATGCATTTTGGTTTAGTGAATCGAGCTAGGTTTATTTTTGAATCTGGGTACATAACTGAGTTTGAAACTAAAAGAATAAACCTAAATTTGAATTATTGGGTCGCGCGGGAGGTTAACTAGGCCGGCCCACTACGCACAGCACGCGTGCGGGTTGGTTAAGTGGTTGTACCCACTCGTTAGTGAGACAGAGAGTGGCGAAGCGGTACGGGGTGATCTAGGCTATAGGATTAGAACCTAGATCTATGGTTGTGGTTAATCGTCCACGCCGGAACAGGACGCGATGAACACGAACCCTAGCGTGGCCAGTGGGGATCGACGGGTTCTCACCAGGGCTCAGGTGATGGTCGACGACAGGGACGAACGATGAAGTCGACGACAGCGATCCTCCTGGTACCGACAGCTTCTCCTGGGGCGGCTTCAATCGATGGCGCCTCTCCTCCTTTGCAGCAGCGGACTCCGGTGAAATTTCGGCCACCTGGTGCTTGCCTTTCTCCGAGAGTGAGTGGGTGTGATCAGTGAGAGGTGGGGAGTGAGATGGTGTGCTCAAATCGAACGGGGGTGGCCTCCTTTTATAGTGCCCGAAGGAGACCGACGGGCGCGGGCTGAGCTCGTCGTGGTCGCCGGCACGGCAGGCTACTGGCATGGGCGATGGTAGGGGCGGTGCTGTGCTCCCTGGCGAAGCTCAACGGCATAGCTTTGCAGCGTGGGGCGGTGCGGAATGGTCGGAACGTCGCGGCGCTTTGGGTGCGCCGATGGTGATTTTAATGGCGCACATCGTCCATGGTCCGCGCGGCGGTGAACGGGGTTGTCTGGCGGGTTGCTAGGGTGCTGGTGAGCACGCACGCAAGCGGCGAGGGCGGCGCGCGGTCTGTGGGCTTGTGTCATGGGTGACGCTCTGGCGTGCTCTCAGCACACTCGTAGAGAAACTGGGTGCGAGCTTTCCGTGTGGTCCAGGGGCTGGCATTGCTCGAGGCTTGGACAGGGGGTGGTGGTGGACGGTGGGGAGTGTCCCAAACATGCTTGCTAGGCTTGGTGCTGCTCCTAGCTTGCTGGTGACATGGGGGTGGCAAGTTAGGCTCGGCATGCTCACCATTGATGGCCATTGCATGCTCACAGTGGTGCTAAAGCTAGTTAACTTAGTTTGATCATCTACTGAGAGTGTAGGGTGAGCTAGAGAGGGAACAAGGTTGGCCAAAATCACTGCTCCTAATAGTGTTTGATGTTTGTTTGTTTGCTGATTACAAGGTGTTTGATGAAATGGCCAAAAGAGATTCAAATTTGAATTTTGGATTCAAACTTGGTGGATGTGTTGGTTACATACTAGGCAGTCTCTGGTTAGTTGGATTGGTCAAGTGGCACTGGTTTGGTTGGGTTTTGAAAATGTGTGATCTTCACATATGATATAGATTCAATTTTGAAATGTGATTTGAACTAAGTGGCCAAATGTTCCTACAAGTTTGAAAGGTGGGCTTTGATTCACTTTTACTTGGTATTTCAAGGGGTGAAAAGAAATGGAAAGGTTCTGTTTGAAATCTTGGACTAGAAACACTCAAAGTGGCCTAGTGAGCAAGATTGGCAAAAATGACCATTTGCTTTATTTGTTTTGTTTTTGATTTTCTCTTGATTTTTTTCTGCTTGCAAATGTTTTATATGATGATGTTTTCATCTTTAAACCATTCCTTGATATTTATATCAATTACACAAGTCCATTCATGCATTCATACAATTATCACATACATACATGCATTCATAATGATTTGAATTAACAAAAGTTTTTTTGTTAACCCTAATTTTGGTGATTCGAATTTGATAATCATTGTTCAACATTTTTGGGATGTTACAAACCTTCCCTCCTTAAAAAAAATCTCGTCTCGAGATTTGAAAAAGAAGAAAGAAGAAAACTAGGATTTAAAAAGATCGGGAAACTCCGTCTTGATGTGATCTTCTCGCTCCCAGGTAGCTTCTTCTTTAGTGTGGTTACTCCACTGAATCTTGAGAAACTTGATGCTTCGGGTTCTGGTGGTTCTGAAGGCTTCCTCCAAAATACGGATGGGTAATTCGGGATACGTCAGGTCCTCGTTGATCTCTATGGTGCGGTGATCAATGTTCTTGAAAACTTCAGTCTTCTCCGGGACTTCAAGGCATTTGCGAAGCAACGATATATGGAGCACATTATGCACTGCTGACATCTCCTCTGGCAGTTCCGACTGATACAATACTTCTCCTCTATGATTCAGAATCTTGAAAGGTCCGATATATCTAGGGGCCAACTTTCCTTTGAGCTGGAAACATTGCATTCCCTTCAAAGGCGACACTTTGAGATACACAAATTCTCCGATATTGAAAGCGAGGTCTCGAAGTCTCTTGTCGGCATAACTCTCCTGTATTGACTGGGCGGTCTTGAGGTGCTCACGGCTCTTGTGAACTTTCTCTTCTGCTTCTCGTAGGATGTCGGGTTCGAAAATCTGACTCTCTCCTACTTCCGACCAATTCAAAGGGGTACGAAACTTCCTTCCATACATGAATTCAAATGGTGCCATTTGCAAACTAGCTTGATAACTGTTGTTGTAAGAAAATTTTGCGAATGGCAGATAGTCTTCCCATTTAGATCCATACTCTAGCACACAGGCTCTCAACATATCTTCGAGTATTTGATTTACTCGCTCCGTTTGTCCATCAGTCTGAGGGTGATACGCTGTGCTGAAATCTAGTCAGGTTCCCAGTCCTTCCTGGACTTTCTTCCAGAATCTCGAGGTAAACTTAGTTCCTCGATCTGATACGATGTTCTTGGGGACTCCGTGCAAACTGACGATTCTAGCAATGTACAAGTCCACTAGTTTTGAACTTTGGTAGGTAGTCTTGACTAGTAAGAAATGGGCTACCTTGGACAATCTGTCAACTATGAACCAAATAGAGTCATTTCCCCTACTGGAAGTAGGCAATCCGGTGATAAAGTCCATTCCAATTGAATCCCATTTCCATTCCGGAATCTGCAAGGGTTGCAATAGTCCTGTGGGTCTCTGATGTCCCGCCTTGAATCTCTGACAAATGTCACACTTGGCGATATAGCTTCCGATTTCTCTCTTCATCTTATGCCACCAAAATTGCTCCTTCATATCCTGATACATCTTCGTTCCTCCTGGGTGGATAGAATAAAGAGTATCATGGGCTTCTTTCAAAATAACTTCTTTCAACTCTGAATCTGCTGGTACATAGAAGACATCCTTTGTACCACATAACTCCTTCATCCTCGGTGAATCCGGGTACTTTGCCTGTACCGATACAACGTTTGATTCCGTCGATACTAGCATTTCCTTTCTGAGCCTCCTTGATCTGATTGATCAAAGTGGGATGAAGTTCTATGCTATCCAAAAATCCTTCACTTACCAATTCCATTCTAAAATCTTCCATCTCCTTATGCAAACTTGGTTGCTCCTTTAGAATCATGGAGTTCAAGTGGCACGACAATCTGCTAAGGGCATCTGCTACCACATTGGCTTTACCGGGGTGATAGTGAATGTCCAGATCATAGTCCTTGGTTAGCTCTATCCATCTTCTCTGCCTCATATTCAGCTCTATCCATAAGATAATGCCTCCATGTCTTCAGGGCTAGAACTATGGCTGCTAGTTCAAGGTCATGGGTAGGATAATTCTATTCATGCTGTTTCAGTTGTCAGGATAGATAAGATGTAACTTTTCTTTCTTGCATCAATACACATCAGAGACCGATCTTGGATGCCTCACAATACACATCAAAGGGCTTCGTAATATCCAACATGATCAAGATTAGGGCTGAAATCAATCTCCTCTTGAGTTCTAGAAAACTCGCTTCACATTTGTCCATCCATTAAAACTTCTTGTCCTTCTTCAACAATTGGGTCATGGGTCTCGCGATACTCGAGAATCCTTCTACGAACTTGCGGTAGTATCCCGCTAATCCGAGAAATGCACGAACTTGGGTTTGGGTGGTTGGGGCTTCCCAATCTTCCACATCCTTCACCTTTGCAGGGTCAACAGCAATTCCTCCGGCTGATACGATATGTTTGAGGAATCCTACCTCCTGTAACCAGAATTCACATTTGCTAAACTTGGCATACAATTGATGCTCCCTAAGGGTTCCAAGGATGGTCCTTAGGTGTAGCTCATGTTCTTCTTCTGATTTGGAAAAGATCAGAATGTCATCGATGAAAACAACGACAAACTTATCCAAGAAGTCCATAAAAATCTTATTCATGAGGTTTATGAAATAAGCGGGGGAATTGGTTAATTCAAAAGACATGACAGTATACTTGTATAATCCATATCTGGTGGTAAAGGCAGTCTTTGGAATATCCTCTGCGCGAATCTTGAGTTGATGATAGCCAGTTCTAAGATCAAGCTTAGAAAACACTTGGGCACCAGTCAACTGGTCAAACAGGTCTTCTATCTTTGGTAATGGGTACTTGTTCTTGATGGTGACATCATTCAACTTCTGATAATCCGTACATAAACGGTTACCTCCATCCTTCTTGTCCACAAACAAGACAGGTGATCTCCATGGCGACACACTTGGTTGGATCAATCCAATCTCCAGCATAGCATCCAGTTGCTTCTTCAGCTCCACTAACTCAGACGGGTTCATACTATATGGTCTCTGGGCTATGGGTCTGGTTCCAGGGATTAGTTCAATGATAAACTCGATATCCCGATCTGGGGTATACCAGGCAAAACATCTGGAAATACATCGGGGTATTCACAGACTATCCGAACTTGGTCAATGGTTGGCTGGGCTATACTCTTGTTGCATTTGAATTGACGGGGCAAGGTTTCAGATACATGCTCTACTGATATACCGGCTGTACTGGTCATAGTTATGGATTTCTTAGAACAGTCGATTAATCCTTTATGTTTCAACATCCAATCCATTCCTAGTACTACTTCCAAACCTTTAGTTCCGAGTACTATTAGATTAGCATAAAAATCTATGCCATGAATTCGGATAGGTATGACCTTGCAAATTTATCTAGCTTTGGTTGTTGAACCAGGTATTTGAACTATCATAACATGCTTCAATTTGGTGGGTTGAATCTTACTAGTGCATGCAAATTCTTCAGTAACAAATGAGTGCGATGCTCCAGAATCAAACAACACTCTTGCAAGTACTGAGTTAATGGAAAACATACCCAGCACGACATGTGGCGCTTCTTGGGCTTCTTCAACATGCATGAGAAAGAGACAGCCGTTGCGATTGATTGAGTTCCCTGGGGCAAACCTTTTTCCAGGATGAACACGATGCTGCTGCTGAGCTGGGGCATTTGCATTGGGGGCTGCGGCAATCTTCTTGGGGCACTCATTGGAATAGTGACCCTTGGTTCCACATTCATAACAAGTCACCTAAGACTTGTCCTTTGTTGCAAGAGGCACAACATTTCTTTCAGTCCTTGGGGCAGTGTTGTTGGTGGCAGCATTGTTGCTATTGAACTTAGGTGGTGCACGGTTGAAATTTCCGGGGTTGCCGGGGTTGTTGTGGTTTCCTCCGGGCCTTGGGTTTCCATAGTTGGGATAGGTCGGACGGTTCATCGGGGGTCTATTGGTTCTTGGGGAAAATCTTGGAGATGGGTTGGGGCGATAATTTGGTGTATGATGGGTTCCTAGTTGATGCATCATGCGACGCTTGCGGTTCTCATTGGCTTGGTTGATCTTGCCTTCCATCTGAATGGCAGAGTCAACTAAAGCTTCAATATCAGCAAAGGGGATATTGACTAACACTGTCTGCATTTCATCGTGCAGACCATTCAGGAATCTCTCCTTCTTCTTGGTTTCAGTGTCTATCTCATCCGGTGCATACCTAGCCAATGACAAGAATTTGTCACGGTACTCCACTACTGTTATCCTCCCTTGCTTCAGTTCCCTGAATTCATCTCTCATCCTCTTGATCAAACCCGGTGGCACATGGGTTCTGCTGAATTTGACTTTGAACTCTTCCCAAGTCATCATCTGTCATGTAGTCATGGCGCGAACGCTGTTCCACCATGCTCTTGCATCTTCGGCTAGATAGTGGGTGGCGAACAGTAACTTCTCGTTAGCTTCCACTCCTAAAACTTCCATCTTGTTTTCCATGGTTTGCAGCCAATCATCTGCATCTAGGGGCTCTTCAGACTTAGTAAAACGGGTGGATTGGTGTTCTGGAAATTCTTGAGCTTAGATCCATGGTTGTCCTGATTTCCATGGCCTTGATTGTTGTTGGCAATCTGAGCTATCTATTGAAGGGTGGCTAAGTTTGTTTAACGTTTGGCTCTTTCGGCTTCGCGATCTGAAACCAACATTTGCAAGATTTGCAACATCGGGTCCGGGGATGAATTGCTACCTCCGCGAGGCATCTGAAGATTGAGATAGATCATGAGAAAAGAGGGAAATTTCTAAGGTTCAGGGTTTTGTAAAGTTTTTGAAGTTTGAGTTAGATTTTTCTAGCAACTTTCTTTTCATTCATTCATTCATCGCACACGATACAAACACACACCACAACAAAGGAAAACAGATGGTTTTAAGAACCATTCTATGAAACTACAATACAATGGGACCGGATACAATTCACTAACGCTAGTGCTCAAGTGCTACTACTCCTCGGAATCGGTGGCTTCATCATCCTCATCATCATCATCATTAATGAAGGCGAAGTCATCCTCATCGGTGAAGAAGTCCATGGCCTGATCCTCCAGAAAGTCATCATCATCGCTGAGATAGGAGTAGGGGTCTCCACGAAGGTCTTCCCCTGCATTCTCCCTCTCATCTAACTGCATGTATCTCTCGTGGATGGTCTCCTCCAAATCCGTGATCCGGTGGCGAAGACGGGCAATGATGCGCTCCTTCTTGTCGAGCTGACGACAAGGATACTGGCGATCCTTCACTAGCATGGCAATAGTCTGATCCTTCTTGGTGGCGATGGCGTACTTGTGGTTGGCATAGGAGCGGGCATTGTCTAACTCCTACTGGCGGTCATACATCATGAAGCTGAGGTGGTCCAATTGATTCTTTAGCTCGTGGTGATATGGGGCCTCCAGTGGCTGTCCCATAACATCATGCCTTGGGTAAAAATCAAAGCAGGTACCCTTGATCTGATTAGTACTCTGCCCACACAAACGGGCAAGAGCTTCCTGCATGGCCCTGGCAAGTCCATCGAGCCAGTTGTTCTCTCTCAAGGTGAACTGAATTCCCTCTGAGGTGGGGGCTTCAATCTTTCCCCGAAGACTTGCAACAACTAGCCACTGCAAATCCTCTCCTTCCTGATCATTAAGCTGAGCTCTGAAGAACTTGGGGTGCGGACGCTCCAACATCTCTGAAAGCTGGTCCAAGTCACGCTCAAAGATGAGGTCTCCTCCATTCTCCAACTGATAAAACTTGCTGTACTTCACGTCCATCTATAAGAATATAGGATGAGTAAGTTAGTAGAGTGATCAAGTGTGTCAAATTTTATGTAAGTTTGCAAGAATTTTTGAGGAACATGAATTTTTATGAAAGAATCCAAGTAATAAGAACGAGAATAGGTTTTCATAAATACTCTCTTCCTTGGTTTTGAAACTAAGTTTTTGGTTCAAACGTCCATCCTAAACTAGGGTCTCCTATGGTCAGGATGGCTCTGATACCAACTTGTCAACACCCGGATTTTTATCCCAGATGCATGTTATGCCATACAGTAATCCCAGGATTACCATGTCACATCCCAAAATTATCCAATTTTTGAAATGTGAAAAAATAAATAAACATAATAAATAATTGATGAAACTTGGGGTGAAAAGAAACTTTTTGTTTCAAAATGGAAACATCAAAACCCTTCTTGAACAAAAATGGAATCCAACAAAAATTTCAATCAAGTGAAATGCATTCATCAATGAATGTATCTTGAAATTAAAACATTTGGAAAAGTTAAACCAAAACCCCAAATCTTAATGAAAGAAATCATTTCCAATATATCTCAAGGACTATGGATTTGATCCATATAAAAATTCAGCAACAAGCATTTATAAATGATCAAAATGATAAAAAATATATTATAAAACCATGGAAATTGGTTTCATTTAATTTGGAACCATGGATGAAAACTTATGAATTTAATAAGATAAAAGGAATTAATTTCCAAGGCAAATAAACCTCCTATCTAAAATCCATTGTGAGCAAATTAATCTGAAAAGGATTTAAAAAGATAAACAAATATTAAATAAAATTATACAAATAGGAATCACCATTTTTGGATCTATAAATAAAAAGATATTGGATTTTAAAAGATAAAGAAATAAATAAATAAATAAGGAATATTTAAAAGCCAAATTAAATCTTGGCAAAATCCATAAACAAATAAAATGAAAGATTATTTAAATAAAATCATAAGGATTGAACAATATTCATTTTTATTTAAATAAAGACAAATATTTTAATTAAATCATGAGAAAAATAATTGGAATTGCCAAAATGGATTCAAAGTTATCCAATTAACTTAAAAAGAATAGAAGAAATTATTTGAATAAATAATATGGATTGGAACCATATTTAAATCTTATTTAAAATAAAGAAAAATGTCTAAATTAAATAAATAACAAACCATATGAGAATATTAGAAATATTCTAAAATGGAATATTTAAATACATTATTAATTAAGATTAAACCTACTAAAAAGGTTTGATAGAAATATGAATTAAAAGTAAGATTTTGAATCATATTAAATATTACTTTAATAAAGACAAAAGCCCTTTCAAATAAATATTGAATCACATTAAAATATATTGATTTATTCCAAAATGGACTTTAAAATGCATTATTAAACAGTATAAAAACTTACTGAAAGTTTGGAAAAGTTTTGAAATAAAATAAGTGTTTAAAACATTTGAATAAATTTAAAATAGAAAATGAAAACAGAAAAAGCTAAAGGTTTCAGGAAGAAAAAAATTATAGAAAGCAAACCAGCCTAGTAGAACCCAGCCCAACTAAGCCCAATAGCAGCCCTCTCTTTCTCCCCACGTGAAACGTTTTCTTACCGCAAACTCCACCCTCTCAGCTCACTGATGAATCGACCCCACGCCACGTCAACTGCCTCGTCATCATCTCTTCCACCCGCGCGACCAGTTCTCCTCCAAATCCCAGGTCGTTTCTGCCGCTATTTTCTCTGCGTCAATTCGCACCAATTCCGCCATTATGCCTCCCCGTGACCACGCGTACTTAATCGCCCACATCCCCTCTCTCATTCCCCTCAGTCTTCATTTCCTCGGAGCGACCAGGCTGCACAAATTTCTCGCGTGAACCCACTGTCTCCGACGAGCTACTCCGGCCAATTCCGGCCAACACCGCTAGCCCCATTTCCTCCAGAGCAAACGAGTGGGACCCCAGTACCAGGCGCATCTCTCGGTACCTTACTATCACCCGCGGGTGCCTCACAGCATCGGCAACATCAACGCTAGAGCATCGCCGCGGTCTGCTACAACTACGGCGACCCCTACTGGTAGTCTCTGACTGCGCCTTTCCCTCTCATTGATACTCCTATACACGCAACTTTCCTACGCGTCTAACTGCACCACTGGTTTGTCTTAGCTTACATCATAGCGTCTCCTCCGTCATCGACAGTGAGTGCCCGCCGCCAGGACCATCTCCGACGAGGAATCGTTAGCAGCTCTGTGCGCCCCTTCCCGGACAAAGACAATGTCGAGTATCAGCGCAACCCTGCGAACCTGGTGAGCATTTCCCCTCTCTTCCTCGCTTCCTAGTTTGCCGGCAATTTCACTGCCCGAGCACGCCGCCGCGCGTCAGACGCCAGCGCCTCCAGTTCTTGGTCGATGTGCTAAGGACCGTCGGATCTAGATCGTAGGGATGCAATAGAATGACTTAACAAAGAGGTACGAGCTAATCTGCACCGTGCAATCTCACTTAGATCCAACGCACCATGTAGCGCGGTCCAATCGAAGTGGTACAAACCAATAGAAATAAGCCACGTAGCCCTGCCTGCTGATCTAAATAGAAATTTGATCTATTAGATGTTAGAATTTGAAAAATTCATAACTTTAAATCTACACGTCCAAAATTTACAAACTTTATATCAATGGAATAAGGAAAATGTGAACTTTGCAACCATGACCTTAGTTTTTCATTTTGCTTCTGTAAAATTGGTTGTTTATGTAGAAACAATTCTAGGCTTATTTTGAGTATAAAAATTATTTTAGAAATGATTTTTGAATAAAATCTTTTGCAAATGTTTTGTTTTGAACCTACTGACCATAGAAACCAACTTTTGGATTTAAAAGTATATTTTGTGACACTAAGGAATTATTCCTTGGATAAAAGCATTTCTAGTAAAATAAAAATGTTACTTTGATTTAAAAATGATTTTAGAGTGAAACCTTTGGTAAATGGATTGATTTAAACACTTTAATCCTAAAAAACTAAAATTGTGTCTAAAAACATATTTGGCTAACTCTACAAAATATTACTTTGATTTAAAATCATTTCTAGCAAAACAAAAAAATGATTTAAATGACCCATTTTCACTAACTTAATTTTAAATGGTTTTGCCACTTTTATAAATGACCAATAGGTGTTTTAAAATGTTTATAGCCTATTAGAAACCACCTTTCCAAATAAAACAATCTTTTGAATGCTTGCATGCAATGTTTTGTTTTTATTATTTTATGTGATGAATTGTTTGAATGCTAGTTTGAATTTGTGCCTTGATTGAAATTGTAGTGAACCTTGAAGGGTGTGACATTTGCAAGATGAAGGAGTGAACATATATTCTCTACTAAAAAGGCAAGTGGTGCTTCATACATTTTGTCCTACTATTTTGACTATGCATTAGTGATATTTCTAAGTAGGACTTGCATGAAATTTTCTATGTGTTAACTATGCCATGGGAAATCCTAGTAGATGATGCCTTAGTAGAATTTTCCCTAAGTTAAGATTCCTACCACTATCATGCTTAGCCTAGCTAGTAGCAAACAAGGGTGGTTTATATACATGCTATGGAAATTTTGCTAAGTCTTTTGACTTATGTTTTGCATAATAAAACTACTAAGTGAATGAATCACCTGGGTGGAATGGTGAGAATGGATTTATGTTGAGTGGTTACACATGGCCAGTAAACTGGCGAAAACTTGTGTATCACACTTGTGGAAAACCACCCAGGAACAAAGAGATTTGAGATGTCAAATGTTGAGAAGCTTAAAGTGTAGCCACATGGCAATATGGGCTCTGCCTGGATCATATAGGTTGCAATAACTTAGCCAGATGGACATAAGGTGGTAGGGGGTGATAGGTTGGAACGCGTCCATTTGGTCTAAGGGAAGGCTTCTGAAAGACCTTGTCTCGATGCATGTCGAGTCTTGTGGGGAAAGTGCACCACCTCTCGAGAGAGTAAAATCTAAGTACTTAGCCGTGTCCCCGGCAATGGACAATTTGAGCATCAAGACATGGAAGCTATCAAGGATCTCCTCATCCCAATTTCTAAGTTAAAAGATTATGGTTGAACAAGGGTTAAAGGTTAACCAATTCTATTGGTTGTTCCTTGGGTGATTTTGACAAATAAAAACTTAGTGTTTTCAAAGGATAAGGAAAATCTATTTTGAGCAAAGCAAGCCTAAGCTCCACTTAGCCAAATTCATATAGAAGATAGATACCACTACTCTACCATAGTATCACTTGCCAATACAATTCAAATGTATTGACCCTTGTGGCTGTAACTTATTATGTTGCAGGTTTGTTTGATGTTAGTGAAGTGTGTTGATTAGGATTACAAGTCTACAACCAACATGATTGCCTGTGGCACTTTGAATATGAAGGACTCCATGCTATGTAGTTATTTCTTCTGCATTGTAATGAGATAGCCAAATGAGCTATGTAATATGTAATGAACTATTTTATTCCTGGTTATAAAGTTGTATTATGACCCTTGTTTCTTGATATTACATCTTAAATTGTGGATGCTAGCTATTGATCTAGGGACTAGCATTGTAAACACAGGGATCTCTACATTATCAGGTTGGGACCTCTACAGATGGTATCAGAGAACTGTGTTGCCTGTAGGATTGTAACCCTAGGATTGGACAAAAACCCTTAGAAAAATAGGAGTTGTATTTGTTTAAACTTATTTACACACAATCTTGTAAACTCTTTCCTCAATCTTTTTGTTTTGATTCTACATATCCCCTCTTTTCAACTTGATGGACAAAGCCTCCACCATGAGCAAAGACTTCAACATCACCAATGAGTTCAACTTTAGTTTCACCAAGGACTTCAACTTGGACATCACTAAGGACTACAAGAGAGACAAGAATGTTACTCAAGACTTGGAGACTAAGGAAACACAACCTAGAAGAAATCATCATCACCTCTAAAGCTTTGTGACCAAGATGCAAGAATTTTTCCAAGGAAACCATGATCTCATTCATGAAGAAACAACTAAGAAGAATGAAATGATCTCAAGAAAATCCCATAGCTGGACCACCATACTAGTGATTAGTTTGAATCACACCAACTTATGTGGTGTAGCAAAAATATTTTGTTGCCTAAAAATATGTTTGAATCTTGTTGTTTAAGTGGAATGTTTGTTTGTGATTGCTTGCACATTGCTTTGTGTGAATTGTTGTGTGTGAGTAGAACTCTTCCTCTAGAAATCTTTTGCCTATTCTAATCCCAATCCGACACAAACAGATGACTTCTCCAAGAGACTCCAACATCAAGAATGGTGACAACAATAACCAAGAGATGCACATGAGAGAACAACTACTAGCAACCCAAGCCCAGTTGAATCAAGTGAGAACTCAGTTTTTAGCCAACAATAATGAGTTAGACCCAACCATACAAAAGTTTTTGGAAACCCAATCCCAATTGTTGCAAAGGATGACAAATCAAATGATTAACATGAGAAACAACCTTTCCCAAGGAGATTGTGACAACAATGAAATCAAGGATGATATTATAGAAGGAACTCAAGCTTGCAATATTTGTGGAGACATAGAACACACTTACAAAGAGCATGTGGACCAATTCCCTAATTGTGAAGAGAAACATCCAACTAAACAATGCCCCACATCTCAAGTGACTTGTTTGCTTTGTGAAGGAAATGATCATGTCCCTATCCAATGCTCCATCTATCCCATAGTTCAACAAATGAAACAAGATGGAATGCATCAAATGTTTGGAAACCTCCATAAAGGAACAACTTATACCAAGAAGGATGAAGGAAAAGTCAGAACCATGCCTCACAAGGCCACATACAAAGTGACCACCAAGTGTTTCTACTCATGTGGAGAAGAAGGTCATATCTCTAGTGGCTGCCCCAAGAAGAGAGAAATATTTCCCACCTTTGAGGTGAGATATGAAGAACATGAACTAGAAGAACTCCTAGCTTTGTAGAGACCCAAAAAGAAGAAGAAGGACATAGCCAGGTGCAATGTTACAATTGCAAAGAGATGCGACACTATGCCAATGAATGACCAGAAAAGAAGAAGAACCAAGGAAACAAACAAGAGGCAATGATACCAAAGGAGAAGAAGAGCCAAGACAAACAAAAGATAGTGAAACCCAAGATGAGGAAGGATATTAGCCAAGTGATGTGCAACCACTCCAAAGAGCTAGGACATTATGCATCATATTGTCTAGAGAAGCCACCTCAAGATCTCAACCTTATCACATGTTTCAAATGTGGAAACAAAGTACATTATGCAAACAACTGTCCAGAGAAGTTACATCAAGATCCCAAGTAAGCCAAGATGTAATCTAGTCAAAAAAATTTAGGGTGGTAGTACCCTAGTTGTCTTGAAGCCAACTTGTAACCTCTAGCCTTCCCAAATCTCGGGACGAGATTTCTTTTAAGGGTGGTAGCCTGTCAGATCCCAAAATTTTTCAAATTTTGAAATGTGAAAACAATAAATAAACAAAATAAATAATTGTTGAAATTTAGGGTGAAAAGAAACCTTTTGTTTCAAAATGGAAACATCAGAACCCTTCTTGAACAAAATTTGAGTGAAAATGGAATCCAACAAAAATTTCAACCAAGTGAAATGCATTCATCAATGAATGTATCTTGAAATTAAAACATTTGGAAAAGTTAAACCAAAACCCCAAATATTAATGAAAGAAATCATTTCCAAGATCTCTCAAAGACTATGGACTTGATCCATATAAAAATTCAGCAACAAACATTTATAAATCATCAAAATGATAAACAAAAATATTATAAAACCATGGAAATTGGTTTCATTTAATTTGGAGCCATGGATAAAATCTTATGAATTTAATAAGATAAAAGGAATTAATTTCCAAGGCTAATAAAGCTCCTATCTAAAATCCATACCAAATTGTGAGCAAATTAATCCTAAAAGGATTTAAAAAGATAAAAAAATATTAAATAAAATTATACAAATAGGAATCACCAATTTTGGATCTATAAATAAAAAGATATGGATTTGACGAGATAAAGAAATAAATAAATAAGGAATATTTAAAAGCCAAATTAAATCTTGTCCAAATCCATAAACAAATAAAATGAAAGATTATTTAAATAAAATCATAAGGATTGAACAATATTCAATTTTATTTAAATAAAGACAAATTGCCTAAACTAAATAATAAATCCCAAGAATATTATTTAGAAGACAATTTAAACCTTGAGTTAAATCCATAAGCAAATGGAATAAAGATAATCCAAATAAAATAAAGGGATAAAGAATATTCAAATAAAAGTATATGGGATTAACCATATTCTAATTATATTTAAATGGAGACAAAATCCCTAATATAAAGGTTTAATTAAATCATGAGAAAAATAATTGGAGTTGCCAAAATGGATTAGAAGTTATCCAATTAACTTAAAAAGAATAAAAGAAATTATTTGAATAAATAATATGGATTGGAACCATATTTAAATGTAATTTAAAATAAAGATAAATGTCTAAATTAAATAAATAACAAACCATATGAGAATATAAGAAATATTCTAAAATGGCATATTTAAATAACATTCTTAATTAAGATTAAACCTACTGAAAAGGTTTGATAGAAATATGAATTAAAAAGTAAGCGTTTGAATCATATTAAATATTACTTCCATAAAGACAAAAGCCCTTTCAAATAAATATTGAATCACATTAAAATATTATGATTTATTCCAAAATGGACTTTAAGATGCATTAATAAACAGTATAAAAACTTACTGAAAGTTTCGAAAAGTTTTGAAATAAAATAAGTCTTTGAAACATTTGAATAAATTCAAAACATAAAAAGAAACAGGTTTTAGGAAGAAAAATTTATAGAAAGCAAACCAGCCCAGTAGAACCCAGCCCAACAAGACCAACTAAGCCCAACAACAGCCCTCTCTTTATCCCCGCACGAAACGATTTCTTACCGCAAACTCCACCCTCTCAGCTCACTGACGAATCGACCCCACGCCAGATCAACTGCCTCGTCATCGTCTCTTCCACCCGCGCGACCAGTTCTCCTCCCAATCCCCGGCCGTTTCTGCCGCTATTTTCTCTGCGTCAATTCGCATCAATGCCGCCATTATTCCTTCCCTTGACCACGTGTACTTAATCGCCCACGTCCCCTCTTTCATTCCCCTCAGTCTTCATTTCCTTGGAGCCACCAGGCTGCACAAATTTCTCGCGTGAACCCACTGTCTCCGAGGAGCTACTCTGGCCAATTCCGGCAAACACCGCCAGCCCCATTGCCCCTAGAGCAAACGAGTGGGATCCCCAGTATAAGGCGCATCTATTGGTACCTCCCTCTCGCCCGCGTGTGCCTCACAACATCGGCAACGTCAATGCTAGAGCACCTCCGCGGTCTGCTACAACTCCATCGACCCCTACTGGTAGTCTCTGACTGCGCCTTTCCCTCTTGTTGATACTCCTGTACTCGCAACATTCCTACGCGACTAACTGCACCACTGGTTTGTATTTGCTTGCACCGTAGCGTCGCCTCCGTCATCGATAGTGAGTGCCCGCCGCCAGGACCATCTCTGGCGAGGAATCGCCAGCAGCTCCATGCTCCCCTTCGCCGACAAAGACAACGTCTAGTATCAGCGCAACCCTATGAACCCGGTGAGCCTTTCCCCTCTCTTCCCCACTTCCTAGTTTGCTGGCAATGTCACTGCCCGAGCGCCGTCGCGCGTCAGACGCCAGCGCCGCCAGTTCTTGGTCGATGCGCTGAGGACTGTCAGATCTAGATCGTAGGGATGCAATAGAATGACTTAACAAAGAGGTACGAGCTAATCTGCACCGTGCAATCTCACTTAGATCCAACGCACCGCGTAGCGCTATCCAATCGAGGCGGTACAGACCAATAGAAATAAGCCACGTGGCCCTGCCTGCTGATCTAAATAGAAATTTGATCTATTAGATGTTAGAATTTGAAACATTCATAACTTTAGATCTACACGTCCAAAATTTACAAACTTTATATCAATGGAATCAGGAAAATGTGAAATTTGCAACCATGCCCTTAGTTTAGCATTTTGCTTCTGGAAAATTGGTTGTTTATGCATAAACATTTCTAGGCTTATTTTGAGTATAAAAATTATTCTAGAAATGATTTTTGAATAAAATCTTTTGCAAATGTTTTGTTTTGAACCTACTAACCATAAAAACCAACTTTTGGATTTAAAAGTATATTTTGTGACACAAAGGAATTATTCCTTGGATAAAAGCATTTCTAGTAAAATAAAAATGTTACTTTGATTTAAAATTGATTTTAGAGTGAAACCTTTTGTAAATGTATTGATTTAAACACTTTAATACTAAAAAAACTAACATTGTGTTTAAAAACATATTTGGCTAACTCTACAACATATTACTTTAATTTAAAATCATTTGTAGCAAAACAAAAAAATGATTTTAATGACCCATTTTCACTAACTTGATTTTAAATGGTTTTGCCACTTTTATAAATGACCAATAGGTGTTTTAAAATGTTTATAGCCTATTAGAAACCACCTTTCCAAATAAAACAATCTTTTACATGCTTGCATGCATTGTTTTGTTTTTATTATTTTATGTGATGAATTGTTTGAATGCTAGTTTGAATTTGTGCCTTGATTGAAATTGTAGTGAACCTTGAAGGGTGTGACATTTGCAAGATCAAGGAGTGAACATATATTCTCTACTAAAAAGGCAAGTGGTGCTTCATACATTTTGTCCTACTATTTTGACTATGCATTAGTGATATTTCTAAGTAGGACTTGCATGGAATTTTCTATGTGTTAACTATGCCATGGGAAATCCTAGTAGATGATGCCTTAGTAGAATTTTCCCTAAGTTAAGCTTCCTACCACTATCATGCTTAGCCTAGCTAGTAGCAAACAAGGGTGGTTTATATACACGTTATGGAAATTTTACTAAGTCTTCTGACTATACATCTTGAACTATTTTATTGCTAGTTATAAAGTTGTATTATGACCCTTGTTTCTTGATATTACATCTTAAACTGTGGATGCTAGCTATTGATCCATGGACTAGGATTGTAAACACAAGGATCTCTACCTTATTAGGTTGGGACCTCTACATACCATTTTTGCGAGACATAACAGATTGGATATCAAAGTACATCATCCATTACAAACCATACATAAGGTCTTACACAAATAAGGATCTCATGATCCAGTCATAATACAATTCAAGCAGCGGAATAATGTAATAATAATGATAGCATAGGCGAAGCTCCATCTTCATGGTCACAGGCAATGCTGACGATGGGAGATGATCCTAGTTGTCGTAACCTTCCTGCTGTCCATCTTCCTGATACTCCTCTTCATAGTCTGGCCACGGGGATAGCCAGGGACAAAGCCATGAGTACCCTTTAAGTACTCGCAAACTAATACTAACAAGTGAAGTGGTTTTGAGTAGGACATACTAGGCTCTATGTTGTTTTGCAAAAAGCCAGATTTACCTCTACTAAGTTTAGAAGCAAAGAAAGCTAGTTGAACGTTTTAGAACACCTAAGTGGGAACCTAAATTTCATATCACAACCCTGTTGTGGTCAAGTCAAAGTCATGAATCATTTCATAAGACATTTTGAAAACATCTGACGACGGAACAGTATGGCCACTCCAACTGTCCATAACCGCGGACACGGATATTCGCATAGTTTGACACTCTGCAGAGGTGGTACACTTTCACCACAACATTCGATACATCCGTCAGGAACAATCCTGAATTCACCATACTCAGTAGGCGGATAATCAATCCTAACTTTTCAATTGCACGCCCTTGTATAGGCACCTCTCCTGTGAGTTTGGCCTCCGAACCATGACCAACTGTCATCTTGGGTACTGCACAGGTGGACAATCTTCACAAGGTAGCCTCAGCTCAGACCTCGGCCGCAAGGGAACCCATACTAAGGTATATAAATTTCTAGTCAAGCCCTACCCAAATTTCGGGTATTATGGTTGTACGGTAAAATTGGAATGGTATCGCATCCAGATAACCATCAGTTTTGTAAAGGGCTAAGGCTCATGACTTAACATTTTCATCATCAAAATCATCTGGTGTTCGAGAACACATGTCAAAACATTTCAGTAGAATGACTCATCATTCTAAGATTTTCATAACCATTTTCATCAAGTGTTCCCATCTAAAGTTGATCAAGTTTTATGCTTTAGCACTAGAATCTACAGGTGGGGGTAAATACCAATGATGGGTAATAAACAAGTGGGAATTAGCTAAGTTCAATCTCATGCCTCAGGATGACATCAAGGTTTTCTAACTTAGGCCAAGTTTTATGCTCTTTATGCTACCTTCATATATCTTTCTAGAATCTACAAGTCACTAAGTAAACCAAACTAAGAAGCTTTAATAAAGAAATAAAAGAATTAAGCTTGCAAGTAAAACTGGGATTTGGTATCATCAAGTGGGTATAATCACATATGCTTAAGGCATCTAGTTGGCATAGTAACAAGCAAGTTTTAGCTTGCCAAGTGAACTGGTAGTATTAGGCTTGCCTTGTGCAGAGCAGTGGTTGAAGTTCTCCTCGGCTTCTTCCTCGTAGTATCCTCCTTCCTCCTCGTATCCTTGGTAGGTACTATCGTCTATAAGTAAATACGAGGTAAACAATCACCAAACAATACTTAACTATTTCTATTTATCACACCAAGGTTTTCACTAGATGATATAGGATCATCACAAGCATTACAACCATTAAGGCAAATAGTTTTATTTCCTTTATTTTAGAAAAGTAATTTCTACTCATTGAAAAACTATTTAATATTTAATATTCTCCATCTAAAACATGGGATCATGTTGACACATGTCATCACCACATATTTCAGTACATGGGAATGTGATTTAAAGTGGTGTCACAATTTAATAAGGTTTAACCTTTTTATTTTAATTAATTAAAGTGATTAGAAATGCCTATGGGGCATTCTTTTATTACTTGATCATTATTTCTGCAAGTAAACTTATATATTTTTATATATTTTGAAAGGTATGGTTAAATGTGATTTTTGAGAGTTGGAATCAACTCAAAAGCTTTTATGGTTGAATTTCGAAAAATGTTTGAATGCAGAAAAGCTTCTGCCTTGTTATTTTTACCATAGGTGATCTACAAATCCAATTGATTTGAATCCAACCGGCTTGGATTAAGCACTCCAGAGCCTTTCTAACAAAATTGGTTTAATGCATTTTGGTTCAGTGAATCAAGCTAGGTTGATTTTTGAATCTGGGTACAGAACTGAGTTTGAAACTAAAATAATAAATATAAATTTGAATTACTGGGTCGCACGGGAGGTTAACTGGGGCGACCCACTACGCACAGTGCACGCGGGCTGGTTAAGTCGCTTCCCCACAAGTCAGTGAGACAGAGAGTGGCAAAGCGGTACGGGGTGATCTAGGCTGTAGGATTAGAAGCTAGATCTACGGCTGTGGTTCATCGTCCACGCCAGAACAGGACGCAACAAACACGGACTCTAGTGTGGCCAGTGGGGGTCGAAGGGGGCTCACCAGGGCTCAGGCGATGGTCGGCGATGGGGGCGAACGACGAAGTCGACAACGGTGATCCTCCTGGTACCGGCAGCTCCTCCCGGGGCCGCTTCAATCGATGACGCCTCTCCTCCTCTGCAGTGGCGGACTCCGGTGAAATTCCGGCCACCTGGTGCTTGCCTTTCTCCGGGAGTGAGTGGGTGTGATCAGTGAGAGGTGGGTAGTGAGATGGTGTGCTCAAATCGAACAGGGGTGGCCTCCTTTTATAGTGCCTGAAGTGGATCGGCGGGCACAGGCTAAGCTCATTGTGGTCATCGGCACGGCGGGCTACTAGCATGGGCGACGGTAGGGGGAGGTTATGTGCTCCCTAGCGAAGCTCAATGGCTTGGCTATGTGGAGTGGGGCGGTGCGGAATGGTCAGAACATCGCGGCGCTCTGGGCGGGTCTGACGGTGATTTTAATGGCGCACATCGTCGATGGTCTGCGCGGCGGCGAACGGGGTTGTCTGGCGGGTTGATGGGGTGTTGGTGAGCATGCACGCAAGCGGCTAGGGCGGCGTGTGGTCTGTGGGCTTGTGTCACGGCTGACGCTCTGGCGCGCTCTCGGCACGCACGCAGAGAAACTGGGCGCGAGCTTTTCGTGTGGTCCAGGGGATGGCAGTGCTCGAGGCTTGGACATGGGGTGTCGGTCGACGGTGGGGAGTGTCCTAGACATGCTTTCTAGGCTTGGTGCTGCTCCTAGCTTGCTGGCGACATGGGGGTGGCAAGTTAGTGAAGGAAATATGCCCTAGAGGAATCATAGAGATGATTATATTTCTTATGTATCCATGAGTTATTGTAATGTTCCTTGAATATCCATATCAGGCAACTTGTATTGATTGGCAATTATGTGAATTGTTTGTGAAACACTTTACTTGTATGGTTATTTAAGAGTTGTCCCTAGTCGGAGTTCATGTGAGGACACACGTGAATATTAGACTAGCACATCGATTGGTTGATGACTATGTTTCGCAAGTCATAGACATGGAGATGTCAATCCAATGATGTGGGAACATGTTATGAACATGGGGTTGGACTGACCCAACTTGAGACTGGCAATTAGTTGCAGCTCTCTCTCTACACATCGTGTACGTTTTGTCCTTAGACCTGAGATTGTCGCATGTACTTGAGATGTGGATCGACCTACTTTGGGGCTATCAAACGCTGCACCGTAACTGGGTAGTTATAAAGGTAGCTTTCGGGTTTGTCCTAAAGCATTCTGCAAGGCATGGTCAATCAAGATGGGATTTGCCCCTCTCTACTTGAGAGAGATATCTCTGGGCCCCTCGAGTGATCGGATCCAGAAATGCATGGCCATGCTACATAAGGTTAATAGTTAACCTAGTAAATGGATTCCGAGTTACGGTATCGAGAAAGAGAGGTTAGCTTGGAGCTAGACCGAATATCGTGAGGCAAAGGGAAAGACATGTACTAAACCTTGTGATGGTTCGTCCGATATGATCTTTGTATGCGTTTAGAAGTTGGCACGTCTTGCTAGAGGCCGCTACCAACTATTGACAGAAAAAGTGTATTCGTGTCATGTATACACGTATATGAACCTATAGGGTCACACACTTAAGGGGCTGGAAGCCTAATGAGGATTGGATCCGAATTAGACCAGGCTTAGGCTACTAATGGACTGCTAATGTAGAAGCCCACTAGGGACGCCTATATAAGAGAGGGTGGGGCGAGCTGACCAGGGTTAGACCTTAGACCATTCTCCTCAGCCGCTACTCCTCACGCATGTGTTCCACGCGCGGACCTAGCATTCCGGTGTCTGACGCTTCCACCCTGTACGTGTGGATACCTTGGAGGCGTTGTATCTGTGGCGTTTGGACGAGCCGTGCAAGGGGACTTGCTCGTGGGATGAGAACAAGGAGGAGACGTGGAACGTCTACACTGCCTCGACGCGCTTCATCAATTCCACAACTGCGTGTCTAGTGGTAATCCCGTGATCTATGACAACAGTAATCCTGGTTTACGCGGTAGAATTTTTTTGATTTGCGCTAGTGTAGCCTACCCGTATCCCTTCAGTGGTATCAGAGCCGATGCTGTTCAGTTATAGGTTCGGGATGGTTGCATATGGTGATATGCAGATTGATATGAATGATGTGATCGTTTATATTGCGATGGTTCAGGATTGATCTATTATCTTGCTTTTCATGATCGTGATTCTGAGGTTGTCGAACGACTTACCCCTACCGGTCGGCTTCCGCCATCGGGGTAGACAGTGACACATAAATCTTGTTGAATCACGCGAAGATCAATATGATTGATCGAATCGGAACCTAGATCTAAAATCGTTGTACCGTGATCAAAGGAGTTTGATTAGATCGGAACAACAGACGGTTTATGGTAAATTTGATTTGCCGATCAAAATCCTTAAATAAAATTGTGTAGATTTGATCTCTCATTTTTCACAGTTTTCCGGATGCCCGGAGATACCGCGAGGGGCGCTGCCCCTTCGAACCCCGTAGGGGAGACCTCCTAGACCCCCCTTTATCGTAGCCCCTTTTGTATCTCGTTAAGGTAAATAGGTGCTGCAAGGTCACATGATCCGGTTTTTGTAGGATGTATGTGATCAGTATGGACCATATATGTATGTGATGCATGTATGAAATTTATCATGACCTGCGTGTCATGAGTAGGGCAACATGGCTGGAGCCATGTGTGTTGTCAATTATTGTAATGGCCTGCGTGCCAACTTGTGATTATCCAAATTCTATGTAATTTTGATTACTAGCTGTTAGGAGTAATAGCTTGTATTAGTTCTTGGAGGACTCATCACTTGGAGGATGGCTCACATGGAACATGAAGATGGAGATCATCATGGTGGACAGGTTCTATGGCAATGGAGATCACCATGAGAAAATGGGCCATACTATGTCACATTTATGTGAATGCTATTCTTACGTGTTTTACTACTATGCATGCTTAGATGATAGAAGTAGAACGATCCCTCACAAAGTTTAAGTTAAACCATGCCATCCCAACCAAACCTTGCACCATCCTATGCCTTGTACAATCGTTGGTGGGCCTATGAAATTAGGGTGCCGCGGTTTTCCTTGGCTGGATGGGTTTGTATCGGATACCTACACGCATAAGGGTTGGTGAGCTTGACAAGGTCATCTTAACAGTTAAGGACCTTGGGGCATAAAGGTTGGGCGCCTAGTTTTGACATAGAGATGTCACCCAACAACAAGAGTCATATGTGATATGATTAGCAAGTGTTGCTTACCGATTTACCTTGTCTTCTAGCAGTGATGCTAAAGCTCACTAGTCGACTTGTTAATTGTGGATCTTGAATCACTTAGTATTAATATAGGGATATTGATTTAAGTGGGAGTATATGCTATTAAATTGTTTAATATGTTTTACTCTTTCATGGTTACATGGCTTAGTATTTTGCATGTTTTCTGTTGTAGATCTATGGAACCAAACACTACATCACCTTTTTCTTTGCGTTCGATTCTTGGCAAAGATAATCTAAATGGAACAAACTATACGGACTGGGTCCGTAACCTGAGAATTGTTCTCAGGTCTGATAAAAAGGAAACGGTTCTGGATACCCCCAATCCCCGATGAACCTGCTGATAATGCATCTGCTGCCCTCAAGAATGCCTACAAGAGAGCATGTGATGATTCTCTTGAGGTTAGCTGCCTTATGCTTGCATGCATGGAACCTGAACTCCAAAAGAACTTTGAGGATCAGGATGCGTACGATATGATCGTGGCGCTTAAGGACATGTTCCAAGATCAGGCAAGGACTGAGAGGTACAATGTTGCCAAGTCCTTTGTCGAATGCAAGCTAGTAGAGGGAGCAGCTGTAGGCCCCCATGTGATCAAAATGGTTGGTTATAGTCAGACTTTGGAAAAGCTTGGTTTTCCACTAGGCCAAGAGTTTGCCACTGACTTCATTTTGGCGTCTCTTCCATTTAGCTACGGGCAGTTCATTTCGAACTACCATATGCATGGGGTGGAGAAGGGCCTTAATGAGTTATGCGGGATGCTAAAAACAGCAGAAAGTGACATGAAGAAGTGTGCAGGGCATAGCCATGTGATGGCTGTGCAAAATAAGCCTAGCTTCAAGAAAAAGGGTAATTCTTGGAAGAAGAAGGGCAAGGCTAAGGATACGATCCCTAAGCCTTCACCCAAGCAAAAGGCTGGACCTATAGAAGACACTGAGTGCTTCTTTTGTCATGAACATGGCCACTGGAAGAGAAACTGCAGCAAGTACCAGGCTTCTTTGAAGAAGAGTGGAAGTAAGAGTACTTCCCACTCAGGTACGCTTGTTGTAAATGTTGTGGACATTCTTCTCGTTGATTCCTATGTTAAATCTTGGGTATTTGATACCGGATCAGTTGCTCATATTTGCAATTCGATGCAGGGGCTAATAAGGACTAGAAAAGTGCAGAAAGGCGAAGTGGATTTTCGCGTCGGAAATAAAGCAAGGGTTGCTGCATTGTTCGTCGGCGTCATGCAATTTCACCTTCCGTTGGGATTTATTATGGAGTTGAATAATTGTTATTACATTCCTAATATGGGTCGAAACATTCACCTTCATGTTTGATGAGGGATGGTTATTCTTTCGCGAGTGCAAACAATGGTTGTGTAATCTCTAAGAATGATATGTTTATGGCTAATGCTCCCATTGTGAATGGGTTATTTATTTTAAATCTTGATGATGCATATGTTTACAATGTTAGTGCTAAAAGGCTTCGGCCTAATGATTTGAGTCCAACCTATTTATGGCATTGTCGTTTGGGGCATATAAGTGAAAAGCGCATGAAGAAGCTCCATGGTGATGGTCTTCTAACTTCGTTTGGTTTTGAATCATACGAGACGTGTCAGGCTTGTTTACTTGGAAAGATGACCAAATCGCCTTTTTCAGGTTTACCTGAGAGAGCGACATACTTGTTGGAACTCATACATACTGATGTATGTGGACCAATGAGAAAGACAGCCAGAGGAGGATATCACTACTTCATTACTTTTACTAATAATTTCAGTAGATATGGTTATGTCTACTTAATGAGGCATAAGTCTGAAACTTTTGAAAAGTTCACGGAGTTTCAGAGTGAAGTAGAGAATCAACGTGGCAAGAAAATAAAGGCCTTGCGATCTGATTGTGGAGGTGAATATTTGAGTCACGAGTTTAGCGATCATCTTAAGAGTTTCGGAATTGTTCCACAACTTACGCCGCCCGGAACGCCTCAAAGAAACAGGGTCTCCGAACGGCGTAATCGAACTTTGTTGGACATGGTTCGATCAATGATGAGCCAGTCGGATTTGCCATTGTCATTTTGCGGTTACGCTCTAGAAACAACAGCTTTCACACTTAACAGGGTACCATCTAAATCCGTAGTTAAGACACCATATGAGATGTGGACTGGAAAGAATCCTAGTTTGTCTTTTCTAAAGATTTGGGGTTGTGATGCATTTGTCAAGCGACTTCAGTCGGACAAGCTAACACCCAAATCGGATAAGTGCATTTTCGTGGGATATCCGAGGGAAACCTTAGGGTATTACTTCTACAACCGAGAAGAGGGCAAAGTGTTTATCGCTCGTAGCGGTGTTTTCCTAGAGAAAGAGTTTCTCATAAAGGGAACCAGTGGAAGGTCGGTGCGACTTGAAGAAGTTCAAGATGAGCCAGTCAGGGATGCTTCTACGTGTGATGCTATTGTAGAAGAACAAGTTGAGGAACCCGTGGCAACAGAAGCACAACAGCCACGAAGGTCGGCAAGGCTCCACGAAGCGCGGGAATTATTATTGTTAGACAATGATGAGCCTACGACCTATGCAGAAGTGATGGTGGACCCAGAATCTGAGAAATGGCTAATCGCCATGAGATTCGATATAGAGTCCATGGGAGATAATCAAGTTTGGAACTTGGTTGACCTGCCTCATGGTTTTAAAGCCATCGAGTGCAAATGGATCTATAAGAAGAAGATTGATATGGATGGAAATGTTCACATCCATAAAGCTCGACTTGTTGCAAAAAGTTTTTGACAAGTTCAAGGAGTTGACTACGACGAGACTTTCTCGCCCATAGCGATGCTTAAATCTTTATGGATCATTCTATCCATTACTTCACATTTCTAATATGAAATATGGCAGATGGATGTCAAGACGGCTTTCCTAAATGGAATCCTAACTAAGGACGTGTATATGATGCAGCCCGAAGGTTTTGTCGATCCAAACAATGCTGGAAAGGTATGAAAACTTCTAAAGTCTATTTATGGGCTGAAGCAAGCATCTCGGAGTTGGAACATTTGATTTGATGAAGTTGTAAAGGAGTTTGGCTTCATAAAAAACGAACAAGAACCTTGTGTTTACAAGAAGGAAAGTGGGAGAGCGCTGGTATTTCTAATCATATGTAGATGACATATTGTTGATTGGAAATGACATTCCTATGCTCGAGTCTGTTAAGACCTCATTGAAAAATAGTTTTTTGATGAAGGACTTGGGAGAAGCGGCATATATTCTGGGCATCAAGATCTATAGAGATAGATCAAGAAGGCTAATTGGATTAAGCCGGAGTACATACATTGACAAAGTGTTGAAACGGTTCAGCATGGAAGAGGCTAAGAAAGGGTTCTTGCCCATGTCTCATGGTATAAAACTCAGCAAGACTCAGTGTCCTTCGACTACTGATGAGAGTGAGTGCATGAGCAGGATTCCATATGCTTCGGCTATTGGATCCATCATGTATGCAATGATATGTACTCGCCCAGATGTTTCCTATGCTCTAAGTGTTACGAGCAGATATCAAGCTGATCCAGGTGAAGGTCACTGGACAGCGGTAAAGAACATCCTTAAGTACTTGAGAAGGACTAAGGATGTGTTCCTAGTTTATGGAGGTGAGGATGAACTCAGTGTAAGGGGTTACACAGATGCGAGTTACCTTAACGACTTAGATGATTCCAGATCGCAATCTGGTTATGTGTTTGTCATGAATGGTGGTGTTGTGAGTTGGAAAAGTTCTAAGCAAGGTACGGTGGCCTCCTCTTCAACAGAAGCTGAATATATTGCCACCTCGGAGGCTGCAAAGGAAGCTGTTTGGATTAGGAATTTCCTGATCGCTCTTGGTGTGGTTCAGGGCGCATCTAATCCCATGGACGATTATTGTGACAACAATGGTGCTATTGCACAAGCCAAGGAACCTAGACAGCACCAGAAGAACAAACATATTCGCATGCGTTACCATTAGATTCGAGAGTTCGTTGAGGATGGTAGTGTCATGATATGCAAAATACATACAGACTCAAATGTTGCTGATCCTTTTACAAAGCCACTCCCGCAGCCTGCGCATGAGGCGCACGCAAGAGCAATACGTATTTGATACAATCTAGATTTACTCTAGTGCAAGTGGGAGACTAAAAGAAATATTCCCTAGAGGCAATCATAGAGATGATTATATTTTTTATGTATCCATGAGTTATTGTAATGTTCCTTGAATATCCATATCAGGCAACTTGTATTGATTGGAAATTATGTGAATTGTTTGTGAACCTCTTTACTTGTATGGTTATTTAAGAGTTGTCCCTAGTCGGAGTTCATATGAGGATACACGTGAATATTAGACTAGCACATCGATTGGTTGATGACTATGTTTCGCAAGTCATAGACATGGAGATGTCAAACCAATGATGTGGGCACATGTTATAAACATGGGGTTGGACTGACCCAACTTGAGACTCGCAATTAGTTGCAGCTCTCTCTCTACACATCGTGTACGTTTTTGTAACATCCCAGATTTTAAAATGGGAAAGATTCATAGGTCCCATGTGCATTCATCATAGCATCTTGCAAAAATCTCAATTTCAAAACCATTTGTGAAGAACCCTATTTGAAAAACCCTTTTATGCATCTATTAGGTCTTGTTTCAAAAACCTATGTTTGAATATTTTGAATGGATAGTATTATGTATCCCTAGTAGTCCATATTCATATTATGAATTTTAGAAAAATCTACAAACAGGTTTGAGCTCATTTGGAACTATTATGAAAAAAATTATGGAATAAGTACAAACAAATAAAGATGTGAATAAAATAAAATATACAAGGATTTATAAATCCATTACTTACAAACTAGTAAAAAGATTACAAATATGATCCTACAATGATCTATTCAATTTTATAAAATTTTAGAAACAATAATCATCTCATTTGGACTATCTAATAAAAAGATATTAAAGAAAACATAAAATACAAAAGAAGAAAAATAACAACAAAAAAACGAAACTAAAACCTACCCTAACCCGCGCGGCCCACCTAACCCCAGCCCGCCTAACTACCCGCCGATCGCCCCACCCCTCGCACAGCACGCAACGCGAGCACGCAGCTGGGCCGGCCCAATCCCGCAGCCGCCAGCAGCCCGCCTCTCTCCCCTCTCTCTCTGACGCGTGGAGCCCACCCCATCATCCTCTTCCTCGCGAACAGATGCTCTCCCCGAATTCCCCTCGACCCTGACCTCTATCCCCGCCAATTCCGCTCGATTAGTTCAACCCCGAGCCTGTTTCCGCATGCAAACCTTCTATATATACCCCCTCCTCCACCTCGTTCCGATTTTTCGCTCTCACGGAAACCCTAGACACCAAATCGCGAGCTCTCCGATCTCGCCGTCACCGCCGATTCAGATCGAGCTCGAACTCGAGGTTCTGGACCGCCCACGCCCCTCTTTAACCACCTATCCACTTCACCTTGATCTCCCACATCTCCTTACTGCTTTACCTCTCCCTGCAGTGTACCCGGACGCGCGCACGAGCCCACTGGAGCCTCGCCGGAGCTACGCCGCACCAGCCGCCCTCCGCCGTCGCCTGGGAAAGAGAAGGACCACACAGTGGCCACCAGCGACCTCGTCATCCTCGCCTGCTTCACGTGGACTATCTCGCAGACGTCGCAAACCGCTGGGAGTGCCGCCACCATCTTCGCCCGAGCCACCACCAGCGCCCCCTTCATCGTCGTCGGTGAGCCTCGTCTGGGACGACCTCATCCGTCCGATCGCCATCTCATCCAACGGCCCTTTTCTTTTCAGCACCGAAGGGGTACCAGCCAGTGAGGTGCTGCCACTTGTCCTACCGCCTCAGCACACGCTGAGTCAGCGCGCCCAGCCAGACAGAGCTCGCCGCGTGGCAAGCCTGTCCGCTGACTGTGTAATCTGCTTTTAAGAAAATAGTCAGAATATTTGCAGAACTTGTAAAATTCGTAGAAAATTGAATATAGCTCAGAAAAATACAAATAAGATATGCCTGGATTCAGAAAAGTAAGGAGAATATTATCATGCAACAAAATTCGTAATTTGACGAATGCATAGTTTCTGGAATATTTAAAAATCTGTTACATGGTAAATAATTCATAGGAAAATATCCACAACTCCAAAATTGGCAAATTTGGTGTCTATGGATTCATAAAATTGTAATCTACATCACTGTAGCATTAGTTGATTTTGATACAGTAAAAAATAATTAGCTATGATTAAATCCCTTAAATGGGGAATTTTGGCTATAAATTTTAATCTATAAATCATTTTAAGGTGAAACCGGTGGCAAATGAAAGCTATGGACATTACCCATCCAGTAGCATGGTTCTAATAATTTTCTGAAACTATTTTTTACTGAAAGTTTTCAGATTCCTATAATGCCTAATAAAAGCCTATTTATTTAATAGAAAATGCCTATGAAAAGCTTTTGTACTTGTTTCTGTTTTCTAAAATGCATGCATACTGTTTTGTTGTTTTGTGCTACTGTATGATTGATTGTAATTATTGTTTTGCGCGATAGATTGTCGGGAGTGTGATATCTGTGATTGCGACGACTGTGTGAACGATCACTACAATTGAGGCAAGTGTCACTATTATGAATCTCCTATTACTTTCTTATGCATTTAGTTTTCAGTAGTTTGCATTGAAGGAAATGTTTTATATTATAAATGCTATGCTATGGTGTGAGTACCCAATGGAATTGTCATAGACCCAGTTGATTCCTTGATAGCCATCGTAGTGTAGATGCTTAGCCATGCTATTAGTTGTGTGGGTGGTTTTCATGATACATATGTGTATGAGAAGGATTATGTTTTTCTTAAATGAAAACCACGTAATCAATGAATCACCTAGGTGGAATGGCATTGATTGGGTCATCGAGTGTGGATTTTGGTAGGGATTGCCACCCAGGCTTCAGAGGGATAATAGACGGTCTTGATTAGTAACTTCCATGTACAACCACATGTCATATGGGCTCTAACTTGACTGAGTAAGTTATGGGATCATGTCCTACCGTGACTATCAGATGTAGGTGTTGATAGGATGGTACGGTCCAGAGTTAGGCTCATGATTCTGTTTCCCAAAGGTCTCGTCCTGGTCTTCTCTCAAGAGGGGCTTGATCAGGTCTTGTGGGTAAAGTGTACTAGCCTTTGCAGATGGTCTATGAACTAAGTACTTGTCGTGTCCCCGGTAATGGACAATTATGAGTAACTTCTCTTGACACAGTTGAAAAGTCTCATTCATTCTAATTTCTCTAATAAAACTTGATGGGTGAACTTAATGGGTTATAGGAGCACTTGAGTGACTCAATGTGTCCATGGATTTAGGAGCTCTCGAGTGACTCGAGTTGTTCTTAGCTATTTTGAAGAACTAAAACTTTATTTAAAAATGTAGGAGAAAATGCTGCTTTATGCAAATAGCCGAAACTCCACTAGCCAAAGTGTGCATGTATATGACAGGTTGCCAATTGTGCCCACATAACAGTGACATCTTGCCAATACAATTCAAATGTATTGACCATTCGTGGCTGCAACCTTTCATGTTGCAGGTAATTTCGACGATAAGTAAGGTTATCGTTTAGGTTGCGAATCTCCACTCAGCGAGTTGCCTGTGGCGTGATGGAGCCTTTATCTATTGTTTATTTGTTGAACTATGTTATTTGAGCTAGCTGTGATCTAAGCAACTTGTAATATTTATTTTCTTTGATCAATCGTTGTAATAATGTGACGCATTGATACTCTTTTATTCATCGAAACTGTGTGTGCTAGCTAATCAATCCAAGGGACTAGCACTGTAAACAAAGGATCCAATTCTTAACGGGTTGGATCTCTTCAGTTTTGTCCTTAGACCTGAGATTGTCGCATGTACTTGAGATGTGGATCGACCTACTTTGGGGCTATCAAACGTTGCACCGTAACTAGGTAGTTATAAAGGTAGCTTTCGGGTTTGTCCTGAAGCATGCTGCAAGGCATGGTCAATCAAGATGGGATTTTCCCCTCTCTACTTGAGAGAGATATCTCTGGGCCCCTCGAGTGATCGGATCCAGAAATGCATGGCCATGCTACATAAGGTTAATAGTTAACCTAGTAAAGGGATTCCGAGTTACGGTATCGAGAAAGAGAGGTCAGCTTGGAGCTAGACCGAATATCGTGAGGCAAAGGGAAAGACATGTACTAAACCTTGTGATGGTTCGTCCGATATGATCTTTGTATGCGTTTAGGAGTTGGCACGTCTTGCTAGAGGCTGCTACCAACTATTGACAGAATAAGTGTATTCGTGTCATGTTTACACGTATATGAACCTATAGGGTCACACACTTAAGGGGCTGGAAGCCTAATAAGGATTGGATCCGAATTAGACCAGGTTTAGGCTACTAATGGGATGCTAATGTAGAAGCCCACTAGGGATGCCTATATAAGAGAGGGTGGGGCAAGATGGCCAGGATTAGACCTTAGACCATTCTCCTCAGCCGCCACTCCTCATGCATGTGTTGCACGCGTGACCTAGCAGTCCGGCGTCTGACGCTTCAACCCTGTACGTGTGGATACCTTGGAGGTGCTGTATCTGTGGCGTTTGGACGAGCCGTGCAAGGGGACTTTCTCGTGGGAAGAGAACAAGGAGGAGACGTGGAACGTCTGCACTACCTCGACGCGCTTCATCAATTCCGCAACTACGCGTCTAGTGGTAATCCCGTGATCTATGACAACAGTAATCCTAGTTTACGCGGTAGAATTTTTTTTATTTGCGCTAGTGTAGCCTACCCGTATCCCTTCAGTTAGGATCGATATGCTCACCATTGATGGCCATTGATGCTCACAGTGTTGCTAAAGCTAGTTAACTTAGTTTGATCATCTACTGAGAGTGTAGGGTGAGCTAGAGAGGGAACAAGGTTGGCCAAAATCACTGCTCCTAATAGTGTTTCATGTTTGTTTGTTTGCTGATTACAAGGTGTTTGATGAAATGGCCGAAAGAGATTCAAATTTTAATTTTGGATTCAAACTTGGTGGTTGTGTCGGTTACATACTAGGGAGTATCTGGTTAGTTGGATTGGTCAAGTGGCACTGGTTTGGTTGGGTTTTGAAAATGTGTGATCTTCACATATGATATAGATTCAATTTTGAAATGTGATTTGAATCAAGTGGCCAAATGTTTCTGCAAGTTTGAAAGGTGGGATTTGATTCACTTTTACTTGGTATTGCAAGGGGTGAAAAGAAATGGAAAAGTTTCTGTTTGAAATCTTGGACTAGAAACACTCAAAGTGGCCTAGTGAGCAAGATTGGCAAAAATGACCATTTGCTTTATTTGTTCTGTTTTTTATTTTCTCTTGATTTGTTTCTGCTTGGAAATTTTTTAGATGATGTTGTTTTCATATTTAAACCATTCCTTGCTATTTAGATCAATAACACAAGTCTATTCATGCATTCATACAATCATCACATACATACATGCATTCATAATGATTTGAATTAACAACAGTTTTTTGTTAGCCCTAATTTTGGTGATTGGAATTTGATAATCATTGTTCAACATTTTTGGGATGTGACACAACACATCGAGAACGGGGTACAACCACTTTATTCAAGCAAACTAAGCAAACAAAAAATAAGACGCTGCAAGAACAACACAACTGTGCATGAAACAATAAAAACGAAGTGTCTAGAAAGACCTGGGATTTTTATTGTTAAAGAAGGGGATACCTTGGGCATCCCAAAGCTTTAATGCTTGTACCTCTTGAATATTTATTGGGTTGACATGGGGTGGCATCCCCAAGCTTGAGATTTTGTCCATTCTTCATCTCATTACATCATTCTTTCTCTACACCTGAATTTTTCCTTCATAGAAAACTTCACACAATCTTCATTAGCAACATTAGTGCATTGAAAAGATAATATACCATTGGGGTTTAGTTTGAAAACAGCAAAACTTTCACTAAAGACACAAGATACTGTATCAATTCCCTCAAAAAGCTCAATTTCCCAAAAATAAATCAATAAAAAGCAAATGCAAATAATGGGAGAAATCTGTCAAAACAGACCAGCAGGTAGAAACCGATTTTTCGAAGACCTTCTGTTGCTCAAATCAATAAGTGTTGAACTAACGAAAGTTAGATAACAACCTAGGGGATTTATTCAGAAAATTACAGGTCAATCCGACTTACAGATATTTTACACCATTTTTTACAGTGGAGCACAAAAATCTGTTTCGGGACAACAACTCCCAAAATCTTACTTCCCTCTCATTAGAGGTTATTCTTGGCACAAAAATCAAATAAAAAGGATAAGGAGTGGTTATTACAGAAGTAATAACTTCCAGGACTCAAGAAAACTATTGGGTTATCTCCCAAGAAGTACTTTTCTTTAACGCCTTTAAGTTAGGCACAAGAAGCAAGAATCAAGTATTTTCAAATGAAGAAGAATTAAGATCAATACTCGAAATCTCTTCAACTAGGAAAGGTATCTCATCCAAATGAGTTTTAGAGGACCCTTTCTCATCTCTCTTAAGTTCACTACTTTCATCAAATGGGTTTTCGGGAACAATCCAATCAAAATTCTTTTCTAAGGCTTCATGCATTCCTACAAGTTTAAAAGGTATGGGTATCTTAATTTCCTCTCCATTGGGTTTGGTTTTATCCAACTTTTCTAAAGTACCCATAACATGTACACATGAGCCTAGCATATCAAAACGTTCAAATACCTTTTTTTGGCTTCTTTAGCAACATGATTGAACTCCTTTAGCAAAGTTTCTAGAATAAAATCTCTCTTTTCAGCATCCTCCTCTTCTTTTAGTTTAAGAAACATTATTTGCATCATGGGGTTAAGGTTAACAAACCTAGCCTCCAACATGTGAACTAAAGAAGTTGCAGCAATTTCATAATTAGGAGCAAGTTCTGCTACGGATCTTTCCTCAATATCCTCATGTTTGCTAACATGATTGAAGAATTCTTCAATATTTTCTTTCCCAATTATAGAGCCACTGCCTATTGAAAGGTCTTTCAAAGTGAACTTAGGGATCAACATGGTGATCTAGAGCAAGGTGACAACTATAGGAAGAACTAATTTTTGTGTGTTTTTGATAAGAGAAAGCAAACCAAACGAAACTAATTTTGTGGAGTTTTTGATAAAAAGAGGCAAATGAAACAAGGCGAAAGAAACTAAGCAAACCAAAAACAAAGTAAAGATAAAGGTTGTGAAGGACTCCCCTTGTGAAGTCATCCTTAGCCTCCCCGGCAACGGCGCCAGAAATAGATTGATGATGTGTAGCTCAGATCACTGTAGAACTTCGTTGGGAGACCCCAAGAGGAAGGTATGATGAGCACAACAGCAAGTTTTCCCTCAGTAAGAAACCAAGGTTATCGAACCAGTAGGAGGAAGGAAATGACTCAAAGGTGTTGCTAGCAACTTGGAAACCTGCACAACACAAACTCAAGACTTTGCCCCAACAAATAGTGAGGTTGTCAATCTCACCGGTTTGCTGAAAACAAAGGATTAACTGTATGGTGTGGAAGGTAATGGTGGCTTGCATAAAGTAAACAGTAACAGTGGAAGATGTATCAATGGTAAAGATTGGACTGGGGTCCATAGTTCACTAGAGGTGTTCTCCTTAAGATAAACAACATAACATGTTGGGTAAACAAATTACAGCGGGGCAATTGACAGGACAGAGCAATGCATAATAATGCAACACTAGACATTCATGATCCTATGAGATTTGATTGGGCATTAAAACAAGATTATTAGACCGCCATCCAACTACATCTATGACTAGTAATCCACCTTCAGGTTATCATCCGAACCCACTCCAGTATTAAGTTGCAAACAACGGATAACTGCTTTAAGCAAAGTGTGTAAAGTAAACAATATACTTGTTCCATGAACAAGAGATCGTTGTTTTCTCCCTAGTAGCAACATCACATCTACAACCTTAGAGATTTTTGTCACTTCCTCAGATTAAATAGAGGCATGAACCCACTATCGAGCATAAATACTCCCTCTTGGATTCACTAGCATCTACTTGGCCAAGATAGCTACTAGAAACGGAGAGCATGCAAGATCTCAAACAAAATAGACATGATAGAATCAATAAGATAGAATCATTAACCAATCTGACATAATAATCTCAACATCCATCGGATCCCCGCAAACACAACATGCATGATTACAAATAGATGATCTTGATCATTAACGGAGCTCACGAGATCTAAACATGGTAGCACAAAGGAGGAGAAACAACCATCTAGCTACTACATGGACCTGTAGTCCAAGGTGGAACTACTCACGCATCATACCGAAGGCTGGAATGGTGGTGAAGAAGGCCTTCAGGATGATCCCTCCCCTCCCGCAGGGTGCCGAGAAGAGCTTCATATCCCCCCGATCTAGGGAAGATGGTGGTGGCGGCTACAGTCTGTTTCGTGGAAGATTGATCGGGTACTTAGGGTTTTGGTATCGGGGCTTCTTATAGGCAAAGATGGAGGACGAGGGGGTGCTCAAGGCGGCTGCACCCTCCCAGGCGCGGGCTAGGCCTAGCCGCGCGACCAGGAGGTGTGGCCCCCTCGAGTCCCTTCCCCGTCTCGTCTTATGGCTCCGTGTTCCCCACAGTAAAATATTGACTTTGGCTTTTGTCCCGTCCAATTACAAGAATATTCATTTTCTAAATTTTCTAGAACTAAAAACAATAGAAAACAGGCAACTGGCACTATGGCATCTTGTTAATAGGTTAGTCCCAGAAAACATATAAAAATACCTCAAAGTGTAGACAAAGCAAAGCAAAGTAGATACTAAAAAGCATGGAACATAAAAAATTATAGATACGTTTACGATGTATCAAAGATCCGTTCCCTTTGCCACGAATTGATTAAGTTATCGATTCCATGGCTGGGTCAGAGTTACTCTGTTTTCTCGATGCATATTCCGGATATCACCAAATACCGTTGAAAGAGTCGGATCTACTCAAGACGTCTTTCATCACACCTTTCGGTACATTCTGCTACAAAACTATGCCTTTCGGCTTAAAGAACACAGGAGCTACATATCAGCGCACGATGCATCGTTGTCTTAATGACCAAATCGGATGCAATGTCCATGTGTACATAGATGATATAGCAGTGATGTACAAAAAAAGGAAACACTTATTTCCGACTTAGAGGAAACATTTGATAGCCTACGAAAATTCAACATAATGCTAAATCCGAAGAAATGTTTCTTTGGAATTACAGCTGACTCGCCTGAAGGACATGCAACGTCTCACTGGTTGCATTGCAGCAGTGAGTCGGTTCTTCAGTCGCACCTTTATACAAACTCTTGAAGAAAACCGACAAATTTGTCTGGACCAAGGAAGGCGACACTGCCCCACAAAGTTTGAAAGATCTACTTTTGAATCCACCAATTCTCATAGCGCCAGAGCCACATGATCCTATGTTACTTTACAACACATCGACTAACAAGGTCGTAAGTGTGATAACAAAAGTGGAGCACGAGGAAGATGACCATGAGCATAAGGTGCAACGTCCAACATATTACCTGAGTGAGGTCCTGACAGAGTCGAAACAAAGGTATCCACATTATCAAAAGCTAGCCTATGGAGTATTCTTTGCAGCCAGAAAGCTACGACATTAATTTCAAGATCATAAGATCAAAGTGGTGAGTACGGCTCCCCTGCGAGATATAATCAACAACCACGATGCCATAGGACGTGACGCAAAGTAGGGAATAGAGCTTGCAGCTTTCGACATCGAGTACAAGCCACAGACAGCAATCAAATCCCAGATAGTCACTGATTTTGTCACTGATTAGATAGAGATGGAAGAAGGTACAAGTCCTCCAAATTCGGAATTTTGGACCCGACATTTTGACGGGTCAAAAGCACGAGGAGGCTCGGGGGCTAGCGTGGTGCTCAATTCAGCCCAAGGAGATAAGTTGTTCTATGTGTTACAGAAACACTTCACGGCAACCAATAATATTGCTAAGTACGAAGCATTGTTACATGGAATACGCATGGCCAAAAACATTAGCATAACTAGACTCATGTGTTATGGAGATTCAGATTTAATTGCTCAACAAGTATCCGATATCTGCAATGCAAACAAGCACATGGTAGCTTACAAAGCTGTTGTGGATGAACTATCTAAATCGTTCGAGGGTTTTGAGGTTCAGCACATTCCTTGAGCACAGAATGAGAAGCAGACGCTCTATCAAGAATATGCTCTGTGCGGAAACAAGTCCCAAATGGCGCTTTTCTAGAGCACCTAAAAGTTCCCTCTATCATATGAGTTGATGAGGACTATCTGACGAAATCCGAATCACCTCTAGTAGCGGTTCTGGCTGTAATTCCTAGTTAGATTAAACTCTATATGGATTTCCTGATAGACAGAAAATTACCCAAAGACAAAGTTCTAGGCCGGCAGATCATCCGACGAGAAAAAGCCAATACGATAATTAATGGTGAGGTCTATAAGCGGAGTGTTTCTAGGGTTTTCTGGTGCTATATTTCTCCGGAAGAAGGAGTGGAAATCTTACGAGATATCCACGAAGGATAGTGTGGTCACCATGATACATCCAAATACTTAGTGGAAAAAGCTTTTCGAAACAGATTCTTTTGGCTCACAGCTAAGGCCGATGCCGAGAAACTGGTCAAAACATGCAAAGGCTGACAAAACTAGGCCCGTCAAGCGCGTGTTCCGGCTGATCGGCTGCGAACATTTCCTATTACATCGCCATCTTCGGTCTGGGGGCTTGATATAGTAGGGTTGTTTCGAACGACAAAGTGTGGATTTACTCACCTACTAGTTATGGTGGATAAATTTACCAAATGGATTAAGACTAAACCCGTAACAAATTGCGATGGAGCCACAGCCAAAAAATTCGTCGAGGACATAATTATCAGATTTAGATATCCGCATGGTATTATCACTGACAACGGGAGCAAATTTTCCATGGGAGAATTGGCCGAATTCTGTTAAGAGCGAGGGATCCGACTAGATATTTCATCAATCATGCACCCATAGGCTAATGGACAAGTCGAAAGAGCAAATGGTCTCATTTTACAAGGACTTCGACCCCGTCTCAAGGCACCACTATGTCATGTCGCGAGGGATTGGGCAGAGGAATTACTGTCTGTGATATGGAGCTTGCATACTACTCCTAACAGATCAACCGGATACACTCCTTTATTCTTGGTCTATGGTGCAAAAGCAGTTCTTCCGAGTGATTTAATTCATCAGTCTCATAATGTCAAAGCATATATTGAAGAAGATGCAGAAGTGTCTCGACAAGTTGATCTCAACATAGTCGAAGAAGTTTGTGTCGTTGCTGAGTAGAGATCTACAGCCTATCAGCAGAAGTTACACAAGTATCATAGTCAAAGAGTCTAAAATCGATCTTTCAGGAAGGGCGATTTGGTTCTCCGACTCATGCAAAAAAGAAAGCACAAACTTTCCCCAATTTGGGAAGGACCTTTTATGATCAGCCGAGTTCTGCATAATGGGTCATATTATTTAACAGATATGAGACCAATCAAGAAAAGACCTGATATTCAGAAGAGAAAGAGAGCTGGCGATACTACAGATCTGGATGAATTAGACTATCCATGGAATATTGCTGTCGGGGGGATAACCCCTAGGTGGGGAAAGCCAGGCACAAGTAGGCCGGCTCCAGAAGATGCAGGCCGCCTGGCCTCTAGGAAAGACAACTCTAGCCGACTGGCGAGCAAGCCTGGCTGGGATTATAACCTTACCGGCTGGCCCATCTAGCCGGTGGCCAGAAGAACCAGCCGGGTGGCCATTTCTACCCGGCCCACCTCGGATTCCATGGAGAGCATGGAAGGGCTGACGCTCCGTGCGGGGTATGCTTCTGGCTCTACCTCGTCATCAAGGAAGCTGGCATGCCGTCATGACCAGCGCTACCCGACGAAGATAAAGCAAGACGGTCAGCTGGACTGGCGAAAGCAATCTAGGTGACCGTTGAAGCAAGGATGACTCCCCAAAGGAAGCCCGGGTGACCGCTAAAGAGAAGGGTGACGCTAAAAGAAGGGCGGACTAGGTCCTGGTCCACCGACTGTGCCCTGCAGCTGGCCCTGCCCTGTGAACCCATATCCAAACAGTAAACCCTAGGACCCGATTTGCAATCTGCCCCCCAGACCAGTATATAAGGGAGGGCAGAGCTAGGGTTCTAGGTAGGCAAAAAATAGAAGTATAGAAGTGTTAGAATCAAGTTCCCATCTTCCTCTAGCCTTCGATAGTATCTAAGGAAACAGCTCAAGGAGCACATGTACTGAGCATCAGCTCCCACACATAGTTCATCTTGCAGGCGTAGGGGTGTTACCTTACCAAGAGGGCCCTGAACCTGGGTACATCCCTGTGTTTGCAGTGCACCATGCCCAACCCGTTGTGTGAGCCACCGAATGCATATGTGTGTCCCTTCTTTGCCATCCCCGGTGGCACTGCCGTGTTCCACACCACGACAGTTGGCGCCCACCGTGGGGCACAACGCTTCGGCTGGGATCATCTTCCGCACGGGACTTCCGCTCGTCGCCGGCGAACTTGTGGCCTCTGGCCTCGTTCTCACGCTAGGTGCCTTCGACTGCATCATAGACAATGCAACGTGTTTTGCCGGGAACACCTTCCCCGCCGACGGCTCCATCATGCATTTTGGAGATGTCCGCGTCTACGTCGCCACTGTCGCCGAGGGTTTTCCCAGCGTGGTAACCCCCATCCTCGACGTGCCCCTCACCCGTGTCCCAGCCATAGGGTGTGGTCGCGTCAAAGTCATGATGGTAAACGCTCGCGAAAACCATCGGTAGCCTCAAGAACGTCGGGCAGGAGGAGAAAACTCTGCGCTCGAGCAAGAGGAAGACCCGCTCAGCGCCTCCATCCAGCACATGCGCGCTCCGGTCGTTGTCGAGACGGATCCAGCGGCAGCACTCGAAGCTACGCGCGAAAAACTCCTGGAGGAAGCCACCAAGGTCGCAGCTAACCAGCATCGGCTGAACGCCACCATGGACGAGTACAACGTAACTCACGTCTTTGCCAGGAAGATCCAGCACCGGGGGTGCGACCTGGCTTCGGAACTGGACCGCACCACCGACTTGCATGCAGGTGTGGCGCGGCCCGTCTACAGCACTCCCGCCAAGAACATGAGGGCAGTCGAGGCAGCGGCCATGGAGCTAAAGCACCTTGAGGGCGAGGAACTTCATAGCTAGAAGGAGTGTGTGCAGCTCCTCGTGGCCACTGCGAACAAGCAACAAGCCGAGGGCGTCCCCAGCCAGGTGGGCAACTCCCGCGACATTGTCGTCCGCAAAGGCGCAGACCAGGCAGTGCACGGAGGAAGCAAGCATCAACAAGCCTCTTCTCCAGGAGGGCTTCGGAAAAATAGCCGCCCGCATGGCGAATCTGGCAACCACGGTCGCCACAACCGGGACGCCGCCGCCTCCAGCGTAAGTCGCGCAGGCGGAGCTTCCCAGGGGAAAAAGACGCAAGCACCAGAGGAGGAAGCAGACGCGAACAAGGACCCACCCGCGTCGCGCTTGAAGGTCCGGCTCGGTCCCCGAGAACCGTCTGACGCGTGGGAGCGCATTATAACACCCCAGTTTTTAGCCATTCTTATACTAGGGTTTTCACCCCTCGGAACCCCGATTAATTTATCGAGCATGCTTTAGGGTTTCAATTCAATGCAAATTAACTTGTCATATCATCATTCTTGTTTGAGCATTGCATCGATGCCATGTGTTGATTGTTTCCCCTTTATTTCCGGTGTTTGGTTCTTTCCGTTAGAATACGATATCGAGATCAAGATTGAAGAACGAGGTCAACACCGTCGAAGTTCGAAGATCGAAGAACAATACTTGATCAACTTTAACCAAGTCAAGTACAAGGATTCCAAAGATCTATTTATCTGATATCAACGGGCAAAGGCAAGCATAGCCCATCATGATATAATCCTATGTTTTCGAAAGCATTTCAATTCCTTCCATGATGCATAGGATTATACTATGGTCTTTTATCGATAGATAAAGTATCCTATCTATTGCATTACTCCCTTTGAGCTTATATTACCTGATCCACTACTCCTAGCATAACTAGGTTTGGCTTGTGTGCACTGCTAGAGCTCTTATTCGTGTCTGCTTAGCCATGCATAGCTGTTGAGTCTGGTCCATCCAGATAACGTATCAGATGCAGAGAATCTAGTATGACAGGAGAACATGATGAGACGAGATCAGTGATATGAGATTAAACTTGTTAAGGCTTGTATGGGAGGCCACGGTGGGATGTGGTTTTTCTAGTCCCATGCTCGCCACCACTAGGACCTGAGTTCTTTCCTTTGGAACCAAGACGAGCGTGCAACCACACGGGGCCTGGACAACCTCACGAGCAACTAACTTGCCTTGTAGATTCCATGAGTCACATAGTTCGGGCGTTCCATTCGACATATGCATAGAAAATCTTTTGAAATATTTGCCGGGTGAAGGTGCATTCATAACAGGTAGGTAAGCGTGGCCGAGGTTGCTTGGGGTAGATAGCGCCCCTGGTAAACCAACCTCGCCTCACATCTTTAAGTACCGGCTTTGGGATTTGACACGTTATGGCGGAACCATACTTATTGCGTGACTCATGGTCTCGGCGAAAGCAAGGTAAAGGTCGTGTCTAACCACCCTCTGCCGGCCTTCGAAGGAAGAGGGCTTATCTAGTGGCATTAAGAGAAGGTTAGTATGTGTGGGTAAAGTTGTACACCCCTGCAGGGTAATAATCTTTTCGAAAAGCCGTGTTCACGGTTATGAATGACTTGGCAACCAGACTCAAGATCATAGATACCATGAACCTAATCGTAAAACTTGGCAACTAATGTTTGTTAAGGATGCTTCCTCATGGGTACGAGGGGGTGATCCTAGTTAGAGTTCAGATGATGATGATTCGGTGGATATCAAAAGATTATGATCAATATTTCAGAGATGTCGCTCTCTTATCCCCTTTTAAAATACTCTGACTAGACGAGCTTCTTCTCCCTCTTGTTTTATAAACAAAAGTGGCTTTATGCAAAACAACTCCACCAGTCATAAGCCTTGCAGAGTACACCCTGTACTCACCCTTGCTTTGTTGATACTTTTGGCAGAGTAAGTGTTCCCTGAAGACCAGTTTGGTACTACATCGACATCGACGAGTAGCTTGGGTTCCAGGCCGGCAGCCTGGAATCTATGGGCTGGGACCTCATCGTTATGCTTCAAGCCTCTTAGGCCATTTGTTAAGTTTGCTATACTTAATAGCATAATTTTCCTTCCTTTGTTTGATGTTTGTGGTCAGTGACCTCTGCTAGTAATAATTTGGTTCTCTGCTCAGTTATGAGCTTGCTGTAATAATTTTTGTGTTGTAGGGTCACTTCTGTGTTATCGATTCTTCACTCGATATTCTCGAGCTCAAGGTTAAGCTTATGTCACGGAGGTCTAGGATTTGTTTAGCCCTGATCCCGGGGGTGTCACACGCATCGACCTCCTGGTGCAGTCACGCACCTTGGAGGACGAAAGTCCGGCTGGCCCAAAATGTTTCGGCCCGCGCGTCCGGAACGAGCCGTTTCCGAAGGGATTTTTGCTCCCAAGGGACACGCCAAAGTACAACGGAACCGTCAAGCCCGAGGATTGGCTGGTCGATTACACCACCGCAGTGGGAATCGCAAACGGCAACCTCCGCATGGCCGTCCGCTACATCCCCCTCATGCGCGTCGACTCAGCAAGGACATGGCTCAATAGCCTCCCCGACAACAACATCAACGCATGGCTGGACTTCGAAGAAGCATTCATCTGCAACTTCACCGGAACATACAAGCGGCCGGGTCGGCCTCGCGAGCTTGCCCTCTATGTACAAGGAAAGGACGAGTCGGATCGCGCCTACCTCACCCGGTGGACCAGCATGCACAATTCGTGCGAAGGGGTGCGCGAGCACCAAGCGATAGACTTCTTCACCAACGGCTGCCGAGACGGCACCATGCTGAAGCACAAGCTCAGTCGGGCAGACCCGCAAACCATGGCCCAGGTCATGGCCATCGCGGACAAGTACGCCACCGCGGACGCAGCAATGAAGAAGCCCATCATGGTGGACGACGAAGGCCAAATCGTCACGGACAAGTAGGCGGAGCAACGCTAGCCGTGCGACCATCATCCTAGGCGGCACGGTCACGACAACCGCCATAGCAAGAGGAAAGACGACCAGCCAGATAGCCGGTACGGTACCAAACAAGTAGCCGCGGTGCATGAGGATCCGGCTGCAGGAGGCAGCCGGAGGCAGAGGCTGGACGACAGGACGCCTCGTCCTAAGTACACCATGGAGTCCATGCTCGACGGACCGTGCAAGTTTCACAGTGGCGGCAACAAGCCCGCGAATCACACGACGCACCAATGCAGCTGGACAAAGAAAATGGCCGAAGCCGGTGGACTCCCACCACCACCTCCACCGCTAGCCGGAGGCCCACCAGATAACAGGGAACGGCGCAACCGCCGCGAGGATGACAAGGATGGTTACCCACGGCAGGTGGGTAATTACCACATATTCCTAGCAGAGACGGAAACAAAGCACGCTAAGAGGAGATGCGAGGCGGAGGTGAATGCAATCGTCCCACCCATCCCCCAGTACCTACACTGGTCCGACCAGGCGATCACCTAGAGCAAGGAGGATCAGCCGGCCATGTTGCCAAGCCCCAACAGCTACGCGTTGGTCTTGGACCCCATCATCATCTCCAAGAAGCATTCATGCCGCTTCTCTCGGGTACTGATCGATGGAGGGAGCAGCATCAACCTCCTTTACCGGAGCAGCCTCGAGAGGCTGGGCATCAGTGAGTCCCAGCTGGAACCCTCAAGCACTTCATTCCACGGAGCAGTACCAGGGCCATTGCACTCCCTAATCGGCAAGATCCGGCTAGACGTCATCTTTGGCAGCGAGAACAACTTCCGCCGCGAGCCAATTTGGTTCGAGGTCGTGAATCTCTCCAGTGCCTACCACGCCATACTAGGGCGCCTAGCTCTGACCAAGTTCATGGGAGTATCGCACTACGCATATGTCGTGGTATTGCACGGTAGATGCTACTGGGGGTAGCTTATGTAGAGGGAGCAAGGCGACGTAGGAGAATCCGGGAACGAGATTGGCACACGATGTACCTAGGTTCACGTCCCCTCGATGGAGGATCGCTACGTCCTGCTGTCAATCTAGTATATGATCATAGATTGGTTTACAATGGAGCCGCCGTAGGCGGAGGGAGAGACTAGATCTAATATATTGTGGGAGAGGATATAATATGACCTATCCGCCCCGTGGGGGTGCCCCTGGTGGCTTTATATATGCAGCTAGTTAGGGTTTACAAGTGCTAGTGGGCTTTCCATTGGAGTCGCTATCTTGGGCCTCCAGTCGGCGCCAGTCGCCTGGGTCCAGTATGCACCAGTCGCCGTATCCGGCGAGTCGACCCGCTCTGTGTTTGGCGATCCAGCTGGTGATTCCTCCTCATGGGTGTACCCGGATTGGTATTCCCCCATCAGTAGTCCCTGAGCGCGTTGTCGATTCGACGCAGGCTTGAGCCAGGGCACGGAGAGTCTTCACGAAGGGTCGTGGCGAATCAGCGACGAGCTCCTGAACAGAGAAAAGAACCGTGAAGCGGGAGGCGGTCGGTGTGAGCCAGTCGGTGATGGCCAGTTGGCGAAAGACGCAGGGTGTCGGTGAAGCTGCCAGTTGCGGCGAGTCCCCGAACATGGAGCGTGCCGAGTCCCCGAGCGCGGCGAGTGGCGAGGTCGAGCGACCGGCGAGTGCCGACTCCCCGACCGGCGAGTGGCGCTGTCTGTAGCGCGCCGAGTCCTTGAGCGTGTTGAGTACGCGAGGGCGAGTCCACGGTGGCGAGTCCCTGAGCGTGTTGAGTACGCGAGGGCGAGTCCGCGGTGGTGAGTCCCCGAGCGTGAAGAGTACGCGAGGGCGAGTCCGCGGTGGCAAGTTCCTGAGCGTGGAGAGTACGCGAGGGCGAGTCCGCGGTGGCGAGTCCTTGAGCGTGTTGAGTACGCGAGGGCGAGTCCGCGGTGGTGAGTCCCCGAGCGTGTTGAGTACGCGGGGGCGAGTCCGCGGTGGCAAGTCCCCGAGCGTGTTGAGTACGCGAGAGCGAGTCCACAGTGACGAGTCCCCGAGCGTGTTGATTACGTGAGGGCAAGTCCGTGGTGGCGAGTCCCCGAGCGTGTTGAGTATGCGAGGGCGAGTCCACGGTGGCAAGTCCCCATGCGCGTTGAGTACGCGAGGGCGAGTCCATGGTGGTGAATCGACGAGGGCGAGCCGCGGTCGCGGCACCATGCGTACACGCAGCATACCTAGGTGTAGTCCCCGAGGCTCGAGTTGGCTTGTAGAGGCGACTTGAGGCTCTTTAGAGATGCATATTCTGAAAATAGTAGTGGTTGCTACTGAGCATGGAGAGTGGCGAGGTCGAGCGAGTCCGCGAGGGGAGAGTCCCGGAGCGTGGCGAGTCCGCGAGGGCGAGTACCGGAGCGTGGCGAGTCCGCGATGATTGCGAGTCCACGAGGGGAGAGTCCCTGAGTGTAGCGAGTCCGCGATGATTGCGAGTCCGCGATGATATTGATTGCGCTGTTTTGTTAGAGAGTCTCTCGTCTTGGCCCAGGGGGCCAGTCGCATGGCGACTCCAAAGATGGCTCTCGACTTGGCGTTCTTCCTGGATGATCCGTGGCTCGGTTTGTGAGTCCTCGTCCACAGTACTTGGCTGTGCGAGTCGCACAGTCTAAGGTTGAGGAGGACATGGTGCTGTTTGTGTAGCACTACCATTTGTCTTGGCCCGGAAGGCCAGTCGAGCAAGGCGACTCCAATGATGGCTCTCGGTTAGCGTTTTTCGTGGACGATCCGAGGCTCGGTTTGCGAGTCCTCGTCCGCACTACTTGGCCATTGTGAGTCGCTCTTTCAAAGGTTGACAAAGGCGAATAGATTTTTCCCGGGGGGAAGAGGCACCCAGTGGTGAGTCCATGCAGTGTGGCATGCGACCCTCTCTGGCGACTCGGACGATGAAGGTCCCTTAGCAGGCGCGGCGTACGCATTCGACGTAGCCGGAAGGAGTCGACGCGGCGGACACGGGGTCGACGCGGCGGACGGGGGTCGTGCTATGGCGAAGTCGACGCGGCGGACACGGGGTCGACACGGCGGACGCTGGTCGTGCTATGGCGAAGTCGACGCGGAGGACATGGGGTCGACGCGGCGGACAGAGGTCGCACTATGGCGATGTCGACGACAGCGGACACGGGGTCGACGCGGTAGACGGAGGTCACGCTATGGCGAAATCGACGCGGCAGGCAAGTCCGCAACGGGAGAGTCCCCAAGCCTAGTGAGTCCGCGTTTAAGCGTGTCCGCGTTTAGGCGAGCTTCGGAGCATGACGGGTTGACGACGGCGAGTCCATGACTATGAGACCGCGGCAGGCGAATACCCGAGCCTAGCGAGTCCGCGTTTAAGCGTGTCCCCGTTTAGGCGAGATCCGAAGCATGGCGAGTCGGCGACGGCGAGTCCATAATGGGTGAGACCACGGCGGAAGAATACCGAGTGTGGTCATGAACCAGCTTTCAGAGATATTCGAATCAAGTCGAGCTCGGCCGATGCGGCGGGCAATTGAAATTGACGCCAGTCGCTAGATCACCATGTCTGTATGGACCAATTCTTCATGGTATGTGCATGACAAATCACATATGAAAGATTAGTCTAATATTAATAAATTAATAAATTAATAGAATAATCCGTGAAAAAGATTTATATTGAATAAATGAAACTCATGGAATCATAGCGAGTCTACGACATACAGGTTTACGGGTGTGATGCGTCCGTGTCGGTGGAGAGTTTCCACGAGGAGCGAGTACCGTAGCTGGAACGATATCAGAGTCGGCGTTGAACTGATAGCTCAGATCCCTCAGTAGCGATGTAATTGATTGCTTAGATTAATCTTTTTTGGTGCGTACGACCAACATGCATGCGGCATCGGATCACAACAAAATAATAAACGGGAAGAGCAATAATTGAGAAAGAGAATTTGGAGATGGAGAGAGAGTTATTTTTAGCATGGAACCGATCTGGTGTTTTCATGGTGTACTGCGTTGGTTGCCAGCCCGATCAGCTTGATATGTTTTCGGGATCAAGTCCAAACAAAATAATTGATTAGCGAAAATAATCAGAAGAGAGACAGGATTAGATTAAAACTCAGCTGATTGATGGTGTGAGCTCGTCATTCGCCATCAGCAGTACGTCGACTCCATGTAGACGCCTTCTCGACGAATGGCTATGGCGGCCGCGAGATTGGATCTGGCCGATCTTCAATCTCGTCGATGAATAATTTGAGGGATCTCGCCCGGATTATCACCCTACAAGCACCGTTTGCCCCATGGTGGGCGCCAACTGTCGTGGTATTGCACGACAGATGCTACTCGGGGTAGCTTACGTAGAGGGAGCAAGGCGACGTAGGAAAATCCGGGAACGAGATTGGCACACGATGTATCCAGGTTCACGTCCCCTCGATGGAGGATCGCTACGTCCTGCTGTCAATCTAGTATATGATCATAGATTGGTTTACAATGGAGCCGCCGTAGGCGGAGGGAGAGACTAGATCTAATCTATTGTGGGAGAGGATATAATATGACCTGAGGGCGGATGCCCCGTGGGGGTTCCCCTGGTGGCTTTATATATGCAGCCAGTTAGGGTTTACAAGTGCTAGTGGGCTTTCTATTGGAGTCGCTATCTTGGGCTTCCAGTCGGCGCCAGTCGCCAGGGTCCAGTATGCACCAGTCGCCATATCCGGCGAGTCGACCCGCTCTGTGTTTGGCGATCCAGCTGGTAATTCCTCCTCGTGGGTGTAACCCGATTGGTATTCCCCATCAGCATACCTCAAGATGAAGCTATCGGGCCCAAAGGGAGTGATCACTGTCGATGGATGCTACAAGCGTTCGATCGAATGCGCTTCAGACGGCTCCAAGCTGGCCGAAGCAATGATCATCGCTGAAGAGAAGCACGTCATAATGCAGAACGTGGCGGCTCTGCAGAAGGATATGCCGGCTGGAGAGCCCAAACCAGCTGGAGAATCAGAGTTCAAGCCCTCGCAGGGGACAAGGAAGATCCTGCTGAACAAGGAAGACCCAAGCAAGTTCGTCCTGGTCGGAGACGGCCTGGACACCAAATAGGAAAGCACGCTCGTCAATTTCCTCCGTGAGAATCGGGACATTTTTGCATGGTGCCCTAAATACATGCCAGGTGTCTTGAGGGAACTCGCCGAGCACTCCCTTCATGTTCGACCGGACGCGAAGCCGGTCAAAAAATCTTTACGCCGCTTCGCAGAAGAAAAAAGAAGAACCATTGGTGAGGAGATCACACGGCTCCTCGCGGCCGGCTTCATCATGGAAGTTTTCCACCCAGAATGGCTCGCCAACCCGGTGCTGGTGCTGAAGAAGTACAAGACATGGCGCATGTGCGTCGACTATACCAGTCTCAACAAAGCTTGCCCCAAAGATCCTTTCGCCCTGTCGCGGATTGATCAAGTCATCGACTCCACCGCCGGGTGCGATTTGCTGTATTTTTTGGATGCTTACAAGGGCTACCACAAGATTAAGCTCAATGTAACCGATCAAATAAAGACATCGTTCATAACCCCGCATGGAGCATACTGCTACACCACCATGCCCTTTGGGTTGAAGAACGCAGGCGCAACCTATCAGTGCTGCATGCAGAAATGCCTACAGACGTAGATTGGAAAGAACGTGCACGCCTACATAGACGATATCGTCATCAATACCAAGGAGCAGCACACACTCCTCGAGGATCTGAAGGAAACATTCGACAACCTCCGCCATTTCTAGATCAAGCTAAACCCGGAGAAATGCGTGTTCGGCGTTCCAGCCAGCAAGCTCCTGGGCTTTCTCGTCTCTGAGCGAGGAATCGAGGCGAACCCAAAAAAGATCGGAGCCATCGAGCGCATGGAGCTGCCATAGAACCTACGCGACGTGCAGAAGTTCACCGGTGCCTCGCTTCCCTCAGCCGGTTCATCAGCCGGCTGGCAGAGAAGGCCCTTCCCCTGTACCAGCTGATGAAGAAGACAGACAAATTTGTCTAGACAGCCCAGGCGGATGAAGCTTTCCGAGACCTCAAGCGCATGCTCACCTCGCCACCCGTCCTGGCAGCACCAGCAGCAAAGGAGCCCATGTTGATGTATATCGCCGCCACAAACAGAGTGGTTAGCGTGGTATTGGTCGTGGAACGACCAGAGGAAGGAAAGGCTCAGATGGTCCAGTGCCCCGTGTAGTACCTAAGTGAGGTGCTCTCGCTATCCAAGCAGAACTACCCCCACTATCAGAAGCTGGTGTACGGCGTGTACATGGACGCCAAGAAGCTCAAGCACTACTTCCAGGAGCATTCCATCCGGGTGGTAGCATTGGCCCCACTCGCGGAAATCATTGGCAATAAAGACGCCACTGGCCGTGTGGCAAAATGGGCCATCGAGCTCGCCATGCATAACATCCAGTACGAGCCACGAACCGCAATCAAGTCGCAAGCATTGGCTGATTTCATCGTTGATTGGGCGGAGACACAATACATGCCCCCAGTGCCGGATTCAACTTACTGGAAGCTACACTTCGATGGATTGAAAATGAGGGGAGGACTTGGAGCCAGAATCGTGATAACCTCGCCCAAAGGCGACCGGCTGGAGTATGTTCTCCAGATCCACTTCAAAGCTTCCAACAACGTCGCCGAGTACGAAGCACTCATCCATGGGCTCAAGATGGCCAAGTAGATAGGCATCCAGAGGGTGCTATGCTTTGGAGATTCGGACTTGGTGGTGCAGCAAGTATCTGGCGAATGGAACGCTAGGGACGCGAACATGGCCCTTCGTCCAACAGGTGTGTGCCTGCTTCGAAGGATGTGAGTTTCACCATGTGCCTAGAGCCAACAATGAAGCTGTTGGCGCCTTGGCCAGGGTCGGGTCAACAAGACAAGCCATACCGCCTGGGGTCTCCCTCGAGCACTTGCGCAAGCCCTCCATCACTCCCTCACCGGAGTCTGAATCCATCATGCTCAGCACGGCCCTAGGAACAGCCGGTGCCGCGGCACACTCGGGGACTGCCACATCGCACCCGGGGACTGCCGCACCGCACCCGGGGATAGCCGCATCGCACCAGGGGACTGCCGTGCCGCACCCGGGGACTGCTGCGCCGCACCCGAGGACTGTTTCACCCCACCTGGGGACTGCTTCGCTGCGCCCGGGAGCTACCGAGACACGGCCCGTGGTCGACATCAGCATGTTCCCACCCGGCAGGCCTCCCGATGTTCCGGAGTCGGCCGTCCGTGAGGAGGTAAAGCTCATCATATAGACGATGCACACCATATGGGAGACACATGATTGGGCAAAGCCCTACATGGATTTCCTGGCTAAGGGCGAACTGCCGACAGAAGAGGTGGCAGCATGACAAGTGCGACGAAGGGCAAGCACCTACACCATCATCAACAACGAGCTGTACAAGCACAGAGTCGGGGGAATCTATCAACGATGCGTCAGTCAGGAGGAAGGAGCCAAGCTTCTAACGGACATACACCAGGGCGAGTGTGGACACCACGCATCGTCAAGGGCAATAGCATCCAAGGCCCTTTGGCATGGTTTCTACTGGCCGACGACGCTGAAGGACGCCGAAGAAATAGTCAAGACATGCAACGGTTGTCAGCAATTCAGCCAGCTGAAGCACACACCATCTGCGGCACACAAGACAATACCAATCACCTGGTCGTTCGCGGTCTGGGGCCTGGACATGGTTGGGCCATTCAAGACAGCTCGATCCGGTATGACACACCTACTCGTAGCCGTGGATAAGTTCACCAAGTGGATCGAGGCGAAGCCAATCAAGAAGTTGGATGGAGTGACGGTGATCAAATTCTTCACAGACATCATCATCCGGTTTGGCTACCCGCACAACATCATTACTGACAACGAAACCAACTTCGCGAAAGGAGTCTTCGCTCGCTTCTGCGGGGAAAAAGGGATCCGCCTGGATCTGGCATCAGTCGCACACCCACAGTCCAACGGACAGTGCGAGCGTGCTAACGGTCTGGTTCTAGCTGGAATCAAGCCAAGGCTTATCGAACCGCATATCGGATCACCCGGATGCTGGATAGAAGAGCTGCCAGCAGTGCTTTGGAGCCTACGCACCACACCCAATTGATCAACTGGTTTCACGCCGTTCTTCCTCGTCTATGGGGAAGAAGCCATTCTCCCCATAGACATCCAGTTCGGCGCACCCCGCAAGCATCTCTACACGGAGCAGGAAGCCATGGAATCAAGGGAGGACAGCGTGGACTTGCTCAAGGAGGCACGCGAGTTGGCTCTGTCCAGATCGGCAATCTACCAGCAAGACTTGCGCCGATACCACGCCAGCCGGATCCGGCCCACCTCTTTCTGCGAGGGAGACCTGGTGTTGCGCCTGGTCCAGAGCACCAAAGGAATGCACAAGCTGTCCCTGCCATTGGAAGGACCATTCATCGTCAGCCGAGCGCTCCACAACAATTCATACTATCTGATCAATGCGCAGTAGCCGATGAAGAACAAGGCAGATCGCTCAGACGAGGAGACGGAGCGCCCATGGAATGCAAGCCTGCTCCGGCCATTTTACAATTAGAAAAGTGTATGTATCTACCCTTTTTATGTAACAAGTGAACAAGATTGAAAGCCTTGGCGCAGCGTTAAGGACTTTGTCCCAATGACGCACGCCGTCTACATTTCCGTACCGGCTGGCCTAGGCCCCATGATTTCTACAGACGGCATAATATTGCACGCGGCGTCTAGAGTAACCTCTTCGGTTCCAGCTTCAGTACGCCATGTCGGTTGTCGACCCGGCAAGAGAAAAACTCAAAGTGCATGTGGCAAGAAGATGCCAACGTAGAAACCAAGGGCGTCCAAGAGAACCGGTCGCGCCCTACATGAGTTAATCCAACAACAGCAAACCGAAGTATCATGAGGCACGCCAACATAGCCAATCCTTCGGTTACGGCTGCAGAGCACAACCTGGCTGTCAGCCGGCAAGGAAAAATGCTCGAAGGGCCAATACCCGCTGAGAAAAGGGGAGTTGCTAATGGCCTAACACGAAGGGGTGCGTATCTATTTTCCTTCTACGATAAGTACCAACTAACGAATGAGCATATGCACAAGAAAACTAACCCAAAGCAATGCTTTCTCTCACACGATTCGAGCCACAAATTGGCAGGAAACAAGGTGGCGAAAGATCTTCGACCCGGCTAGCTACCCTAGCCGGCCCAAACCTCGGGGACTACACCCAGTGGACGCGCTCCCGCGCACCCACAAACTCAAGTCAAGGTAGCCAAAAGAGCTTCGCCCCGGCTGGCTACCCCAGCTGGCCTGAACCTCGGGGACTACACCCAGTGGACGCGCTCCCGCGCACCCACAAACTCAAGTCAAGGTAGCCAAAAGAGCTTCGCCCCGACTGGCTATCCCAGCCGGCCCGAACCTCGGGGACTACACCCAGTAGACGCGCTCCCGCGCACCCATAAACTCAAGTCAAGGTAGCCAAAAGAGCTTCACCCCGGCTGGCTACCCTAGCCGGCCCGAACCTCGGGGACTACACCCAGTGGACGCGCTCCCGCGCACCCACAAACTCAAGTCAAGGTAGCAAAAAGAGCTTCGCCCCAGTTGGCTATCCTAGCCGGCCCGAACCTCGGGGACTACACCCAGTGGACGCGCTCCCGTGCACCCACAAACTCAAGTCAAGGTAGCCAAAAGAGCTTCGCCCCGGCTAGCTACCCCAGCCGGCCCGAACCTCGGGGACTACACCCAGTGGACGCGCTCCCGCGCACCCACAAACTCAAGTCAAAGTAGCCAAAAGAGCTTCGCCCCGGCTGGCTACCCCAGCCGGCCTGAACCTCGGGGACTACACCCAGCGGACGCGCTGTCGCCCACTCACAAACTCAAGTGAGGACGGCAAAAGAGCTCCAACCCGGCTGGCTATCCCAGCCGGCCCGGGCATAAACGACCGCAAATGAAAGAGACATAAACAAAGATAAGCAAAAGGCACCAAGCTATAAAGCGGAGCGCGAAGGCTCCACGCAGAATCAGAAATCGGCGACAAAAGTCAGCCGAAGTGTAGCATAGCAAAGTAACAACCTTCACAAATACACCCGGCATCCCGGGGATCAAGAGTCCGGAGCTAAAGAAGTAGAAGGAGCAGGAGCAGGATCTGGATCAGCAGGGGCGGCACCGGCATCAGTGGAAGGAGGTTGGCTACTGGAGGCGACGTCAAGGGGATTCCAAGGCACCGGGACCCAGTGGAACGGCCGTGGCTCTCTGGGGGCACTCAAGTCACGCTCCAAGTCCACGTAGGTGCCAATCTTCACCCTGCAGGCCTGGAGCGCAGGAGTGCTGGCGCGAAGGCCCTCGTAGCTCGTCCCAAGACGGAAGCCGCGAGTGAGCATGCTCAGGTCGGCACCCAGATACCACGACTTCACCAGAGCAAGCGCCATCTCCACTCTTCCTCGATCAGCCCACTCTTTGTGCACGTCCAGCATGTCGATGCCTTTGAACAGAGCCACGGCTAGGCTGGACATATCGTGCACATCGCCCTTGTCCGGCCAGATGTAGTGGAAGAGATCATTGCCAATGGCGTGCAGGCCATTTCTCTCCTTCGACGCCACCTTGACCAAGTCGAGGGCAGTCAGGTCACGTCTAACCTCTTCCACGAGCAGCTTCTCTATGGCCATCTCGGTCGCCTCAGGATAATGAGCTGCAGCCAAGCGCAAAGCAGAATAAACGGACAAGATCGAGCAAGTCATGGCACAACGGAAGAAGGAAGCTGAAGAACTTACTGTTGACCATCTCCGAGATGTTCTGGAGGTGCTGAGTAAGCTCTCCCTCCCTGTGGTGAAGAACTTGGATTGTCTCCTCTTGTTGGGTGAAGATCATCTCAAAGTTCTTCAGCGCCTCCGCCCGGATGTCAGCTGTCTTCTTGCCCCGCTCCACGCTAACCACAAGATGATGCTTGGCCGCGGCAAGTTGATCGAACTGCGCTTGTCGCGCCTTGTTTGATTCCTCCAGCCACGCAACCTCAGCTTTGAGGCGTTCCACCTCCCTCTCCTTGTCCTGGATCATGGCTGTAGGAGGATACCCGATGGTCAACAAAAAACGGGAAAAGGGAGCCAATCGCCAAGACAGATCTGAAGAAGCAATCTTACGGCCAAGATCCCGAGTGTTCTTCACAGTCTCCGCAAACACTTTCTGCAGCAAGAAAGAAAATGAGCAACAGAGAAGCAAACCGGATGGAAGAATGGAAAACGTGTGAAGGGCAACGACTTACCTCCATCAAAATAGACAAATTTTTGGCCTCGCCAATGCCCTTTTCCATTCCCTCAACCAGGTGGAGAACCTGGCTGAGTGCGACGGGCGCCGAGCCCGAGAGCTGGGCAAGGATCGCACCTGGCGTCAGCATAGCCGGAGCTGGCCTCGAGCTGGTGACGATAACCTCGTCATCATCGGCAGCCACACCCGAAGGCGCAGCCACCACCAACTCCCTCCCAGCCGGCTGACCACCATCCGGCTGGCCGCCATCCGCCGCAGCCGCCTGCGCGGCCTCAGCTTCCCCTGTCACCTCCGTAATGACGGGCCTAGTGGAGCTGCTTGGAGCATCGCTCCAGGCTGGGTTCACGCCAGCCCCGGGACGAAGGGGGAGGGTCTCCGGGTCCTGTGCAGCCGCAAACAGCTGCCCCAACCGCGAAGACGCAGGCGCCTGGTGCAGCAGCCCCGTGGTCGAGGAGCCCTCAGGCGCCCTGGGCGGAGATGGCGTGGCTGACGAAGCCAGACCGGCCACAGCCGGGCCAGCCGCAGCCGGCGCGAGTGCAGCCGGCGACCTCACCACCTCTTCAACCAGCGGAGGAGGTGGAGGAGCAATGATGGCGGCGCCACCATCGCCAAGCAGCATGGCCTCGCTGCGTAGAACGAAGAGTCAAAGGAGGAACCAGCAAAACCATAGAGCGGCAAGCAAGGGAAAGAGAGATACTAACCCAGCGACGGATGATGGGGCAACAACCTGACGCCCTCGGCGCGTCTTTTTCGTCTCAACTGGAGCGGGAGCGGCAACAGGTGCCGCCCTCTTTCCCTGGGCACTCGCCGTGGGTTTCTCTCGGCCACCCTCATCTTCGGTGACATCAACTGCGGCACAAGCAAAGAATCAAACCACAACCTCAAAAACAAAGGAGAAAGAAAAAGCTATGGTCAGCAACCTACCATGAGGATCCGAGGGGTCATCGTCCGCCTAGACGGGAAACCCTTCGGGCTCCGTCTGGGGGTACTTCTTTGGTTTCTTGTCCTCCAAGAAGGACGGAAGAGGGAAGTCACTCATGCCATCCTCAGCTAGTTGCGCCATGAACAACTAATCAAAAAGGGGAGCATAAGGCACCCAAGGAAAGATAGCAATAACAAGAAGCGAGACGCAAGACAACCAGAGAAAAACTTACCCGAGGCGGCAGGCGGCCGCGATGATACGGAGGGCAGGAGTATGCCCAGTTGACCTCGATGCGGAATTTGGAGATCATGGAGACCCAGTTTCGCAGGTCCTGGTAGGGCACATCCTTCCGTGACGTCCTCGTCGGATCGTTGGCGGTCGAGAGGTGTCACATCTTGTGCGACCGCTTCTGCAACGGTAGCACGCGACGCACCATCCATGACAAGGTGATGTCCCGGGAGGTGAGGCTCTCCGTCTCCACCATCATCTCCAGCCAGGTGTCCATCTGGTCGAGGTCCGCCACCGTAGCCATGCCCTTCGTCGTCCAACCCTTCTACGTCGAGGGCACGTCAGCGAAGGGTGGAAGGCAGATCCAGTCAATCTCTATGGCTTTGATCACATAGAAATATGAGCGCTGCCATAGCTTGACGGTGTCGGGAAGCTCGAACCACAGCATCAGCGAGGAGGTCCGCGGTAGACGGCACAGCAGCCCGTCTGCATCAACGAGCCACCCTTGGTGATGTTCTGGGCCTTGAAGTGGAAGAACTTGAGAAAGTTCGCCACCTCGGGCCACACCCCAAGATATGACTCGCAGTAGGCTGCATGATGCGACAGTTGCGCCATGGCGCTGGCGCCCAAGTGGTGAAGTTGGAGGTCGAAGAAGAGAAAGAGCTGGAGGAGGAAAGGATTGACGAGAAGGCCGAAGCCGCGGGCAAAATGCGCAAGGAAGATGACGCGCTCCCCCGACCGAGGGTTCGACACACGCTCACCCTCCGGCGCGAGCCGGTGCTTCACAAGCATCAACGAGGGAAGAAACCTCCCCCGTCGGTACTTGATAATGAGCTCATCGGTCACAAAGGACCCACACCAGCCGCCGCGTTATTCTGGCAGCATCTCGAAAGAGGAGGAGGTCGTGGTGGATGGAAAGAAAGTGGCCGGCGGTGACAAGGAGAGGGCGTGCAAGAACAAAGGGCGCTGGGGCACGAGGGGAAGATGAGCTGGAGGATGGACAAGTGTGGGAACCGATCCCCCTCAGACCTCTTTATCCCCACAAACGGCATTGTCGCCCCTTCGGCGTATGCGCGACGCGTGGTGTCGCGGAACCACAGCCACACGACACTTCGGCTCCAGATCCTCTGCGCCGTCATAATCGCCACAGAAGATCCCCGGGCGTTAGCAGGAGATGAGGCGTGCGCACTTGCCCCGAGAAACCGTTGCGGCAAGTTTGCGTGCGCAGTTGCCAAAAACTGACGCAGCGACACGGAAGCCAAACTGAGGCGATGTGCGCCAGAGCCACAGTCGTGGGTGACGACATCAACGATGTCATCCAGCCAAACGTTTCATCTTCAGCTGTGCCAGCCGGTACCTGTCTTTGTTGCTTACACCCAGTGGACGGCCATCGATTCTGCAGCCGGTTAACTCCAGTCGGAAAGCAAAAGCAAAAGCCGCAGCCAGAGGAAATAAAACAACTCTCCTAGGACAAGAAGGAGCAAGGAAGATCTTGCCCACCGGCCAAGCCCATACGTGCTCGGGGACTAGTGTCGGGGGGATAACCCCCGGGTGGGGAAAGCCAGGCACAAGTAGGCCGCCTCCAGAAGATTTAGGCCGCCTGGCCTCCAGGAAAGACTACTCTAGCCGACTGGTGATCAAGCCCGGCTGGGCTTATAACCTTCTTGGCTGGCCCGTCTAGCCGCTGTCCAGAAGAACCGGCTGCGTGGCCGTTTCCACCCGGTTCACCTCGGATTCGATGGAGAGCATGGAAGGGCTGACGCTCCGTGCGGGGTATGCTTCTGGCTCTCCCTCGTCATCAAGGAAGCTGTCATGACCAGCGCTACCCGACGAAGATAAAGCAAGACAGTCGGCTGGACTGGCGAAAGCAGTCCGGGTGACCGTTAAAGCAAGGATGAAGCCCCAAAGGAAGCCCGGGTGACCGCTAAAGAGAAGGGTGACGCTAAAATAAGGGCGGACTGGGTCCTGGCCCACCGGCTGGGCCCTGCAGCCGGCCCTGCCCTGTGAACCCATATCCAGACAGTAAACCCTAGGACCCGATTTGTAATCTGCCCCCAGACCAGTATATAAGGGAGGGCAGAGCTAGGGTTCTAGGTAGGCAATAATAGAAGGATAGAAGTGTTAGCAACAAGTTCCCATCTTTCTCTAGCCTTCGATAGTAGATAAGGAAACAGCTCAAGGAGCACCTGTACTGAGCATCATCTCCCACACATAGTTCATCTTGTAGGAGTAGGGGTGTTACCTCGCCAAGAGGGCCCCGAACCTGGGTACGTCCCTATATTTTTAGTGCACCATGCCCAACCCGTTGCGTGAGCCACCGAATGCATCTGTGTCCCTTCTTTGCCATCCCCGATGGCACTGCCGTGCTCCACACCACGACAATTGCACAGCTACGTCCCTTCTATTCTTAGTTATATTTCCTTGTAATCATATATGTACATGTTCAAAGAGAAATAAAGTATTGGTTTCCTCATATATTATTTTTGAGAAGTTTTTTGCCATCTTATTTCCAAAAGAGCATGTCATTTTTAGAAATTCCAGGATGCTTGAAAGTACTTTATGCTCCTGTTCATTCTAGTTATGATTTTTGAATATCTATAAACAAAATGTTACCTGATGGATGCAAGTGCACAGATTGTTTGTATCTAGTTTCAAAGTTAAGATGTCGATCCCACAGGGAGCCCAAAGGTAAGTGTTTATGGGTGAAGTCTCTGTCGTACTCAAAGTTTTCACAAGTCTTCGAGTGAATTGACTACAAGTGTAGAAATAAGAATAAAGTTTGGATTAAAGGAAGGTATTTAAATAAAACTAAAATGTAAACTTTAGAAATAAAAAGCATAAAAGTAAAGAACGATTGATTGTTTGTTGTTTTCTGCAGATGGCAAAGTAGGCACGGGGAGATACAATTCATGGTGATAGTGAATGTGACAGGTGGGCGAGTGATAAATGTAACAATTATAATGTTATAAGTATATGTGTAGGCGAGAAACGCATAATTAGTCGGAACTCCTCTTGGTAGATTTTTCATTCCAACTTCAATACTCCTACTAGTCTGTTACCAAAACCATGGTCAGTCACAATATGATTAAGATCCTTCAGGTTGCTTAGCAATTAAGCTCCTTGGATCAGACTAATGCAATAATAAAAGTGGTTCCTCGTGATCCTCGAGTCAAACTAGTTTCCCATTGATATCACCGTGTCACTCGGGGGTCGCCGGTCTTCTAGCGAACAAGATCCTATCTATGTAGAACAAAGCATCATGTTGTCTGGGCCCTTAATTGGACAACAAGCATTAGGCATCCCACAGATAGTCAAGCACACATAATATAGTAATTAAAATCTATCACAAACTAATGGAAATTATATAGGCACATCACATCTCACCAATCCCTTACATCTCCCACGCCCAAGGGAACTTACTGACACATGAGAGAATAAAGCATCATCGATATAGTTAAATAAAGGGAGTTCTTCTTGATATTACCATGGAGATCCACAATAGAAATAGAAAAGCAATCCAACACAATTTGAGATAGGAAGAAACAATCTCAAATCCGAAATCAAGTGTTTTCCCACATTTAGATCGTTTGTTGGCCTGCAGAGTTAATAGTTCCCCAATGAGCACGATAGTGTTGTAATGACACGCGTAAAGCAACATCTTACTTTAATTATTATAAAAATCAGTGGCATAATCTCTACTACTTCAAAGTATCCATTTTATCAAACAATTTCATTCAAGATTGCTATAAAGTCTATTTATATTAGGCTCAATGGGGTTGAGTGAATCTAAAATAAAATCCTTTGGGCTAAAGCTGGACTCAAGTCATCTTTTAGATGCTTTTTCTTGTTGTAAAATGTTGGAAATGTTTTAGCCAAGTTCATTGCTCATTATTTAAAATCTAAAAAGGAGACACTAGCAAGGGAATATAATTTGTAAGATAACAAGCTAAGTAGGGAGTGACTCCAGTGCAACTGAGCAAATAATTGTAGGATCAATTTAAAAGTGCAAAAGGGGTGATGAAAAAATGTGATGCCTCCTCTTGATTGCTTCATTCTTATACTTGAGTTGAACTCTGCTATATTTCCCTATTGCCAAGTCACCTAAAATTGAGCAATCTCCGAGAGAAAACAAAGAAACAAATTTGCAAATAAAAGTTACAACTAATTTTTTGTGTGTTTTTGATTTAGGAATGCAAAGATGAAAGTTAACATGAAATTATTTGAATAAAATAAATCAAAAGAAGAAAAATAAAATATGGATGCAAAGTTTGGAGGTTTTCAAACCTCCCCCAAGCTTAGTTTGTTTCCAGGCTTAGTTGTTGTCGTCATTTGGCGGCTGCTGTGGGTACTGCTGGTAGAAGTTGGGGAAGTTGGTCATGAAGTGACTAAAGTTGTGAGTTAGAGCACTCACATCCTTATTCACCCCCTATAAGGTGTGGTCGATCTCCCCAACGCGTTGGTTGAGCTGCAAAAAATCTTGATAAGGGACATAGTTGAGTCCATACTGTTGTTGTTGCTGGTTGGGCCATGCGTCCTAGGGTCCCTCCTGCTGTTGCGGCTGTCCTTCCCAAGCAGAGTTGTACTCCTTCTCATCCTGCTGCTCTTCTACTTCATATTTTCCTTGGTTAGGATGGAGTGCAGCCATGATCTCATCTACTTGATCCTTGGTGAGGATCCAGTTGTTCTTTCCCGGAATTGAGAAAGCTTGTGGATAAGGCAATGACACCTGATCATACTATGCAACATCAAGATACCCAAACTGATAGGCTCGGAGCCTCCTGTTAGCTCGGTAAACACCAAGGAAGCCACAAGCAGTTATATATTTAACATCCGTAAGTATGGAGCCATCTATAGGTTGCATAACGGGTATTGTATGTTCAATGCTTGGACAAGGTGGGTTACCAATCCACCAATGCAAATGTCACCTTTGTTTTTGTTGCTCTGGTGGCGAAAATGCTAGAGGAGTAGAGCCGCAGGATTGGGGCTTTGAGAAACATCGGGGAAGAGCGCCTTGGTGATCATGGCCATCTCTGCATTGGCCATGGAACCTATATCTCCTATTCCCAATAGTGTATTGGCAAGAAAAAAGGCGAAGTAGCAAATTTTTGGGTTCTGGATGGTGGACATCTTCTTCTGGTAGAAGTTCCTGCCACCGTTAACAGAAATAACCTCCCAAGTTTCCCTACTTGAGACGCTATATAAATTTGTAACACTCGAATCCCTAGTGTGAGGGAATCCAAAAGCATCACAAAATTGTTGGAAATATATTTGATGTAGCTACTGGTTTATAATGACTCTCAACATGCATTACCTTTTTCCATGTAGTCATCATAGAAGGATGCAAGGAACTCAAAGGTGAGCTCAATGTAGGTGTGGTGGCTCGCGTAGGTGAGCAGTGATAGCCCTGTGTTTACACATATGAGTTTCAAGTCCACCCTCAACCCTGCCACGGTGAGAAAGCCATCATTGGCCCAACTTGTGGGCATCACCTTCCTCGATGAAATCATGTCATACTTGTTGTCGAACTCAGTTCGGGACCTCGATCCCTCGCCATGTTGGTGCTTTCTCTTGCGTAAAATGCTACCGAGGTTGTTCATCTTGATGTACTGAAAAATTTCAATATAAAACCTTAGGCATATGGTTTCTACATGATATATGAACAATTCTACGTGGAGGAATTCAATCCTAACGTGATAAATCAAAAAGGAAAATCAAACAAGCTTGAGTTCATCCACTAAATCAATGTGAGGATTTCAACCATGGAATTCTAAAAATAAAGCATGGATAGGGATATAAACATACTGATATGTTGATTCCCCAACTCAAACAAACGAAATCCGCGAAGAATCAAGAATTCTAGGTGAGTTTTGAGAGGTTTAGAGAGAGAATATGAGAGAAATAATGGGGAGAGGAGGAACCCTAGCCGGCCTCGAGCCGATTAAGTGGTCGCGCCGAACTATACCGCGGGAGCTATACGGGCAGGATAAGTAGCTCCCATCGTATAGTTGCGACGGCAGCGAGATTTATGGTTTCTCCATGCAGGAACACAACTATACGGGCGCAACTATACGGCCGGACCAAAATGGTCCTGCCGTATAGTTGGTCGTTAAACTTTCTATATCTGAGACCCCATTTTTGATAATATTGTTGATAATTATACGGCTACAACTATATGGCTGAAATAAATATTCCCGTTGTATAGTTGGTCGTTACAACTCCTGGAACATGCTTTTTCACCCAAATTTTCAAAGATATACTTTTTAATCTGGACAAAATGATTTAGTTAGTTTTTGATGATAAAACTCAAACTTTTATTTTTACACTTATTCTACGCTTGTTTAGTCGATATTTCTACTACATTTTGACAGCTGCAATTTTTATGAGCGCGCTTTCGCAAGAATATTTGTGAAAAAGTTGTAGGAATGCGATGAACATCTATTTATTTAATTCATTTTATTAATATGATGGGTTGACTCCCATTAAGCATTTTATTAAGGACGGTTGAATATTTCAACCTCTTCTCTGTTCTCGAATTCTTACCTTGGGTTGCCCATTATCAAAGGCACTTACTAATGACTCAAATATGTAGAGCTCGTTGGGAACCCCAAGAGGAAGGTATGATGAGCACCGCAAAAAGTTTCCCTTAGTTATGGAACCAAGGTTATTGAATCAGTAGGAGTAAGGAAACAACACCAAGGTATTGCTAGCAACTTGGAACCTGCACAACACAACCATAGTACTTTTCCCCAACTTACAGTGAGGTTGTTAATATCACCGATTTGCTGAAAACAAAGGATTAAACGTATAGTGTGGAAGATAGTGATTGCTTGTAAAAAGTAAATAGTAAACGGTAAACAGTAGATTTAATATAAATGATAAGGAATGGACCAGTATCCACAGTTCACTAGAGGTGTTCTAAGATAAATAACATGCTGGGTGAACAAATTACAGCGGGGCAATTAACAGATTGAAAATGCATATACTAGACATCTTGATCTCTACGGGATTTTTTGGGCATTACAACATGATAGATTGACCGTAATCCAAATGCATCTATGACTAATAATCCACCTTCAGATTATCATCTGAACCCCTTCCAGTATTAAGTTGCAATTAATATATAATTGCATTAAACAAAGTTTGTAAAGTAAACAATACAATTTCCCTTGGACAAAGGATTGTTGTTTTCTCCCTAGTAGCAACAACACATCTATAACCTTCACTTCCCCAGATTACTAGAGGCATGAACCTACTATCGAGCATAAATACTCCCTTTTGGAGTTACAAGCATCCGCTTTGCCAAACTATCTAGCAACGGAGAGCATGCAAGATCACAAATAACATAGGTATGATAGAATCAATAATCAATATGACATAGTACTCAATATCCATCGGATCCCCGCAAACACAACATGTAGCATTACAAATAGATTATCTTGATCATGAACGGAGCTCATAAGATCTAAACGTGATAGCACAAACGAGGAGAAACAACCATCTAGCTACTGTATGGACCCGTAGTCCAAGCCTGAACTACTCATGCATCACTCCGGAGGATGGCATGGTGATGAAGAAGGCCCTCGTAGCTCGTCCCAAGACGGAAGCCGCGAGTGAGCATGCTCAGGTCGGCACCCAGATACCACGACTTCACCAGAGCAAGCGCCATGTCCACTCTTCCTCGATCAGCCCACTCTTTGTGCACGTCCAGCATGTCGATGCCTTTGAACAGAGCCACGGCTAGGCTGGACATATCGTGCACATCGCCCTTGTCCGGCCAGATGTAGTGGAAGAGATCATTGCCAATGGCGTGCAGGCCATTTCTCTCCTTCGACGCCACCTTGACCAAGTCGAGGGCAGTCAGGTCACGTCTAACCTCTTCCACGAGCAGCTTCTCTATGGCCATCTCGGTCGCCTCAGGATAATGAGCTGCAGCCAAGCGCAAAGCAGAATAAACGGACAAGATCGAGCAAGTCATGGCACAACGGAAGAAGGAAGCTGAAGAACTTACTGTTGACCATCTCCGAGATGTTCTGGAGGTGCTGAGTAAGCTCTCCCTCCCTGTGGCGAAGAACTTGGATTGTCTCCTCTTGTTGGGACCAACCCAACCAGATTTCCGGTTCAGATCCAATCCAAACTTGCTCCCGCTCTTAAGTGTGTGACCCCGCAGGCTCTTGGCTACTTGGACACAATTGGAGTCTGACTCTCAATCGATCAGTCGGTAGCGGCTCCTAGCAGAACGTGCTGACTCCCAAGTACAAAAGATTCATGACGACTTTCCTTTCCAATGCGACTTACGTCCGAGTCCCTTTTGTCTCACGATATACCTTGTTAGACTATAGGCGAATATTTGTCATCCCTTAAATAGTCCGACTCTCTTCTCAATCCGAGATAAGTGATTGATCTGACTAAATCTTAGTTGATTGCCTCAGTTAACACTTAACCGAGTCGTGCATGGCCATACTTCCCAAATCATATCATCCGAGAGGGCCCAAAGAATATCTCTCCAAGTGGAGGGGCAAAATCCCATCTTGGTTATTCACATCACGTAGCTTGATTCTCAATCGACCCGAACTCTGCCTTTATAAATTGCCCAGTTACGGATCAGCGTTTGACAAAAACTAAGTCGGTGATCCTCAACTCGGACTGTGCAACAACCTCAGGTCTAAGGATTACATTGATTGAGATATACAAATGACAACTTGTTCGTTGTACCTCAATATGGGTCAATCTGATTCGCTAAACTCTTTAGCCGAATCTGTGTAAGTCGGAATAGCATCTCCATGCCCATGACAAGTGGAACCGAGTCATCAGCCGACTTTCACATTTTTCTATGTTGTGTGTCCGGCACAACCTCTGTGACCAATGATATTTAGTATAAACAACATGAATGTACAGTTCCACAACTGAATCATATATTCAATGATATACATCAGATGCTCATACAAGGATAACTTAATATCTTTATGAATAAAATGGGAAATATCATCATACATGATTGCCTCTAGAGCATATTCCTAACATTTTTTTCCGTCCAATTCCAAGAATATTTCCTTACTAGCTTTTCTGAAACCAAAAACAGCAGAAAACAGGCAACTGACACTGTGGCATCTTGTCAATAGGTTAGTTCCAGAAAATGTATAAAAATACCTCAAAGTGTAGACAAAACATAAGAAAGTTGATACAAAACAAGCATGGAGCATCAAAAATTATAGATATGTTTATGACGTATCAAGCATCCCCAAGCTTAACTCTTGCTCGTCCTCAAGTAGGTAAGTGATAAAAAGAATAATTTTTTAGGTGACATGCACCATCACAATCTTGATCAAAATATTGTAAAGCATTGATACCTAGGATCAAAGTACTCTAAACATGAGCATGAAAGATGTAGTTCTAACAATAGGACATAGCAACTAAGTTGTAACATGAAAAGGTACAAACAAAAGATCATGAATAACAATGCATTAAAAGACATTTACTTGTTTCACATATAGAAAACATAGCATGTGTGGTATTCATCTTGTCCCTCATGGAATAGCAAAACATAAATGCATAGGACACCTTCAAAGTTCATAAGGGTGACTAGATACAAATAAATTTAAGAACAAGCAATACCATGATTATGAATCAATCAATAAGTTTTGGGGAAATGCACATTGAACTAAGAATGACAACTATGCTCTCTTAATTGGTGTATAAATATAGAAGATGGAGACTCAACATAAAAGTAAAAAATAAAGGCCCTTCACAGAGGGAAGCAGGGATTTCAAGTTTCATAAAGAGCTTCCAAAAATTATGGTACTTATTAGCTTTCAGCTCTCATTGCCCCTATCTTTGGCATCTTGAAGTGATTAAGGTTAAAGTGAGACAAATATGAAGTATATGCTTGATAGATCATAAGTTGAAAATCTCATGTCCCTTGAGTACGAGGGCCGTTCCTCATGCTACTCAACTTTAGTCACAAGCAAGTTCTTGTCATTGTAAGTATATGTGTATCATAGAGAACCACCAACGGGGTACCCCTGCCCCATGACACAGGAGCTATCCCATATCAAAATGACAAGGCAACATACAGTGAGCACCTCAGTGATCTTTTTATTTACCATGAGCATGGTGCTTTTTTCTATTTTTTCTTTTCTCTTTTTTTCTATTTGTTTTTTGAAGATGCTTCATAGATTGCTCACTATGGTTATGCTGCAAGTTTATACCATGATTAGGCATGGCTTAGGCTAGCTGTCTAGGCATTTCTCTAACACATATATAATACTCCATGGGCTTACAATTTCCCCTTTTATTTCACACTGCCAACATCCATAAATAAAAGATCATGATATCAACTGGATAAATATGTATAGGTGTTGAAAGTGTTCCCCATGACAGCATGGTTCTGCTAACTCCCAACTTATAATTTGCAAGCATATAAGCAGCATAGATGACACAATGGTTCAAGTTTATTAAGTGCAAGAAAGTAAAGTGTGCCATCAAGTTTGTGAGAGCATTAATCACTAATTTTCACATAACAAGTTTAATTTGGAAGATAGATAAACACATGAATATACTTGGAATGGTATAACACACCATGCATAGGAATTTATAGTGGACTCTTTGGAATAACTTGGTTTTATGGAAGTTGGATGCACGAGTAGAGCTCATACTCAGTACAAGTGGAGGCTAGCAAAAGACTGGGAGCGACCAACTAAGAGAGCAATAATGGCCATAATCATGCAAAGCGACAAAACTTTATAAATTAAAGCATAAAGTGATATGACAAGTGAAAAACTAAATGATCATAGAGGCTAAGGTGACTGGTTCATAGTCTTAACATGGTGTAAGCATGTGCCAAGTAAACCCAAATTAAGCATCAAAGGAGAATACCACAATATTATGCTTTTGTATGCTAACGCAACGCATGATTCTTTCAAGGCACATTAAGCAATCTCGATTGTTTGGAACAAGTCATGCTACAACAATAATCACTAACCATATGGTTAAAGCAACATCTAACATGACATGATAAAGTCTGGGCCACAGTAAAAACAAGCTTCCTTTTGTACCACTATAAGCATGAAACTTTCTACTCTTTTCCAACACCAATCAACTTATTTGAAACAACATAAGAATGTGGGGTGATGGCTCAAATATGTAGAGCTCATTGGGAACCCCAAGAGGAAGGCATGATGAACACAGCAGCAAGTTTCCCTCAGTTATGAAACCAAGGTTATCGAACCAGTAGGAGTAAGGAAATAACTCCAAGGTGTTGCTAGCAACTTGGAACCTGCACAACACAACCACAACACTTTGCCCCAACTTACAGTGAGGTTGTTAATCTCACCGGTTTGCTGAAAACAAAGGACTAAACGTATAGTGTGGAAGATAGTGATTGCTTGTAGAAAGTAAACAGTAAACGGTAAACAGTAGATGGTATATCAATGGTAAGGAATGGACCAGGGTCCACAGTTCACTAGAGGTGTTCTCCATAAGATAAATAACATGATGGGTGAACAAATTATAGCGGGGCAATTGACAAATTGAAAATGCATAAAAATGCATATACTATACATCTTGATCTCTACGAGATTTGTTTGGGCATTACAACATGATACATAGACCGTAATCCAACTTCATCTATGACTAATAATCCACCTTCAGGTTATCATCCGAATCCCTTCCAGTATTAAGTTGCAAGCAACAGATAATTGCATTAAACAAAGTGTGTAAAGTAAACAATACAATTGCCCTTGGACAAAGGATTGTTGTTTTCTCCCTAGTAGCAACAGCACATCTACAACCTTCACATCCCCAGATTACTAGAGGCATGAACCTACTATCGAGCATAAATACTCCCTCTTGGAGTTACAAGCATCTACTTGGCCAAAGTATCTACTAGCAACGAAGAGCATGCAAAATCACAAATAACATAGGTATGATAGAATCAATAATCAATCTGACATAGTACTCAATATCCATCGGATCCTCACAAACAAAACATGTAGCATTACAAATAGATGATCTTGATCATGAACGGAACTCACAAGATCTAAACATGATAACACAAAAGAGGAGAAACAACCATCTAGCTACTGTATGGACGCGTAGTCCAAGCGTGAACTACTCACGCATCACTCCGGAGGCTGGCATGGTGATGAAGAAGGCCTCCGGGATGATCTCTCCCCTCCAGCAGGGTGTCGAGAAGAGCTTCAGATCCCCTCGATCTAGGGACGATGGTGGCGGCTATGGAATCTTTCGTGGATTTCTGATTGGGGTGTTTATATAGGCGAAGGGGCGAGGTCGGTGGACGCCTGAGGGTCCCACACCATGGGCTGGAGTGGCCTAGGGTGAGCCCGTGCCACCCTATGGTGCGGCCGCCTCATGGCCCCACTTCGTCTGCCCTTTGGTCTCTGTGTCGTGTCTGGTAAAATATTGACTTTGGCTTTTGTTCCGTCCAATTCTGGGAATATTTCCTTACTAGCTTTTCTGAAACCAAAAACAACAGAAAACAGGCAACTGGCACTGCGGCATCTTGTCAGTAGGTTAGTTCCAGAAAATGTATAAAAATACCTTAAAGTGTAGACAAAACATAAGAAAGTTGATACAAAACAAGCATGGAGCATCAAAACTTACAGATACGTTTACAATGTATCACTTACCACATGAATTCGTTTTGCCGGTGGAACATACCTTTCTCCTGCTTCAAGCTTTTTTGGAAAATACCGGATGATTTCAGCATCATAATCATTGAATATTATTTTTCCCTTAGCACAATCAACTGAAGCTCCTGCAGTACTAAGGAAAGGTCTTCCAAGTATTATAGATAATTTTTCATCCTCTGGCATTTAAAAAATAACAAAGTCGGTGGGAATAACATGCTCATCTATTTTAAGTAGAACATCCTCGATCATACCAATGGGTTGTTTAGTGGATTTGTTAGCCATTTGTAAAGTTATTGTAGTAGGGGAATACTCCCCTAATCCTAACCTTTTATAGAGGTAATATGGAACTACACTAACTCCTGCACCTAAGTCACACAAGGCATTGTGAATATCAGTTTTTCCAATTGAGCATGAAATTGTTGGTATTCCGTGATCTCCTGATTTAGACAATAGCTTCCCATTACCAGGATAACTAGTCACCAAGGCAATGGTTTTAGTTATTTATTTTTTTATTAAGAATATCACGGAGAAATTTAAAATAGGTAGGAAATTTTATTGCATCCGCAAATGGGATTTCTAAACGAAGATCACCAAGTGATTTTTTGAAAGAGTCATAGATTACCTGACCCAGTGGTTTCTTTTTGCGATCTGAATATGGAAGCTTCTTACTCTTGTCTTTTACCTTTTGTGGGGGATCGGGCTCTTTAGTCACTTTATTTTGTTTCTTCTTATCACTCTTCTTATTTTCTACTTTAACAACTTCATCTTCATTGTTTATCTCATTTTCTTATCTTGGATCAAAATTCTCTGCATCCGAGTCATAGCAGTCATCCTGAGCGTCATTCTGCTCCTCCAAGGTTTGATCTTATGTTTCTTGAGCAGTTTCATCTTGATGATCCACCGGTGTATCATCTTATTGGCTTTCTTTGAGCAAGGATTTTCCCTTAGATATTTTTCAGCTTCATATTCTGGTGGTCCTATTGGTCCTTTAACAACTGCACCTCTCCTTGTAACAACATTAGTAGAAACAGGAATATTTATATCATCTTGAAGAAAAATTTGATAACCAGATGCTATTTGTTCACATTGGGTTTCAATCATAATAAGGTATTTGTGAAATAATTTTATTTCTTGGCCAATCTCAACATAATTTTCTGTAAGTTCGATGGATTGAAAATGAGGGGAGGACTTGGAGCCGGAATCGTGATAACCTCGCCCAAAGGCGACCGGCTGGAGTATGTTCTCCAGATCCACTTCAAAGCTTCCAACAACGTCGCCGAGTACGAAGCACTCATCCATGGGCTTAAGATGGCCAAGTAGATAGGCATCCAGAGGGTGCTATGCTTTGGAGATTCGGACTTGGTGGTGCAGCAAGTATCTGGCGAATGGAACGCTAGGGACACGAACATGGCCCTTCGTCCAACAGGTGTGTGCCTGCTTTGAAGGATGTGAGTTTCACCATGTGCCTAGAGCCAACAATGAAGTTGTTGGCGCCTTGGCCAGGGTCGGGTCAACAAGACAAGCCATACCGCCTGGGGTCTCCCTCGAGCACTTGCGCAAGCCCTCCATCACTCCCTCACCGGAGTCTGAATCCATCATGCTCAGCACGGCCCTAGGAACAGCCGGTGCCGCGGCACACTCGGGGACTGCCACATCGCACCCGGGGACTGCAGCACCGCACCCGGGGATAGCCGCATCGCACCAGGGGACTGCCGTGCCGCACCCGGGGACTGCTGCGCCGCACCCGAGGACTGTTGCACCCCACCTGGGGACTGCTTCGCTGCGCCCGGGAGCTACCGAGACACGGCCCGTGGTCGACATCAGCACGTTCCCACCTGGCAGGCCTCCCGATGTTCCGGAGTCGGCCGTCCGTGAGGAGGTAAAGCTCATCATATAGACGATGCACACCATATGGGAGACACATGATTGGGCAAAGCCCTACATGGATTTCCTGGCTAAGGGCGAACTGCCGACAGAAGAGGTGGCAGCATGACAAGTGCGACGAAGGGCAAGCACCTACACCATCATCAACAACGAGCTGTACAAGCACAGCGTCGGGGGCATCTATCAACGATGCGTCAGTCAGGAGGAAGGAGCCAAGCTTCTAACGGACATACACCAGGGCGAGTGTGGACACCACGCATCGTCAAGGGCAATAGCAGCCAAGGCCCTTTGGCATGGTTTCTACTGGCCGACGACGCTGAAGGACGCCGAAGAAATAGTCAAGACATGCAATGGTTGTCAGCAATTCAGCCAGCTGAAGCACACACCATCTGCGGCACACAAGACAATACCAATCACCTGGTCGTTCGCGGTCTGGGGCCTGGACATGGTTGGGCCATTCAAGACAGCTCGATCCGGTATGACACACCTACTCGTAGCCGTGGATAAGTTCACCAAGTGGATCGAGGCGAAGCCAATCAAGAAGTTGGATGGAGTGACGGTGATCAAATTCTTCACAGACATCATCATCCGGTTTGGCTACCCGCACAACATCATTACTGACAACGAAACCAACTTCGCGAAAGGAGTCTTCGCTCGCTTCTGCGGGGAAAAAGGGATCCGCCTGGATCTGGCATCAGTCGCACACCCACAGTCCAACGGACAGTGCGAGCGTGCTAACGGTCTGGTTCTAGCTGGAATCAAGCCAAGGCTTATCGAACCGCATATCAGATCACCCGGATGCTGGATAGAAGAGCTGCCAGCAGTGCTTTGGAGCCTACGCACCACACCCAATTGATCAACTGGTTTCACGCCGTTCTTCCTCGTCTATGGGGAAGAAGCCATTCTCCCCATAGACATCCAGTTCGGCGCACCCCGCAAGCATCTCTACACGGAGCAGGAAGCCATGGAATCAAGGGAGGACAGCGTGGACTTGCTCAAGAAGGCACGCGAGTTGGCTCTGTCCAGATCGGCAATCTACCAGCAAGACTTGCGCTGATACCACGCCAGCCGGATCCGGCCCACCTCTTTCTGCGAGGGAGACCTGGTGTTGCGCCTGGTCCAGAGCACCAAAGGAATGCACAAACTGTCCCTGCCATTGGAAGGACCATTCATCGTCAGCCGAGCGCTCCACAACAATTCATACTATCTGATCAATGCGCAGCAGCCGATGAAGAACAAGGCAGATCGCTCAGACGAGGAGACGGAGCGCCCATGGAATGCAAGCCTGCTCCGGCCATTTTACAATTAGAAAAGTGTATGTATCTACCCTTTTTATGTAACAAGTGAACAAGATTGAAAGCCTTGGCGCAGCGTTAAGGACTGTGTCCCAATGACGCACGCCGTCTACATTTCCGTACCGGCTGGCCTAGGCCCCATGATTTCTACAGACGGCATAATATTGCACGCGGCATCTAGAGTAACCTCTTCGGTTCCGGCTTCAGTACGCCATGTCGGTTGTCGACCCGGCAAGAGAAAAACTCAAAGTGCATGTGGCAAGAAGATGCCAATGTAGAAACCAAGGGCGTCCAAGAGAACCGGTCGTGCCCTACATGAGTTAATCCAACAACAGCAAACCGAAGTATCATGAGGCACGCCAACATAGCCAATCCTTCGGTTACGGCTGCAGAGCACAACCTGGCTGTCAGCCGGCAAGGAAAAATGCTCGAAGGGCCAATACCCGCTGAGAAAAGGGGAGTTGCTAATGGCCTAACTCGAAGGGGTGCGTATCTATTTTCCTTCTACGATAAGTACCAACTAACGAATGAGCATATGCACAAGAAAACTAACCCAAAGCAATGCTTTCTCTCACACGATTCGAGCCACAAATTGGCAGGAAACAAGGTGGCGAAAGATCTTCGACCCGGCTAGCTACCCTAGCCGGCCCAAACCTCGGGGACTACACCCAGTGGACGCGCTCCCGCGCACCCACAAACTCAAGTCAAGGTAGCCAAAAGAGCTTCGCCCCGGCTGGCTACCCCAGCTGGCCCGAACCTTGGGGACTACACCCAGTGGACGCGCTCCCGCGCACCCACAAACTCAAGTCAAGGTAGCCAAAAGAGCTTCGCCCCGACTGGCTATCCCAGCCGGCCCGAACCTCGGGGACTACACCCAGTAGACGCGCTCCCGCGCACCCACAAACTCAAGTCAAGGTAGCCAAAAGAGCTTCACCCCGGCTGGCTACCCTAGCCGGCCCGAACCTCGGGGACTACACCCAGTGGACGCGCTCCCGTGCACCCACAAACTCAAGTCAAGGTAGCAAAAAGAGCTTCGCCCCAGTTGGCTATCCTAGCCGGCCCGAACCTCGGGGACTACACCCAGTGGACGCGCTCCCGTGCACCCACAAACTCAAGTCAAGGTAGCCAAAAGAGCTTCGCCCCGGCTAGCTACCCCAGCCGGCCCGAACCTCGGGGACTACACCCAGTGGACGCGCTCCCGCGCACCCACAAACTCAAGTCAAAGTAGCCAAAAGAGCTTCGCCCCGGCTGGCTACCCCAGTCGGCCTGAACCTCGGGGACTACACCCAGCGGACGCGTTGTCGCCCACTCACAAACTCAAGTGAGGACGGCAAAAGAGCTCCAACCCGGCTGGCTATCCCAGCCGGCCCGGGCATAAACGACCGCAAATGAAAGAGACATAAACAAAGATAAGCAAAAGGCACCAAGCTATAAAGCGGAGCGCGAAGGCTCCACGCAGAATCAGAAATCGGCGACAAAAGTCAGCCGAAGTGTAGCATAGCAAAGTAACAACCTTCACAAATACACCCGGCATCCCGGGGATCAAGAGTCCGGAGCTAAAGAAGTAGAAGGAGCAGGAGCAGGATCTGGATCAGCAGGGGCGGCACCGGCATCAGTGGAAGGAGGTTGGCTACTGGAGGCGACGTCAAGGGGATTCCAAGGCACCGGGACCCAGTGGAACGGCCGTGGCTCTCTGGGGGCACTCAAGTCACGCTCCAAGTCCACGTAGGTGCCAATCTTCACCCTGCAGGCCTGGAGCGCAGGAGTGCTGGCGCGAAGGCCCTCGTAGCTCGTCCCAAGACGGAAGCCGCGAGTGAGCATGCTCAGGTCGGCACCCAGATACCACGACTTCACCAGAGCAAGCGCCATCTCCACTCTTCCTCGATCAGCCCACTCTTTGTGCACGTCCAGCATGTCGATGCCTTTGAACAGAGCCACGGATAGGCTGGACATATCGTGCACATCGCCCTTGTCCGGCCAGATGTAGTGGAAGAGATCATTGCCAATGGCGTGCAGGCCATTTCTCTCCTTCGACGCCACCTTGACCAAGTTGAGGGCAGTCAGGTCACGTCTAACCTCTTCCACGAGCAGCTTCTCTATGGCCATCTCGGTCGCCTCAGGATAATGAGCTGCAGCCAAGCGCAAAGCAGAATAAACGGACAAGATCGAGCAAGTCATGGCACAACGGAAGAAGGAAGCTGAAGAACTTACTGTTGACCATCTCCGAGATGTTCTGGAGGTGCTGAGTAAGCTCTCCCTCCCTGTGGCGAAGAACTTGGATTGTCTCCTCTTGTTGGGACCAACCCAACCAGATTTCCGGTTCAGATCCAATCCAAACTTGCTCCCGCTCTTAAGTGTGTGACCCCGCAGGCTCTTGGCTACTTGGACACAATTGGAGTCTGACTCTCAATCGATCAGTCGGTAGCGGCTCCTAGCAGAACGTGCTGACTCCCAAGTACAAAAGATTCATGACGACTTTCCTTTCCAATGCGACTTACGTCCGAGTCCCTTTTGTCTCACGATATACCTTGTTAGACTATAGGCGAATATTTGTCATCCCTTAAATAGTCCGACTCTCTTCTCGATCCGAGATAAGTGATTGATCTGACTAAATCTTAGTTGATTGCCTCAGTTAACACTTAACCGAGTCGTGCATGGCCATACTTCCCAAATCATATCATCCGAGAGGGCCCAAAGAATATCTCTCCAAGTGGAGGGGCAAAATCCCATCTTGGTTATTCACATCACGTAGCTTGATTCTCAATCGACCCGAACTCTGCCTTTATAAATTGCCCAGTTACGGATCAGCGTTTGACAAAAACTAAGTCGGTGATCCTCAACTCGGACTGTGCAACAACCTCAGGTCTAAGGATTACATTGATTGAGATATACAAATGACAACTTGTTCGTTGTACCTCAATATGGGTCAATCTGATTTGCTAAACTCTTTAGCCGAATCTGTGTAAGTCGGAATAGCATCTCCATGCCCATGACAAGTGGAACCGAGTCATCAGCCGACTTTCACATTTTTCTATGTTGTGTGTCCGGCACAACCTCTGTGACCAATGATATTTAGTATAAACAACATGAATGTACAGTTCCACAACTGAATCATATATTCAATGATATACATCAGATGCTCATACAAGGATAACTTAATATCTTTATGAATAAAATGGGAAATATCATCATACATGATTGCCTCTAGAGCATATTCCTAACATTTTGTTCCGTCCAATTCCAAGAATATTTCCTTACTAGCTTTTCTGAAACCAAAAACAGCAGAAAACAGGCAACTGACACTGTGGCATCTTGTCAATAGGTTAGTTCCAGAAAATGTATAAAAATACCTCAAAGTGTAGACAAAACATAAGAAAGTTGATACAAAACAAGCATGGAGCATCAAAAATTATAGATATGTTTATGACGTATCAAGCATCCCCAAGCTTAACTCTTGCTCGTCCTCAAGTAGGTAAGTGATAAAAAGAATAATTTTTTAGGTGACATGCACCATCACAATCTTGATCAAAATATTGTAAAGCATTGATACCTAGGATCAAAGTACTCTAAACATGAGCATGAAAGATGTAGTTCTAACGATAAGACATAGCAACTAAGTTGTAACATGAAAAGGTACAAACAAAAGATCATGAATAACAATGCATTAAAAGACATTTACTTGTTTCACATATAGAAAACATAGCATGTGTGGTATTCATCTTGTCCCTCATGGAATAGCAAAACATAAATGCATAGGACACCTTCAAAGTTCATAAGGGTGACTAGATACAAATAAATTTAAGAACAAGCAATACCATGATTATGAATCAATCAATAAGTTTTGGGGAAATGCACATTGAACTAAGAATGACAACTATGCTCTCTTAATTGGTGTATAAATATAGAAGATGGAGACTCAACATAAAAGTAAAAAATAAAGGCCCTTCACAGAGGGAAGCAGGGATTTCAAGTTTCATAAAGAGCTTCCAAAAATTATGGTACTTATTAGCTTTCAGCTCTCATTGCCCCTATCTTTGGCATCTTGAAGTGATTAAGGTTAAAGTGAGACAAATATGAAGTATATGCTTGATAGATCATAAGTTGAAAATCTCATGTCCCTTGAGTACGAGGGCCGTTCCTCATGCTACTCAACTTTAGTCACAAGCAAGTTCTTGTCATTGTAAGTATATGTGTATCATAGAGAACCACCAACGGGGTACCCCTGCCCCATGACACAGGAGCTATCCCATATCAAAATGACAAGGCAACATACAGTGAGCACCTCAGTGATCTTTTTATTTACCATGAGCATGGTGCTTTTTTCTATTTTTTCTTTTCTCTTTTTTTCTATTTGTTTTTTGAAGATGCTTCATAGATTGCTCACTATGGTTATGCTGCAAGTTTATACCATGATTAGGCATGGCTTAGGCTAGCTGTCTAGGCATTTCTCTAACACATATATAATACTCCATGGGCTTACAATTTCCCCTTTTAATTCACACCGCCAACATCCATAAATAAAAGATCATGATATCAACTGGATAAATATGTATAGGTGTTGAAAGTGTTCCCCATGACAGCATGGTTCTGCTAACTCCCAACTTATAATTTGCAAGCATATAAGCAGCATAGATGACACAATGGTTCAAGTTTATTAAGTGCAAGAAAGTAAAGTGTGCCATCAAGTTTGTGAGAGCATTAATCACTAATTTTCACATAACAAGTTTAATTTGGAAGATAGATAAACACATGAATATACTTGGAATGGTATAACACACCATGCATAGGAATTTATAGTGGACTCTTTGGAATAACTTGGTTTTATGGAAGTTGGATGCACGAGTAGAGCTCATACTCAGTACAAGTGGAGGCTAGCAAAAGACTGGGAGCGACCAACTAAGAGAGCAATAATGGCCATAATCATGCAAAGCGACAAAACTTTATAAATTAAAGCATAAAGTGATATGACAAGTGAAAAACTAAATGATCATAGAGGCTAAGGTGACTGGTTCATAGTCTTAACATGGTGTAAGCATGTGCCAAGTAAACCCAAATTAAGCATCAAAGGAGAATACCACAATATTATGCTTTTGTATGCTAACGCAACGCATGATTCTTTCAAGGCACATTAAGCAATCTCGATTGTTTGGAACAAGTCATGCTACAACAATAATCACTAACCATATGGTTAAAGCAACATCTAACATGACATGATAAAGTCTGGGCCACAGTAAAAACAAGCTTCCTTTTGTACCACTATAAGCATGAAACTTTCTACTCTTTTCCAACACCAATCAACTTATTTGAAACAACATAAGAATGTGGGGTGATGGCTCAAATATGTAGAGCTCATTGGGAACCCCAAGAGGAAGGCATGATGAACACAGTAGCAAGTTTCCCTCAGTTATGAAACCAAGGTTATCGAACCAGTAGGAGTAAGGAAATAACTCCAAGGTGTTGCTAGCAACTTGGAACCTGCACAACACAACCACAACACTTTGCCCCAACTTACAGTGAGGTTGTTAATCTCACCGGTTTGCTGAAAACAAAGGACTAAACGTATAGTGTGGAAGATAGTGATTGCTTGTAGAAAGTAAACAGTAAACGGTAAACAGTAGATGGTATATCAATGGTAAGGAATGGACCAGGGTCCACAGTTCACTAGAGGTGTTCTCCATAAGATAAATAACATGATGGGTGAACAAATTATAGCGGGGCAATTGACAAATTGAAAATGCATAAAAATGCATATACTATACATCTTGATCTCTACGAGATTTGTTTGGGCATTACAACATGATACATAGACCGTAATCCAACTTCATCTATGACTAATAATCCACCTTGATCCATTATTAAGTTGCAAGCAACAGATAATTGCATTAAACAAAGTGTGTAAAGTAAACAATACAATTGCCCTTGGACAAAGGATTGTTGTTTTCTCCCTAGTAGCAACAGCACATCTACAACCTTCACATCCCCAGATTACTAGAGGCATGAACCTACTATCGAGCATAAATACTCCCTCTTGGAGTTACAAGCATCTACTTGGCCAAAGTATCTACTAGCAACGAAGAGCATGCAAAATCACAAATAACATAGGTATGATAGAATCAATAATCAATCTGACATAGTACTCAATATCCATCGGATCCCCACAAACAAAACATGTAGCATTACAAATAGATGATCTTGATCATGAACGGAACTCACAAGATCTAAACATGATAACACAAAAGAGGAGAAACAACTATCTAGCTACTGTATGGACGCGTAGTCCAAGCGTGAACTACTCACGCATCACTCCGGAGGCTGGCATGGTGATGAAGAAGGCCTCCGGGATGATCTCTCCCCTCCGGCAGGGTGCCGAGAAGAGCTTCAGATCCCCCCGATCTAGGGACGATGGTGGCGGCTATGGAATCTTTCGTGGATTTCTGATTGGGGTGTTTATATAGGCGAAGGGGCGAGGTCGGTGGACGCCTGAGGGTCCCACACCATGGGCTGGAGTGGCCTAGGGTGAGCCCGTGCCACCCTATGGTGCGGCCGCCTCATGGCCCCACTTCGTCTGCCCTTTGGTCTCTGTGTCGTGTCTGGTAAAATATTGACTTTGGCTTTTGTTCCGTCCAATTCCGGGAATATTTCCTTACTAGCTTTTCTGAAACCAAAAACAACAGAAAACAGGCAACTGGCACTGCGGCATCTTGTCAGTAGGTTAGTTCCAGAAAATGTATAAAAATACCTTAAAGTGTAGACAAAACATAAGAAAGTTGATACAAAACAAGCATGGAGCATCAAAACTTACAGATACGTTTACAATGTATCACTTACCACATGAATTCGTTTTGCCGGTGGAACATACCTTTCTCCTGCTTCAAGCTTTTTTGGAAAATACCGGATGATTTCAGCATCATAATCATTGAATATTATTTTTCCCTTAGCACAATCAACTGAAGCTCCTGCAGTACTAAGGAAAGGTCTTCCAAGTATTATAGATAATTTTTCATCCTCTGGCATTTAAAAAATAACAAAGTCGGTGGGAATAACATGCTCATCTATTTTAAGTAGAACATCCTCGATCATACCAATGGGTTGTTTAGTGGATTTGTTAGCCATTTGTAAAGTTATTGTAGTAGGGGAATACTCCCCTAATCCTAACCTTTTATAGAGGTAATATGGAATTACACTAACTCCTGCACCTAAGTCACACAAGGCATTGTGAATATCAGTTTTTCCAATTGAGCATGAAATTGTTGGCATTCCGTGATCTCCTGATTTAGACAATAGCTTCCCATTACCAGGATAACTAGTCACCATGGCAATGGTTTTAGTTATATTTTTTTTATTAAGAATATCACGGAGAAATTTAAAATAGGTAGGAAATTTTATTGCATCCGCAAATGGGATTTCTAAACGAAGATCACCAAGTGATTTTTTGAAAGAGTCATAGATTACCTGACCCGGTGGTTTCTTTTTGCGATCTGAATATGGAAGCTTCTTACTCTTGTCTTTTACCTTTTGTGGGGGATCGGGCTCTTTAGTCACTTTATTTTGTTTCTTCTTATCACTCTTCTTATTTTCTACTTTAACAACTTCATCTTCATTGTTTATCTCATTTTCTTATCTTGGATCAAAATTCTCTGCATCCGAGTCATAGCAGTCATCCTGAGCGTCATTCTGCTCCTCCAAGGTTTGATCTTATGTTTCTTGAGCAGTTTCATCTTGACGATCCACCGGTGTATCATCTTATTGGCTTTCTTTGAGCAAGGATTTTCCCTTAGATATTTTTCAGCTTCATATTCTGGTGGTCCTATTGGTCCTTTAACAACTGCACCTCTCCTTGTAACAACATTAGTAGAAACAGGAATATTTATATCATCTTGAAGAAAAATTTGATAACCAGATGCTATTTGTTCACATTGGGTTTCAATCATAATAAGGTATTTGTGAAATAATTTTATTTCTTGGCCAATCTCAACATAATTTTCTGTAAGTTCAGCCAAAATCTTCTTGTGTCTTTGAAATTTCTTATGCAGGTTATTATGAGATTTGGCATGTCGATGTTTCAGTTCTTGAAAAACTTTTCTAGTTTCATCTGCTTTAGTAAAAACTTGTAACAGATCTACTTTGTTTTATTTAACAAGTACAAAAGGTATACCTTTTTCTTTCATTGTTTTTCGTACTTCAGGCATAAGATCAGGAGTTATATGAAGTATCCCTTTTTCCAGCTTAGTACCAAAATCAGGATTATAAAGGGAATCATTCTTAGCCCTACTAGACATTAATTCCAAACAAGCTTTAGTAGTTAAAGTATTTATCGATCCTCCTGCTGATAAATCTAGCAACTCTCTGCATTGAGGATTAAGACCGTGGTAAAATAAGTGGCAAACAGTTGACTCAGAATAGCCATGATTAGGAATACTATTTATCATTCCAAAAAATCTATCCCAAGCTTGTGGGTAATTTTCTCCCACATTCTGACTGAAATTTCCTCTATTCTTTCTGATTTTAGTTACCTTTTTAAAAGTATTAAACATGTTTATGAATTTAACAATGCAGTTTTCCCAACATTTAATGCAATGACGAGGGAGAGAATATAACTAGTCTAGAGCCTTACCTTTAAGAGACCAATAAAATAATTTTATATGGGAGAAATCTCTTGGCAAACCTCTTGGTCCAAGTGATGTCATCACATCGTAGAACTCTCTAAGATGTCTTCCTGAGTCTTCATCTTCCCTTCCACTAAAAGCTTTTTCCTACAGAATTTTAATAATCTCACCATCAAATCGATATTCTCTAACTCCAGGATTAGGAAATTCTATTGGTTGTTTAAGAAAAGCAGAATTTGGATCACTGTATTCTCTGAGAGTTTTCTCAGGTTTCTTAGGATTTATCATGTGAATGGACATGATTTCCATGAAATCACACAGGTTTTCAACTTCAACTCTATTTAATCTCAAAAGTTTTTCAATAATTTATTCACGTCTTTGATAAGTCGTAAATGTATCTATAATTTTTGATGTTCCATGCTTGTTTAGTATCCACTCTATTATGCTTTGTCTACACTTTGAGTTATTTTTATACATTTTCTGGGACTAACCTATTAACAAGTTGCCACGGTGCCAGTTGCCTGTTTTCTGCTATTTTTGGTTTCAGAAAATCTAGTAAAGAAATATTCTCGGAATTGGATGGGACAAAAGCCAAATTAAATATTTCACCAAAGAGAACACAGAGACCGAAGGGCGACCGGAGGGGAGCCACAGGGTGGCCACCCCCCCCCCTCACGCACGGGCCCCCCGGGCCTCGCCTCTTCTCCTATAAGAAGCCCCCGATGCTAAAACCCTAAGTACTAGATCAGATCTCCATGAAATAGTCTATAGCCGCCGCCACCATCGTCCGTAGATCGGGGGGATCTAAAGCTCTTCCTGGCACCCTGTCGTAGGGGAGAGATCATCCCGGAGGCCTTCTTCATCACCATGCCAGCCTCCGGTATGATGCGTGAGTAGTTCCACCTTGGACTATGGGTCCAGACAGTAGCTAGATGGTTGTTTCTCCTCCTTTGTGCTACCATGTTTAGATCTTTTGAGCTCTGTTCATGATAAAGATCATCTATTTGTAATCATGCATGTTTGTAATCAAGATCATCAAGATCATGGACTTCCACACTGATGATGATGATTCTGCCTTCATTGACGATGAAGAAGCCTCCAGTTCTGATGAGTAGTAGCACGTGAGCACTATCGTAGGTGTGAGTTGTATCCGGTCCCACTGTATCGTAGCTTCACAGAATGGTTCCTAAAACCATCTGTTACCCTAGTGTGGTGTGTGTTTGTATTGGGTGCTATGAATGAATGAATGAATGAAAAGAAAGTTGCTAGTTGGAAAAACCAGAGTCAAACTCAAAGTTTAAAAGCTTTTCAAAAACAAATCCATGAACCTTATAAATTTCCCTCTTGTCTCATGATCTATCTCAATCTTCAGATGCCTTGCGAAGGGAGCAGTTCATCTCTGGATCCAATGCTGCAAATCCTACAAATGTTGGTTGCTGACCGTGAAGCTGGAAGAGCTGAACGTCAAGCTAACTTAGCCACCCTTCAACAGATAGCTCAGATGGCCCATAATAATCAAGGCCATGGAAACTAGGATAACCATGGATCCAAGCTCAAGAACTTTCAAAACACCAATCCCCCCATATTTAGTAAGTCTGAAGAGCCATTAGATGTTGATGACTGGCTGCAGACCATGGAGAACAACTTAGAGGTCGCAGGAGTGGAGGCCAGTGAGAAAGTACTGTTTGCCACCCATTATCTGGCACGTGATGTAAGAGCTTGGTGGAATAGCATTCGCACCATGAATGGAGGACAGATGATGGCTTGGGATGAATTCAAACTAAAGTTTAGTTGAACCCATGTGCCACCAGGTTTGATTCTGCGGATGAGGGATGAATTCAAGGATCTAAAGCAGGGAAGGATGACTGTGGTAGAGTACTATGACAGATTTGTGTCTCTGTCTAGGTATGCCCCTGATGAGATTGGTACTGAATCCAAGAAGAATGAGAGATTATTGAACGGTCTGCATGATGAGATGTAGACAGTTCTGGTCAACATTCCCTTCACTGACCTTGAAGCCTTAGTGGATTCTGCAATCTAGATGGAAGGCAAGATCAACCAAGCCAATGAGAATCACAAGCATCGAATGATGCATCGACCAGGATCCCACCATACCCCGAAGTATCGCCCCAACCCATCTGCAGGACATGCCCCGAGAAACAATAGACCCCCTATGTCCCGTTCGAACTACCCCAACCCTGGAGGAGGAAACCCAAGGCCTGGAGGAAACCACAACAACAACCCCGGCAACTCCAACAATTTCAACCGTGCACCGCCAAAGTCCAACAACAATAACAACACCAACAACTACAATACTGCCCCAAGGACTAGAAGAAATGTCGTGCCTGATGCCAGAAAAGACAAGTCTCTGATTACTTGTTTTGAATGCGGAGTCAAGGGTCACTACTCCAACGAGTGCCCCAAGAAGCTTGCAGCAGCCACCAATGTGAATGCACCAGCTCAGCAGCAACGCCGTGTTCAGCCTAGAAGGAGATTTGCCCTAGGGAACTCACTCAACCGCAACGGCCGTCTGTTTTACATGAATGCTGAAGATGCTCAGGAAGCTCCAGATGTCGTGCTGGGTATGTTTTATGTTAACTCAGTACTTGCAAGAGTGTTGTTTGATTCTGGAGCATTGCACTCGTTTGTTATAGAAGAATTTGCATGCACCAGTAAGATTCAACCAACAAAATTGAAGCATGTTATGATAGTTCAAATACCTGGTTCAACCACCAAAGCTAGACAAATCTGCAAGGTTATACCTATCAGAATCCATGGAATAGATTTTTATGCTAATCTAATAGTACTTGGAACCAAAGGTTTGGAAGTAGTACTAGGAATGGATTGGATGTCAAAACATAAAGGATTAATCGACTATGCCAAGAAAGCCATAACCATGACTAGTACCACTGGAGTATCAGTAGAGCATGTATCTGAGACTTTTCCCTGTCAATTCAAGTGCCACAAGAGTCTATCCCAACCAACCATTGACCAAGTCAGAGTAGTCTGTGAATACCCACGACGTATTCCCAGATGAATTGCCCGGAACTAGACCCATAGTTCAGAGACCTTATAGTATGAACACGTCTGAATTAGCGGAGCTAAAGAAGAAACTGGATGCTATGCTGGAGACAGGTTTGATTCTACCAAGTGCATTGCCATGTAGATCACCTATTATGTTTGTGGATAAGAAAGATGGAGGTAACCATTTGTGCACAGATTATCGAAAGCTGAATGATGTCACCATTAAGAACAAGTACCCACTACCAAAGATAGAAGATCTGTTTGGACAGTTGACCGGTGCTAAAGTGTTTTCTAAGATTGATCTTAGAACTGGTTATCATCAACTCAAGATTCACGCAACGGATATTCCAAAGACTTCCTTCACCACCAGATATGGATTATATGAGTACACTGTCATGTCTTTTGGATTAACCAATGCCCCTGCTTATTTCATGAACCTCATGAATAAGATTTTTATGAACTTCCTGGATAACTTTGTCATTGTTTTTATCGACGATATTCTGATCTATTCCAAATCAGAAGAAGACCATGAGCTACACCTGAGGATCATCCTTGAAACCCTTAGAGAGCATCAGTTGTATGCCAAGTTTAGCAAATGTGAGTTCTGGTTAAAGGAAGTAGGATTCCTAGGACATACCGTGTCGGGAGGAGGAATTGTTCTCGATCCCTCCAAGATTAAGGATCTTGAATAATGGAAAGCCCCAACCACTCAAACCCAAGTTCACGCATTTCTCGGATTAGCGGGATATTACCGCAAGTTCGTAGAAGGATTTTCGAGCATCGCAAGACCCATGACCCAGTTGTTGAATAAAGATAAAAAGTTTGAATGGATTGTGATGACCCACAAGTATAGGGGATCGCAACAGTCTTTGCGGGTAATATTACCCAATTTATTGATTCGACACAAGGGGATCCAAAGAATACTTGCAAGCCTTAAAAATGGAGTTGTCAATTCAGTTGCACCTGGAAATAATTCTTTCTCATAGAAGTTTATCAGTAGCAACAGTTTGGAGTAGCAACAACAACAGTAGAACAAGAGCAATAGTAATAGTAACAATAAACAGTGGGATTCGAGTGCGGTAGGCATAGGGATAGATGGACGGGCATTGCATGGACAAGTCTAAACATGTAACTTGAAGATCTAGGGCATTGCAGATAAATAAGAACAAGCATCCAAGTACTAAACAATCCTAGGCATGTGCTCCATATATAGTCATGCGTGCTCGCAATGAGAACTTGCACAACATATTTTGTCCTGTCAGCCCGTGGCAGCGGGGCCTCTAGGGAACTACTGGAAATTAAGGTGCTCCTTTTAATAGAGCACCAGAGCAAAGCATTAACACTCCATGAACACATGTGATCCTCACACCACAGCCATCCCCTCCGGTTTTCCCAATTTCTGTCACTTTGGGGCCTTTGGATCCGGACAATGATATGTGTACACAACTTGCAGATAAGATCACAAACAATACTATCATAATGATTCAATAATAAGTTCATATTTGAGATCATGTCACTCGTGCCCTAGTGACAAGCATTAAGCACAACAAGTTGCAACAAAGTCAAATAGCACTAATAGAGATACTAGGCACTATGCCCTAACAATCTTATTCGATTATAAGATAAAACTCATCCAATCCCTACCATCCCCATAGCCTATGGCGGGGGATTACTCACTCATGGATGAGGGAAACATCGATGGTTGATGGAGAGGCATTGGTGATGACGATGGCGATGATCCTCCCCAAATTCCCCGTCCCAGCAGGGTGCCAGAACGGAGTTTCTGGATCCGAATCGCTGTTTCTGGTGGTGGCGGCATAGCGGAACTCTTTCTAGAAAAACGTCGAAACCCCATCGGTTTTTAGGTCAAGGGGTAACTTATAGGCGAAGAGGGAGCCCGATGGGGTGCCTGGGGTGGCCGCACCCCCTAGGCGCGGGCTGGGCCCACCCGCGCCTGGCAGGGGTGTGGGCCCCCCAGGCCTCCACTCCGTCTCATCTTCTGGCTCCGAGGATCTTCTGGTGAAATAGGATTTTTGGCATATTCTCCAGGATTTTTCCTGATAGTTCATTTTCCACACAAAAAATAGACACCAAGGTAATTCTGCTGAAAACAGCGTCAGTCTGTGTTAGTTGTATCCAAATCACACAAGTTTAGAGGAGAAACAATAACAAAAGTATTCGGGAAAGTAGATACGTTTTGGAGGTATCAACCCTCCCCCCCCCCCTAAGCTTAGCTTATTGCTTGTCCTCAAGCAATTTAGTTGAAAGCTGAGTGCGATAAAAGAACTTTCATGAACACATTTGCTTCAAATGATGTATATATTCTCAGCACAGGAGTAGATACTTAAACCATTCATAATAAGAAGTAAGCAACCAAGTCTACTCAATAGTCATTGCAAGCTATGAAGAGAAACCAACTCAATAATAATAAGTAGCATGTAACATAAACATAAGAAACATTGCAATGCTCATAGTAAGGTATGATAGAGTGGTATGTCGCTTGCCTTTGTTTGTAGAGCGCAATATAAATGCCAAGGCACCTCTGAAGTTCAAGTGAAGACTAGAGGTAAAAATATCAGAGATACAAGCATCAAAGTCATGACATAATTAACCAAGTTTTGAGACAAACACAAGAATGACAACTGTGCTCTCAAGAAGGTGCTCATAGAATAAGTGGTGACTCAACGAGGAAGTGAAAAGGTTTTGAAAAGTTTGAAAGGCTTCCAAATGCTGAAAGTAAGGTACTCACTAGCTTTGAGCTCTCATTGCCCCTATCATAGGCATCTTTATGTGGTTAAGGTGAAAGTGAGGTCCAATCTAAGTTATATGCTTGACAGACCATAAACTAGAAATCCCAAGTCCCTTGAGTATGAGTGCCGTTCTGCATGCTACTCAACTTTGGTTACATGCAAGTTCTTGTCATTGTACATACATGCATATCATAGAGAAATGCCAACGGGGTACCCCTTGCACATGATACAGGAGCTATCCCGTGATCAAAATGACAATGCAAGCAGACAATGAGCATCTCCGCAATCTTTTTATTTACTGTGTGCATAGCTTTTTATTGAGGATGCTTCATAGACGCTCATTATGGTGATGTTGCAAGTTTCCACCATGATTAGGCATGGCTTAGGCTAGCGGCCCAGGAGTTTCTCTAACACATATATATACTCCATGAACTCACAAGATCCCCTTTTATTTCACACCGTCGACATCCGCAAACAAAATAGCAAGGTATCAACTTGATAAGATATCCAAAAAGTGTTGAAAACGTTCCCCGTGACAGCACGGTTCTGCTAACTCCCAACCTATAATTTGCAAGCATATAAATTTCATGGACAGGTCACGATGGTTCAGGATTATTAAGTGCAAGGAATAAAGTGTGCCATCAAGTTCGTGAGAGCTTTACTAACTAACTTTCGCAAAAGAACCAAACATTTTATTTGGAAGAAAACAAGGCATATAGAATATGCACTGAAATAGAAAATGATGCTAATAGGTAGGTATGGTGGACACTGTTGGCAATATTGGTTTTGGGGAGTTGGAAGCACAAGTAGAGCTCCTACTCAGTGCAAGTGAAGGCTAGCAATATAGAGGGAGCGACAAACGAGAGAGCAATAACTGTCATAATCATGCTTGCAATAAAACAGGACTAATTATGGCATGAAAGTGATACAAGAACTCTGAGCAAAATAAATCCTCGAGGCTTACCGACTATTGTTTAGTCATATGCATGCGTGAGCATGTGCCAAGTCGATTCACATGAAACATTCAGAGGAGGATACCACAATATCATACCAAAATATGAATAAAACAATGCAAGCAAACATTCATATGATATGCTACAAACTATTAGCAAGATGGAGCTAATCACAGATAATCAAGAACTCCTTACAATGAACAGACTAAGCATGCTCACAATTATGAGTATATGTACAAAAAAGAAAACAAATAGAGTTTGTTACCAGCCTCTTACCACACCTCAAGTTGTCTTAATCTTCATTATTGCTCTTCACTTGTGTGACTTGAATAATAACATGAAACCAAAATCCACTGAGGACGGCTGACCCTGCAAAGAACTCACAAAACCAAAGAAGAACAACAAATATTTTTGGTGTTTTCGATTTTTTCAAACAAGCAAACAAAGCAAAAAAAACAAAGCAAAATATTTTTGGATTTTCTTTAAGGCAAACCAAAGAAAAGAAACAAACCGAGAGAAACAAAAAAAATATTTTGGTATTTTTGTATTTGTGAGAAAGTAGAAACAAAAACCAAGGCAGTAGCAACACGTGCAGGAATAATTCCCCCATAAATGGGTCACTTAGCAGTTAAGCGACGAGCAATGAGAGAGCCAAGATTGTACTTAGTTTCATTGTTGAGCGCAGCAGCTAAGAATTCCAAATGATAGTTGGAAATATTACTAGATTTCTCCCTACCAAGAACACTGGTGGCAAGATAGTAAGAAAAGTACCCGATGGCTGGGAGTTGAATATTTCTTATCTTTCCCCGTTGAGCTCTATGGTCATCATCATTGGTTATCCCGTGGTAGAGCTCCAACAAATCAGCGGGTTGAGCTGGAATCTTCTTTGCTGACCCAGTTGTACCAAGTCCTAGGGCCTCACAAAATTTCTTCAATGTCATGTTATAAGACATGTCATAAATTTTGAAAGAAACATCTGGCTTGAACATGTTGTTAGTAAAGGAGAAGCTCTCTGCAAATGTTTTCGTGAGTGTAGCATATTGCACGCTCTCATCCTGCATAAGGCTTGTTAGTCCAGCCCTCGATACCAAGGTTGTAAAATCATCAAGAATCCTAGCAGCCCGCAAAAAGGTTGGGCAAGGAAAGGTGGAAGGGTGAGCATGCCCATCATCTCCCTCATCGCCGAATCACAGAGTAATGAGATCCTCATTGTATGAGGGTCTGTCTCGGGAGGATGATCTCGAAGTCCTTGCCCTCCTAGGTGCATCACCCTCAAATATTTATCCAAATGTGTGGTTGTCCATGACCACTCTTTTCTGAAAATTTTAGACAAACATCAAACCAAGTGATTTCCAAGTTGATAAATGATGAGAAACTACTATAGGAACTTGCTAGAGTGATACACATGCATCAAAATGAGATCTCTAAGCATAGAACAAGCATGCAAGCTCACACAACCTGTCACCTATAGCAGCAAAATACTCAAGATGCAATCTATAAACCACAAATCTAATTGGACAAGTGGATGAGGCACATACCAAGGAGCAATCTCTCCAAAAATCAACAGCAAAGAGGGGCTGAGTAAGGAGATTGAAAATCGCGAGCAAGGATAGTAGGAACTCGAGCTTGAGCAAGTTTTCCGGTGTTTTTTGGGAGAGAGAAAGAAGATGGTAGGAGGAGACACTTTGGAGGGGCCCAGGTGGGCCACACCCCACCCAGGCGCCACCTGTAGGGGGGCCGTGCCCACTAGGGGTGTGGGTGCCTGGGGTGGCCCCCTGGGTCACTCCAGGTGTCCCTCTGCCCCATTTTTCGAGGAAAATTTTATTTTGAATTTTCTGGGATTTTTCAGGAAACTTTATTTTTGGCCAATTTTCAGGGTATGAAAATTGATTTTCTCGTAGAAACAGTTTTTTAGAAGAAGCAAAAGCAAACCAAAAGCCAAACTAAAGAAACTCTAAGACACTCTAACAAACAAGCAACTAACAAAACTGAAGCTAGAGAAAGAAAAGGCAAAGACTAGGAAGGAGAAAAATAAAAGAAAGCAAGTATAACCATAGTGAAAACATTATTTTGTTCATTAAAATCCTTTTGTTAACAAGGTTGATCAAGTCTTGTTACCAAAACAATCTTATATGAAACAAAACTTTGTATTCCACAAGGTGATTATGTTACCTCATACTTGATAGCAATGGTCCCAATCATAATAGTTTCAAAATTTTCTTGTGGAATGGGACAATATATTTCTCCAACCTTGATGCCCTCAATATTTTCAATGGAATTCAGGCAATAGCTTTTAGCAACCTTCTTGGGGAAATAGACAGTATGCTCTTTTCCATTAATATTGAATGTTACTTTTCCTTGATTACAATTGATGACAGCACCTGCAGTATTAAGAAAAGGTCTCCCAGGAATAATAGACATATTATCATCTTCGGGCATCTCAAGAACAACAAAATCAGTTAAAACCAAGCAATTATGAGCCACTTGAACAGGAACATCCTCACATATACTAACAGTAATAGTAGTTGACTTGTCAGCCATTTGCAAAGATATATCAGTTGGTATCAACTTTTCTAGCTGGAGCCTCTTGTAAAGAGAAAAAGGCATAACACTAACTCCAGCTCCCAAATCACATAAAGCAGTTCTAACATAATTATTCTTAATAGAGCAAGGAATAGTTGGTATACCTGGATCACCAAGTTTCTTTCGAACCTTACCACTGAAGGAATAATTAGCAAGCAAAGTAGAAATCTCCTCATTAGGAATCTTCCTTTTATTAGAGACAATATCCTTCATATACTTTGAATAAGGAGGCAACTTAATAGCATCAGTCAAAGGAATTTTTAAAAATTAATGAAGGTTTCATCCACTCACAAAACTTGTTGTAGTGTTCTTCCTCCTTTGACTTGTGTTTCTTACCTGGAAAAGGCATAGGTTTCTGCACCCAAGGTTCTCTCTCACTACCATGTTTCTTAGCAATAAAATCTTCCTTAGTGTACCTAGTGTTTCTTAGTGCACTTCTCAGGTTCTTCCTCACCTTCCTCCTTATTAGTAGCATCATTATTACCATTAGCACTCCCAGTTTCAGCATTAGAGACAGATATACTATTAGGGTATATAGCAGGTTCAAGTGGTTCCTCAACTATCTTGTGTTTCTTTTTCTTTCTCTTATGAGGACTACCACTACTTTCACCTTGTTGAGAATCCAGCTCAATTCTTTTAGGGTGTCCTTCAGGATATAAAGGATCTTGAGTAGCTATACCACTCCTATTTCTAATTCCATAAGCATGTTTATCTCCTAAGGCATTAACTAGCATATCCTTTTGTTACCTTAGCAAGTTGATCAAGTTGGGTTTCAACCATTTGAAAGTGTTTACAAAGCATTTTAATATCATTATAAGTTCTTTCCACAATATCTTTCAACTCCTTAATAGCTCTAGAGTTTTCCAATAAATGATTCTGAACTTATTTATTAAAATTACCTTGTTTAACAATAAAAATGTCAAGTTCTTCTAAACGTTGATCAGGAGGCTTACCATAAGGAATATCACCTTCATAAAAGTGTTGGAGAGAGTGTACCTCAATAGTGGATGAGTGGGGAATTGGCTTACATAATTATACTATAGGAGGTAGATTCTTCACATCTTCATCTCTAATACCTTTCTCCTTTAGACATTTCTTAGCTTCCTTCATCACTTCATCATTTAATGCAATAACTCCCCTCTTCTTTGGTGTTGGTATTGGATCTGGTTCAAGCACAACTAGTTCAGGAGTAATAGGCTCAGGTGTGTTTAACTCAGTTGAAGTCCAATCATCATAATTCTTGCTTATCTTAGCCATTAATTCTTCAGCATCTGTAGGAGTCCTTTTCGTGAATACACAATCAGCAAAGCTATCTAGGTATGTCCTAGAATCATCAGTTAGTCCATTATAATAAATATCAAGAAGCTCATTTTTAGGTAATGGACATCCAGGATGTGCATGAATCAAGGCACGGAACCTTGTCCATGACTCAGGCAATTTATCTTCTTCTCCTGTTTAAAATCAAAAAGTCTCTACAAAGCAGCATGTCTAGCGCTGGGAGGAAAATATTTTTAGAAGAAAGAAGCAATCAAACAATCAGGGCTATCAATGGAACCAGGAGGTAATCTATTAAACCAAGACCTAGCTTCTCCTTCTAGTGAAAAGGGGAAGATCTTAGTAACAAAGTACTTGCGCATCTTAAAATCATTAGAGAACAAAGCACTCATAGTAGACAACTCATTCATATGAGCCACAACACTCATTTTCAGTCCCACAAAAAGGCTCTTTCTCTACAATGTCTAAATAGGATAAATCAAGAGAGAAATCATAATCTTTATCTTTAATATCTATGGGAGAAATGGCAAACTTAGGATGAGAGGACAGTTTAGGAATAATAGTACGTCTAGCAAGGAGACTCTTAATAGCACTAGCACCATGTGTTTTTCAGCACTGTTCAACAAATTTATCAGTGAACTCAATTTAACCATCATTAATATCATAACTCTCTCTAGACTCAAGTGAGCTAACAGGTGTAACAGTGTCTTCACTAGGAGTTTTGGTATTTCCTAGACCGGCCATAGTAGCATCTAGGAAAGGACCTAATTAACCACTTGCATCAAGCACAATAGAAGTAACATCATGAGCATCAAAATTAGTTTCAGACTCAGCAGTAGTAGCAATGTGTGTAGCGTGAGTATGTGGTGGTGGTGTAACAAGCTTACTTATAACAGATGGTGAATCAAGAGCAACAGAGGTGTTTAGGACTGTACCTCTTCTTCTAGTGGATGGTAAAATGGGAAACTTTCCATCACGAGACTTACCCATTATGAAAGGAGTAGCAGTGAACAATAATATATCCAAGTGATCTTACAAATAAAGCAATGCTCCCTAGCAATGGCTCCAGAAAATAGTCTTGATGACCCACAAGTATAGGGGATTGCAACAGTCTTCGCGGGTAGTATTAGCCAATTTATTGATTCGACACAAGGGGAGCCAAAGAATACTTGCAAGCCTTAACAACTGAGTTGTCAATTCAGCTGCACCTGGAAATAGTTCTTGCTCACAGAAGTTTATCAGTAGCAACAGTTTGTAGTAGCAACAGCAACAGTAGAACAAGAGCAATAGTAACAGTTATCAGTGGGATTCGAGTGCGGTAGGCATAGGGATGGATGGACGGGTTGTAACATCCCAAAAATCATGTTTCAAACTCATGCATATCATCCATGCATCCATGATCATTTAGGGTTTTATTTCAAAATCATTTCAAAAACAGGAGCATATATTGCTCATTATTTTATGTATGAATCCTTTAGCCATTGGGCTACTTGCTAATGAGTAAGGTGCAATTATTCATTCAGTAGTGTTTTGAATTCAAACTTAAGTGATTTCAAAAGCTTGAATAAAGTTTCCACACAAGGTATGAAATAAAACCAAGTTTATGCCAATTAGTATAACACATAATGGCTTGGTTTTATTCTAATTTTCAAATGACCCAAGTTGGATTTTGTAAACAGATAGGTTTTCACACTTATTTGAGTGCAAGATTCACTATACAAAAGTCTAGAAAAGGTTTGAAATCAAACAGATTTGAATTTGGAGTTTGAAATCAGTTTTAGAAATTCAAACAGAAAAAGAAAAAAAGGAATAGGAAGAAAAAAATAAGCCAAACAGCTAACAGGCCCAACCAGCCCAACTAGCCCAGCAACCCCCCCCCCCCCCCCCCCCCCGCGCGAAGCATTTTCTTTACTCACACCCGCACCCGCTAGGTCACTGACAGCCTGGACCCACTCCCTCTCTGTTTCTCTCGCTGACAACCGCGGCCCACACAGCGTCGTCGTCTCCACCCCGGCGACGTGTTCTTCCCCAAATTAAGCCGAGCGTTTCCTACTTGATTTCGCGTCGTCAATTCCCGTTGAATGCAGGAGTGATTCACGCCCCCATCTCGCATACTTAAACCCCCTCTGCCACCTCTCCATTTCCCCCCAGACTTCGAGCATAGAGCGCCCCCAGGCTGCCCGTAATCACCCTTGCACCGCCGCAGACAGAGCTCATTCCGGCGACCAATCCCAGTGAGCCCCGTGCGCCCCTTCTCCTCTAGTCCGTGCAGACAGATTCGCAACTTCCTTGCGCACCTTCTGACACCATTGGTTCATCCTATACCGCCCCAGGTCGTCGACTCCATCAAGCGCAGCAAGCTCCCGACGACATCTCCAACTCCGGCGACTAAATTCGGTGAGCCCCTTGTTTCCCTTCGCCTCTAATTCACACGAACGTGTTCGTCGTAGCCTTGCGCATCTCCTGATGCCTTTTATTCATGCTAGGGTGACCAGGAGCATCGCCAACGTCGTCGTCCACCCGAGCCCGACGCTGTCAGCAACTCCGACAAGCCCGTGCAGCCGTGTTCGTGCGCCCCTTGCCAAGTCGTCGCCACGTTGAGCATCAGTGCATCGCTACAAACCTGGTAAGCGTCTCCGACGACCCCATAACCCCCTGTAGCTCCGCGCCGCCGTAGACAGATCTCGCCGCCGCCAGTTGCCACCGCCAGCGCCGCCCATCTGTGGTCGCTTGATCGCGGACCGTTGGATCTAGATCCATCGGCTGCGTTAGATTCACTTAACAAAGGGGTACACGCTAGATCTAGCCGTGCATCTTCACTTAAATCGTGTGGCTCTCGTTGATCGATCCGCCCGAACCGGTATCAGCCAATAGAAACACGCCGCGTGTCTGCTAGTTAGATTTAAAATCAGAATTTGAATCTATTAGATGTTTGATTTTGTTTTAGCCATAACTTTTGATTCCCATGTTCAAATTTGAAAAACTTCATATCAAATGAATCAGGAGAACAAGCTCTTTCTAAATATGCAATGTGTTTAATGTTTTTCTTCTGTTAAAATGGTTTTATTTACAGAAACATGTGTAGACCTATTTTTGTGTGTATAAATTATTTGAGAAATGTTTTAGTGTTTAAATAAATGTTGTTTGGCAAGTTTTAAACTTGTTTATGAACCAGTACTATGCACTTGTCTTGTTGAGTTTAGAAAATCATGACATATCATATTGCATGCATCCATATATTTTTTGCTTGTATTTGTTTGGTATGTGATTTGTGGCTATGATTTTATGTAGATTTTGGTGCCAATAGTGATTGTGATTGTGAGGAGTGTAGTTACTCTCCAAACTACCAAGGCAAGTGGTGCTTCATGATTTTATCCCTATGTTTTATACTATGCATTAGAAATATTTTGCTAGTCTTGCATGATTATATTTTTGCTTATATGCTATGTTGGGAAATCCTAGTAATTGTAGAATTGCTAGAAATTTCTAAGTTAAGATGCTTATCTATGCCATGCTTAACCTAGCTAGTAGCAACCAAGGGTGGTGAAATATTCATGCTATGATAAAATATTTCTAAGTCTTTGGACTTGAGTTTTACTTAATAAAACAACTAAGTGAATGAAACACCTGGGTGGAATGGAAGGAATGGTTTATGTTGAGTGGTTACACAAGGCCCATTTCTATGGTTTACCTTGTGTATCTCACTTGTAGAAAGCCACCCAGGAACAAAGAGATTTTAGAGGCCAAATGTTAAGAAGCTTCTAGTGCAGCCACTTGGCAATATGGGCTCTGCCTGGATCATATAGGTTGCAATAACTTAGCCATTTGGACAGTTGGTGGTAGTGGGAATGATAGGTTGGAGCGTGTCCATTTGGTCTAAGGGAAGGCTTCTACAAGGTCCTGTCTTGGTGAAAATCAAGGCTTGTGGGGAAAGTGCACAACCTCTGCAGATGGAAGAATCTAAGTACTTAGCCATGTCCCTGGTATTGGACAACTTGAGCATCAAGACATGGAAGCTATCAAGAATCTCCTCATCCCAATTTCTAAGTAAAACTTGTGGTTGAACAAGGGTGAAGGACCTCAATGTCTATTGGTGGTTCCTTGGGAAAAGTTTTTGACAAAGAAAAACTTAGTGTTTTCAACTAATAGGCAAAACCTATTTTGAGCAAAGCAAGCCTAAGCTACACTTAGCCAAATTGCATATAGTATCTAGTCCACCAAAAATTATACTAAGGTATCACTTGCCAATACTATTCCAATGTATTGACCCACTGTGGCTGTAACTTGTGATGTTGCAGGTTACTCTGATGAGGATTAGGAGTCATGAGTCTACACTCAACATGTTTGCCTGTGGCACATGAAGATGAAGACTTTTATCTATTTACTTATTTAAACTCTTGTATTAGGCATGTGGCCATGGAGTTGTAAAGACTATGTTGTCTCTGGAATGACAGTAATAATGACCTTTGTTTCTGTGTACTTCATCTTAAACTGTGGATGCTAGCATTGATCTAGGGACTAGCATTGCAATCACAGGGATCCTTTTCCTTTATAAAGGAGGGATCTTACAGATGGTATCAGAGCACTGTGTTGCCTGTAGGATTATGACCCTAGGATTGGAAACCACTAAGGAAAAATTTTCAACAACTTCTACACTTGTCTATTCTTCTCGTAAACTTTTCTAATCTTCTTTCTCATCTCTATTTGTAGATGAACTCCATCAACGAAGCCGTAAGGAAAGGACCACTCATGACAATGACTTTGGAGTGTGAGACAGAATTTCCCAAGGCTCTCAAGGACCTCATGGTTGCAATGGAAATACATGGTGCAGCTGTGTACAAAGGTTTTCCTGTGATGGATGAAGGAGTTAAGTACTGGTGGGTGCAACTTCACTTGTATAAAAACAAGGAAGACAACCACAAGGAATCAGGATTCTGAATGTTCACCAATTCAGTAGTGCACACTACATTCTTTGATTCAGCAAGGGATGCAGCTTGGAAGACCATCAAAGAACTTGGTGATAGAGTCAAGTGCAGAATGCTCAACATCCAAAATGACCTAAAGGAAGAGAAGAAACATACCCAAGAGTTGGAGGCTACCAACCAAACCTTAAGAGGAGACATTATAGACTTAGTAATGGAGTCATGTGCTCAAGATAGACTGATTGCTTCTAGAAATATTGTGTTGGCCAACATATCTAGTGAGATAGGATTGTAAGCGTACTTCGTTAGTTGGACCACCACTTATCACCTTATTTTCCAAATGTTGCTTAAAATAAGTTGAACTTTGGTTGTTGTAATGGATCCATGTATGCCATGACTTGTGTGTTTTGATTTCCAAAGATATGCATGTGATTCCTTGCCTTGTGTTTTATATTAAAAATGTGTTGATTCTAACTTTTTCTATCTTATAAATAGATGCCTAATGTTACCATCAGCACTGTTGAGGAGTTCCAGGGAACTCGCTTTAGCCCTCGTATTATTGATCTTACTAGTTTGCTCAACCTCCCTCTTCCTACCATCATGGTGCTTCCCCTCACCAAGTTTGAGAGGAAAGACTTTTGGGGTTTCAAGGTCAATCAGCCCGGACGCCAGACTGAGCCTACCACGGAGGCTATCATCTTCAAGCTCATGCACGATGACAAGGAGAGAGGCCTAGAGGTAGTCATGCAGGACTTGATTGGACGACTGTTAGGGAGACACTCTCGACCGGTTAGAGGTACTCACTTCCACGTCTTCGGTAGACGTGATGAGGATGGAGAGGCAATCGACTTCGAGGACACTTCGAGGGAGACAGCAGAGCCGATTCGTCTATACCTCCAGGACTTAGAGGTTCTTCTTAGGCACGTGGACACTGATAGGACCAACGTCATGCTCAGCAATGACGAACTCCAGGTGCAGCTTCGTGAGAAGGACAAGCTCTTCGCGGAGCAAGATGGATAGTCAAGGAGATGGAGGCAAAGTTCGAGAGCCAGGACAGAAAGTTCAAGAGTCAAGAGAAGCGAGTCCAAGATAGGAACAAGAGGATTCGAGACATGACTGCAGAACTGGAGGCCAAGGACTTTGAGCTCGAGCATCAGCAGACTGTGATTGAGAGGCTTCGTTCTCAAAAGAGGGCTCTCAAAGCCAAAGTAGAGACCTTGACCACCAATGTCGAGGAATACAAGACCGCTATGGAGAATGCAGGTCTTACCTTTGTTGAGGAGGAGGTTGATGCCGAGGAGTAGAGTTGACTACTCATTTATCATTTATTTATCATACTTTATTTGTGTCGCAATGACCATCCAACATGTGGATGGCTTGTTATTGGTGTGTTTACTTTGCGAACTTGTCATTTTTGTTGTTGAACTAATATTGTTAATGATGCATGCTTGGTGATTGTTTATGTGATGTATTGTGCATGATAGCATCTATGGGTATCTCATTCTTATCTCTATTGATCAAACCACAGATGCCTCCCCGTCGTGCCAATCCCAACCCCAACAACAACAACATCACTCCTGAGATGCAACAAATGATGACAGCTCAGACTCAGCTGATGCAAATGATGACTACGTTCATCCAGAACCAGAACAACAACAACAACAACAACAACAACAACAATAACAACAACAACAACAACCCACCGGGTTTTGACATGCTTACCAGGTTCTTGAGATTGAGGCTAGCAAAGTTCTCAGGAACAACTGATCCTATGGTGGACAATGATTGGCTACGCTCTGTGAACAAGGACTTGGTAACTGTGGGCTGTACTGATGCAAAAAAAGTCAGATTTGCAGCACATTTGTTGGAAGGACCAGCCGCCACTTGGTGGGATAACTTCCAGATCACCACTCCCATTGAAGATGTGACATGGGCTATCTTTGAAGATGGTTTTCATACTGCTCACATCTCATCCGGAGTGATGAGTTTGAAGAAGAAAGAGTTCCATAATCTGAAGCAGCGCCACTGCAGCGTGGCTGAATATATTGAGGAGTTCAACAATCTGGAGTGTTATGCACCGGATGAAGTTGACACTGATGCTAAGAGGAAGGAAAAGTTCCTTGAAGGGCTGAATGATGAACTGAACCTGCAGCTATCAGTGGCCTATGTTCCCTCATACCAGTCTCTTTGTGATAAGGCTGCTATTTTGGAGAACAAAATGAAGAAGTTGAGAGTAGAAAGAGAAAGCACTCGGACAAGCACAGCTCGGGATTGTCTCACAAACGTTCCCATTATGATGATAGTGGAAGTTCAGGATCCCACAAGCATGGTAAATTCAACAAGCACCACAACCACAACCGTCATCATGACAACAAGCATCACCGTAGTCATGACAATGACAAATACAAGAACCACAAGGGTGGATATAAGATCCACCACAGTGGTAGTGGAAGTGGCAGTGGAAGCCAGCCTGTCAAGAAGGATATTAGTCAGGTTGAGTGGTTCAAGTGCAAGAAGATGGGGCATTATGAAAATGAATGCCCAGAAAAGAAAGTTGAAGGACCCAACAAGCCCAACCCTTTTCAGAAGGGACAAGTGAACCACATCAATGTGGAGGAAATCTATGAAGAGCCAGATGCTGTTGCTGGTAAGTTCAAACTCAATTCTATTCCAGCACTTGTTCTTTTTTATACTGGAGCATCGCATTCATTCATATCAAAAGCATTTGTTGATAGAAATGGGTTTCCAACTAAAAACATTGGGTGTCCAATAAAAGTTAGTTCTCCAGGTGGAGATATGATAGTAAGTCTTGGATGTCGGGATCTAGTGATAGAGTTTGGAAAGCATAAGTTTCCAGTGAGTCTGATAATCCTAGATTCCAAAGGACTGGATGTAATTTTGGGAATGGATTCGATGGCTAAGTATGAAGGAGTACTAGATTGTGCTAATCGTACTGTTGCACTCACAACCCCGGAAAGAAAACGGATTAAATTCAAGTCTAACTTTGAATCAAAAGGGAGTAAGCTAAATTCTCTTAAGGGGGTTAGCATAGACAGTGTGCCAATTGTGAGTGAATATCCGGATGTGTTTCCGGAAGAATTGCCGGGAATGCCACCAGATAGAGATGTGGAGTTCCTTATTGATTTGCTACCAGGATCTGGACCAATAGCAAAGAGACCGTACAAGATGTCAGTTGATGAACTGAAAGAACTCAAGAAATAACTTGGAGAACAGTTGCAGAAAGGATTTATTCAACCAAGTTCTTCATCTTGGGGAGCACCAGTCTTGTTTGTAGAAAAGAAAGATAGAAGTCAAAGGGTATGCATAGATCCGTTCACTCAATGAGGTGACTATCAAGAACAAATACCCTTTGCCTAGAATCAATGACTTGTTTGATCAGTTAGAAGGAGCTCGTGTGTTCTCAAAGATTGATCTCCGGTCAGGTTATTTCCAACTCAAGATAAGGGAACAAGACATACCTAAGACAGCTTTCACCACAAGGTATGGATTGTATGAGTATACCCTGATGCCATTTGGTTTGACCAATGCACCAGCATACTTCGTGAATATGATGAACAAGGTGTTCATGGAATTTCTTGATAAGTTTGTTGTCGTTTTCATCGATGACATTTTAATCTACTCCAAGAGCAAAGAAGAGCATGAAGGGCATTTGCGTTTGATACTTGAGAAGCTCAGGGAGCATAAACTGTATGCCAAATTCAGCAAGTGTGAATTCTGGTTGAATGAAGTTGGATTTCTTGGACACGTTGTGTCAGGAGATGGTGTTGCAGTTGATCCTGCTAAAGTTTCAGCTGTAACTGGATGGGAATCTCCCAAGTCAGTGAAAGAAGTTCGTAGTTTCCTTGGCTTAGCAGGTTACTACAGAAGGTTCATTGAGAATTTCTCCAAGGTAGCTAAACTATGACAGAATTGCTAAAGAAAGACAAGAAATTTGCTTAGTCTGAAGGTTGTGAACTCATCTTTCAAGAATTGAAGAAGAGACTTGTGACAGCACCAGTCTTATGTTTGCCAGACTTGGAGAAAGATTTTCAAGTTTATTGTGATGCATCTCATCATGGATTAGGTGCAGTACTTATGCAAGAAGGGAAAGTTGTGGATTATGCCTCGAGACAACTCAAAACTCATGAGGTAAATTACCCTACTCATGATTTAGAGTTAGCCTCTGTTGTCCATGCACTCAAAACATGGAGACATTATCTTTTGGGAAAGCGTTGTGAAGTGTTCACAGATCACAAGAGTTTGAAGTATATCTTCACCCAGAAAGAAATTAACATGAGACAAAGAAGATGGCTAGAACTCATCAAGGACTATGACTTAAGTTTGCAATACCACCCCGGTAAATGTTGTAGCAGATGCTCTAAGCCGTAAGGTTTTTGTGAATGGCCTTACTAAGGGAGAATTGCCAGATGATCTGTGTGCCCAATTTAGAGATCTCAGATTGGAGATTGTGCCTGAAGGACATCTCATGTCTTTGGATGTTCAACCCACTTTGTTGGACAAGATCAAAGAAGCCCAGAAGACTGATAAGGAAATTGAAGAAATTAAGGAAAAGATTAGCAAAGGACAAGCCAAAGGATTCCATGAAGACGAACAGGTATTTTATGGCATGGAAAACGTATCTGTGTTCCACAAGATCCGGAGCTTCAGAAACTGATTTTGCAAGAAGCACACAACTCACCGTATTCCATTCATCCGGGTAACACCCAAATGTACATGGATATGAAGGAAAGATTTTGGTGGAATAATCTCAAGAAGGACATCGCCGAACATATTGCTTTGTGTGATGTGTGTAGTAGAGTGAAAGCGGAACATCAGAAACTAGCAGGTTTGCTTCAACCACTACCTATTCCTGATTGGAAGTGGGACAAGATTGGTATGGATTTCATTACCGGATTGCCAAGGACCCGGTCAGGATATGATTCTATTTGGGTAGTAGTGGATCGCCTAACTAAAGTGGCTCATTTCATACCCGTGAAGACAACCTATACAAGTGCTAAGTTGGCCAAGATCTATATGAGTAGAATTGTATGTCTACATGGAGTACCCAAGAGTATTGTGTCTGATAGAGGAACCCAATTCACTTCTCATTTTTGGAGGCAATTGCATGAGTCATTGGGAACGAGGTTGGAATTCAGCATTGCTTTTCATCCTCAAACTGATGGACAGACAGAAAGGACTAATCAGATTCTTGAAGACATGTTGAGGGCATGTGCCCTAGACTATGGAGCCAGTTTGGATGAAAGTCTGCCTTATGCAGAATTTTCTTATAACAACAGCTATCAAGCCAGCATTGAGATGGCACCATTTGAGTTTCTCTACGGGAGAAAATGTACCACCCCATTGTTATGGAATGGTGTGGGGGAAAGAAGTTTGTTCGGACCAGAACTTATCAAAGAAGCTGAAGAGAAAGTCAAGATGGTTAAGGACAGATTAAAGATAGCACAGTCCCGACAGAAAAGCTACGCAGATCCTAAGCGTAGAGAAGTCACCTATGAAGTTGGTGATAGAGCTTATCTTAGAGTGTCACCACTTCGTGGAGTGAAGAGGTTTGGAGTCAAAGGGAAGTTGGCCCCAAGATATGTTGGACCATTCAAGATTCTGAGTCGTAAAGGAGAAGTTGCTTCTGAAATTGAATTGCCAGAGTCTTTGTCAGCTGTTCACAATGTGTTTCATGTGAGTCAGCTTAAGAAATGTCATCCAGAAATGGAAGAAACATCTTTGAAGGATACTATACCTTTGGAAGAGGTTCAATTGGAAAGTGATCTCACTTATGAAGAGAAAAATATCAAGATTCTTGAGACTGCAGAAAGAGTTACTCGGACTAAGACTATCAAGTTCTGCAAGGTTCAATGGAACCACCATTCTGAAGAAGAAGCAACATGGGAAAGAGAAGATGATCTTCGGAAAGACCACCCTCACCTATTTGCTAGCCAATACGAATCTCGAGGGCGAGATTCACCTTAAGGGGGTTAGATTTGTAACATCCCAAAAATCATGTTTCAAACTCATGCATATCATCCATGCATCCATGATAATTTAGGGTTTTATTTCAAAATCATTTCAAAAACAGGAGCATATATTGCTCATTATTTTATGTATGAATCCTTTATCCATTGGGCTACTTGCTAATGAGTAAGGTGCAATTATTCATTCAATAGTGTTTTGAATTCAAAATTAAGTGATTTCAAAAGCTTGAATAAAGTTTCCACACAAGGTATGAAATAAAACCAAGTTTATGCCAATTAGTATAACACATAATGGCTTGGTTTTATTCTAATTTTCAAATGACCCAAGTTGGATTTTGTAAACAGATAGGTTTTGACACTTATTTGAGTGCAAGATTCACTATACAAAAGTCTAGAAAAGGTTTGAAATCAAACAGATTTGAATTTGGAGTTTGAAATCAGTTTTAGAAATTCAAACAGAAAAAGAAAAAAAGGAATAGGAAGAAAAAAATAAGCCAAACAGCTAACAGGCCCAACCAGCCCAACTAGCCCAGCAACCCCCCGCGCGAAGTGTTTTCTTTACTCACACCCGCACCCGCTAGGTCGCTGACAGCCTGGACCCACTGCCTCTCTGTTTCTCTCGCTGACAACCGCGGCCCACACAGCGTCGTCGTCTCCACCCCAGCGACGTGTTCTTCCCCAAATTAAGCCGAGTGTTTCCTGCTTGATTTCGCGTCGTCAATTCCCGTTGAATGCAGGAGTGATTCATGCCCCCATCTCGCCTACTTAAACCCCCTCTGCCCCCTCTCCATTCCCCCCAGACTTCGAGCATAGAGCGTCCCTAGGCTGCCCGTAATCACCCTTGCACCGCCGCAGACAGAGCTCACTCCGGCGACCAATCCCGGTAAGCCCCGTGCGCCCCTTCTCCTCTAGTCCGTGCAGACAGATTTGCAACTTCCTTGTGCACCTTCTGACACCATTGGTTCATCCTATACAGCCCCAGGTCGTCGACTCCATCAAGCGCAGCAAGCTCCCGACGACGTCTCCAACTCTGGCGACTAAATTCGGTGAGCCCCTTGTTCCCCTTCACCTCTGATTCACACAAACGTGTTCGCCGTAGCCTTGCGCATCTCCTGATGCCTTTTATTCATGCTAGGGTGACTAGGAGCATCGCCAACGTCGTCGTCCATCCGAGCCCGATGCTGTCGGCAACTCCGACGAGCCCGTGCAGCCGTGTCCGTGCGCCCCTTGCCAAGCCATCGCCATGTTGAGCATCAGTGCATCGCTACGAACCTGGTAAGCGTCTCCGACGACCCCAGAACCCCCTGTAGTGCCGCGCCGCCGTAGACAGAGCTCGCCGCCGCCAGTTGCCACCGCCAGCGCCGCCCATCTATGGTCGCTTGATCGCGGACCGTTAGATCTAGATCCATCGGCTGCGTTAGTTTCACTTAACGGAGGGGTACGCGCTAGATCTGGCCATGAATCTTCACTTAAATCGTGTGGCTCTCGTTGATCGATCCGCCCGAACCGGTATTAGCCAATAGAAACACACCGCGTGTCTGCTAGTTAGTTTTAAAATCAGAATTTGAATCTATTAGATGTTTGATTTTGTTTTAGCCATAACTTTTGACTCCCACGTTCAAATTTGACAAATTTTATATCAATGGAATCAGGAGAACAAGACCTTTCTAAATATGCAATGTGTTTAATGTTTTGCTTCTGTTAAAATGGTTTTATTTACAGAGACATGTGTAGACCTATTTTTGTGTATATAAATTATTTGAGAAATGTTTTAGTGTTTAAATAAATGTTGTTTGGCAAGTTTTAAACTTGTTTATGAACCAGTACTGTGCACTTGTCTTGTTGAGTTTAGAAAATCGTCACATATCATATTGCATGCATCCATACATTTTTTGCTTGTATTTGTTTGGTATGTGATTTGTCGCTATGATTTTATGTAGATTTTGGTGCCAATAGTGATTGTGATTGTGAGGATTGTAACTACTCTCCAAACTACCAAGGCAAGTGGTGCTTCATGATTTTATCCCTATGTTTTATACTATGCATTAGAAATATTTTGCTAGTCTTGCATGATTATAATTTTGCTTATATGCTATGTTGGGAAATCCTAGTAATTGTAGAATTGCTAGAAATTTCTAAGTTAAGATGCTTATCTATGCCATGCTTAGCCTAGCTAGTAGCAACCAAGGGTGGTGAAATATTCATGCTATGATAAAATATTTCTAAGTATTTGGACTTGAGTTTTTACTTAATAAAACAACTAAGTGAATGAAACACCTGGGTGGAATGGAAGGAATGGTTTATGTTGAGTGGTTACACAAGGCCCATTTCTATGGTTTACCTTGTGTATCTCACTTGTAGAAAGCCACCCAGGAACAAAGAGATTTTAGAGGCCAAATGTTAAGAAGCTTCTAGTGCAGCCACTTGGCAATATGGGCTCTGCCTGGATCATATAGGTTGCAATAACTTAGCCATTTGGACAGTTGGTGGTAGTGGGAATGATAGGTTGGAGCGCATCCATTTGGTCTAAGGGAAGGCTTCTGAAAGGTCCTGTCTTGGTGAAAATCAAGGCTTGTGGGGAAAGTGCACAACCTCTACAGATGGAAGAATCTAAGTACTTAGCCATGTCCCTGGTATTGGACAACTTGAGCATCAAGACATGGAACCTATCAAGAATCTCCTCATCCCAATTTCTAAGTAAAACTTTTGGTTGAACAAGGGTGAAGGACCTCAATGTCTATTGGTGGTTCCTTGGGAAAAGTTTTTGACAAAGAAAAACTTAGTGTTTTCAACTAATAGGCAAAACCTATTTTGAGCAAAGAAATCCTAAGCTACACTTAGCCAAATTGCATATAGTATCTAGTCCACCAAAAATTATACTAAGGTATCACTTGACAATACTATTCCAATGTATTGACCCACTGTGGCTGTAACTTGTGATGTTGCAGGTTACTCTGATGAGGATTAGGAGTCATGAGTCTACACTCAACATGTTTGCCTGTGGCACATGAAGATGAAGACTTTTATCTATTTACTTATTTAAACTCTTGTATTAGGCATGTGGCCATGGAGTTGTAAAGACTATGTTGTCTCTGGAATGACTGTAATAATGACCTTTGTTTCTGTGTACTTCATCTTAAACTGTGGATGCTAGCATTGATCCAGGGACTAGCATTGCAATCACAGTGATCCTTTTCCTTTATAAAGGAGGGATCTTACACGGGGCGTTGCATGGACGATGCTGAACATGTAACTTCAAGATCTAGGGAATTGTAGATAAATAAGAACAAGCAACCAAGTACTAAACAATCCTAGGCACGTGATCCATATATAGTCATGCATGCTCGCAATGAGAACTTGCACAACATATTTTGTCCTGCCAGCCCGTGGCAGCGGGGCCTCTAGGGAACTACTGGCAATTAAGGTGCTCCTTTTAACACTCTGTGAACACATGTGATCCTCACACCACAGCCATCCCCTCCGGTTGTCCTAATTTCTGTCACTTCAGGGCCTTTGGATCTGTACAATGATATGTGTACACAACTTGCAGATAAGATCACAAACAATACTATCATAATGATTCAATAATAAGTTCAGATCTGAGATCATTGCACTCGGGCCCTAGTGACAAGCATTAAGCACAACAAGTTGCAACAAAGTCAAATAGCACTAATAGAGATACTAGGCACTATGCCCTAACAATCTTATTCGATTACAAGATAGAACTCATCCAATCCCTACCATACCCATAGCCTACAACGTGGGATTACTCACTCATGGATAAGGGAAACATCGATGGTTGATGGAGAGGCGTTGGTGATGACGATGGTGATGATCCTCCCCAAATTCCCCATCCCGGCAGGGTGCCATAATGGAGTTTCTGGATCCGAATCGCGGTTTCTGGTGGTGGCGGCGCAGCAGAACTCTTTCTGGAAAAACGTCGAACCCCCCTCGGTTTTTAGGTCAAGGGGTAACTTATAGGCAAAGAGGGAGCCCGAGGGGGTGCCTGGGGTGGCCGCACCCCCTAGGCGCGGGCTAGGCCAACCCGAGCCTTGCAGGGGTGTGGGACCCCCAGGCCTCCACTCGGTCTCGTCTTCTGGCTCCGTGGATATTCTGGTGAAATAGGATTTTTGGCATATTTTCCTGGATTTTTCCTGATATTTGATTTTCTGCACAAAAACTAGACACCAAGGTAATTTTGCTGAAAACAGCGTCAGTCCGTGTTAGTTGTATCCAAATCACACAAGTTTAGAGGAGAAACAATAGCAGAAGTTTTCGGTAAAGTAGATATATTTTGGGCGTATCAGATTGACAAATGTGAAGCAAGTTTCCAAGAGCTTAAGAAGATATTGATTTCAGCCCCAATCTTGATTATGCCGGATATTAAGAAGCCTTTTGATGTGTATTGTGACACATCCAAGGTTGGTATCGGATGTGTGTTGATGCAAGAAGGCAAAGTCATATCCTATATGTCCTGACAACTAAAGCAACATGAGCAAAATTACCCTACCCATGACCTCGAACTAGCAGCCGTAGTTTTAGCCATGAAGACATGGCGGCATTACCTCATGGGTAACCGTTGTGAGATTTATTCGGATCACAAGAGTCTGAAGTATATTTTCACCCAGAGGGAGATAAATATGAGGCAAATGAGATGGATAGAGTTAATCAAGGACTATGATCTTGATATTCCCTATCACCCCGACAAAGCCAATGTGGTAGCAGATGCTCTTAGAAGATTGTCGTGTCGATTGAACACCATGATAAAGGAAGCCCAGCCAAGTTTTCATGAGGAGATGGAAAATTTCAGAATGGAGCTAGTTAGTGCATGATTTTTTGGCTAGCATAGAACTTCAACCCACTTTGATCAGTCAGATCAAGGAGGCACGGAGAGGAAATGCTAGTATCGACGGAATCAAACGTCGTATCGGTACATGGAAGGTACCCGGATTCACCGAAGATAAAGAAGGAGTTTTGTGGTACAAAGTACGTATCTGTGTACCAGCAGATTCAGAGTTGAAACAAGCTATTTTGCAAGAATCCCATGATACTCTTTATTCTATCCACCCTGGAGGAACCAAGATGTATCAGGATTTGAAGGAGCAATTTTGGTGGCATAAGATGAAGCGAGAAATCGGAAGCTACATAGCCAAATGTGATATCTGTTAGAGAGTCAAAGCGGGACATTAGAGACCCGCAGGACTTTTGCAACCTTTGCAGATCCTAGAATGAAAATGAGATTCAGTTGGAATGGATTTTATCACCGGTTTGCCTACATCTAGTAGGGGAAATGACTCTATTTGGGTCATAGTGGATAGACTTTCTAAAGTAGCTCATTTCTTACCGGTCAAGACCACTTATCAGAGCTCGAAGCTAGCAGATTTGTACATTGCTTGGATAGTCAGTTTGCATGGAATCCCCAAGAACATTGTGTCGGATCGAGGAACCCAGTTTACCTCAAGATTTTGGAAGAAAGTCCAAGATGGATTAGGAACCAAACTAGATTTCAGCACAGCTTATCACCCGCAGACTGATGGACAAATTGAGCGAGTAAACCAGATACTCGAAGATATGTTGAGAGCTTGTGTGTTGGAATATGGATCTAAATGGGAGGATTGTTTACCTTTTGTAGAATTCTCATACAACAATAGTTATCAAGCCAGTTTGCAAATGGCCCCATTTGAGTTTATGTATGGAAGGAAGTGTCGTACCCCACTGAATTGGTCGGAAGTAGGAGAGAGTCAGATTTTCGGACCCGACATCCTAAGAGAAGCCGAAGAGAAAGTTCACAAGATCCGTGAGCACCCTAAGACCACCCAATCCAGACAGAAGAGTTATGCCGACAAGAGACGTCAAGATCTAGCCTTCACTATCGGAGATTTTGTGTATCTCAAAGTATCACCCTTGAAAGGAATGCAACGTTTACACCTAAAAGGAAAGCTTGCCCCCATATATATTGGACCCTTCAAGATTTTGAATCACCGAGGAGAAGTATAATATCAACTGGAACTGCTAGAGGAGATGTCAGTTGTGCATGATGTGTTCCATATCGCGTTACTTCGCAAATGCCTAGAAGTTCCGGAGAAGACCGAAGTTTTCAAGAATATTGATCATAGAACCATAGAGATCAACAAGGACCTAACTTATCGTGAAGTACCCATTCTGTATTTTGTAAGACGCCTTCAGAACCACTAGAACCCGGAGTATCAAGTTTCTCAAGATCCAGTGGAGTAACCATAGTGAAGAAGAAGCTACTTGGGAGTGAGAAGATTACATTAGGACTAAGTTTCCAGATCCCTTTAATTCCTAGTTTTCTTTTTCTTAAATCTCGGGACGAGATTTTGTTTAAGGAGGGAAGGTTTGTAACACCTCAAAAATATTAAACAAGATTATCAAGTTCTAATCACCCAAGTTTAGGGTTAACAAAAACTTTGATTATTAAAATTAATATGAATGCATGTGTGTGTGATTAATGCATGAATGATTGCATTTGCCATGTTTTATTGCTATGAATGATAATGATTGTATTAAAGATGAAAACAATATCATCTAGATCATTTCCAAGCAGAATCAAATGAAGAGAAAATCAAATATAAGAAATATAAGCAAATGGTCATTTTGGCCAAACTTGATCACTAGACCACTTTGGGTGTTCCTAGTCAAAGATTTCTAACAGAAACAGATCCAATTCTTTTCACCCCTTGCTAGACCAAGTAAAAGTGAACCCAAGACCACTTTACAAACCAACAGAAACAAATTCCAAATCTATTTAAAGGACAATTCAAAATTGAATCAAGTGTAGGTAAGAAGATGACCATTTCTCAAAAACCAACCAAACCACTTCACCTTGACAAACCCAAGCAACCTCAGACTACCAAGCACTTGACAAGATCACTCACCAAAATTCATCCAAAAATTCAAACTTTGAATTCATGTGGCTATTTCATCAAACACCTGGTGGACACAGTTAAACCTTGCCTAACTTCTAATGTGGTGATCAGTAATTGATCAAACCCTTGCCCCCATTTCACTCCCCTAGTCTCCCCCAGCACCTAGCACTGCATTGAAGCAGCACCCCTTCTGTTGTTTGCACCAGTGCCGCACCACCTGAGCCGCCCTTGCCGGTTGAGCATGGACAACCCATAGGAGGAAGCCACACGCCCGTCCATGATGTCTAGGAGACAGGCCACCGTCCACAGCCACTCCCTGTCCACCCCTCGAGCGCAGCCCAGCCATGGACCACTAGAAAACCGCCGTGCCCAGTTCTCGGTCGCCATGCCGAGAGCGCGCCGGAGCGCCGTAGCCGACACGCGCGCACACGCCGCGCCTTGCTCTCACCGCACGTACCTACAATCGCCATGACCCTAGCTACCTCCCAGACATGCATGTTCGCCACCACGCGACCAGTAGCCCATGTACACCGTCTCGAACACTGTCGTTTCCGCACAGATCACGGACCGCTCCCGACCATCCTCGATGGCCCCGTGTTGTGCCTTTAAGTGTGTGACGACCGCCAGGAAACACCGCACCGTCCTACGCCCTCCGCCATGCATGTAGCTCATTGCAACGATGTCGCCGGAGGAGCCAGACCATCCCGCTCTACCCCTCTCGCCGGTGTATAAATAAAGGCCACCCCAGCCCTCATTCTTCACACCATCTCACTGCCCTCTCTCACAGAACCTCCCACACTTTTCCGTGGATCTGTCGTGACCACCGTTCGAACCGCAATCATCGACAACGTCGTTCGCCCCCATCGCCGACCCTAGTTGGAGCCCAGGTGAGCCACCGCGTACCCCCACCATCGCCGTTAGGGTTCAGTCTCGTCGGAGTTGTGCGACGGAGACAACGAACGTTGGCCATAGATTTTAGTCTAATCGCACGGCTTAGATTGAAACTTACCGTTTCGGTTAGATAGAGACGCTGACACATGGGACCCCCTGTCAGCAGCCCGCTGCACGCGCAGTGTAGTTGGGCCGGCCCAATATTGTTCCCGCGCATAGCCTAGTGATTCAAATAGTTATTTTCCATTTTAGCTAAACCCTAGTTCTATCAGTAGATTCAAAAATCAATTCAAATAGATTTATTGAACCAAATTGCATGATTCCAATTTTGTTAGAAAGGTATTGAAATTATCAATCCAAGCCCATTGGATTCAAACCATTTGAAATTATAGATCACCTATAGTAAAAATAACAAGACAGAGACTTTTCAACATCCAAATGTTTTTCAAAAATCAACCATAAATGCTTTTGAGTTGATTCCAACTATCAAAAATCACATTTGACAAGATCTAATTGAATATGTAGAAATATTTAGGTTTACATACAGTGATCTTGGACTAGTACTAAAAGAATGCTATATAGGCATTTCTAGTCACTTTAATTATATAAAATAGTAACTTTAAACTTTATAAAATATGAACACCACTTTAAATCACATTCCCAGGTATTATAATATGTGGTGATGATATGTGTCAACATGATCCCATATTTTCACTGGAGAATATTAAATCTTAAGTAGTTTTCAATGATTAGAAATTACTTTTCTAAAATAAGAAAGAAAAGGCTAGGTCTTTATTTCATGTGATGATGCTAGATCATCTAGTGTGAACCTTTGTGTGCCAACTAGAGGTAGTTAAGTATTGTTTGGTGATTGTGTACCTCGTATTCATTTATAGACGCTAGTACCGACCAAGGCTACGAGGAGGAGGAGGAGTACGAAGAAGAAGAAGAAGAAGAAGAAGAAGAAAACTTCAAACACTGCACCAATCAAGGCAAGCCTAACACTACAAGTTAACTATGCAAGCTAACACTTGCAAGTTTCTTACCTATGCAAGCTAGAACTTTGCATGTAACCTATGCAAGATGCTTTAGGCATGCTTTGGTTATGCAACCTTGATTATACCAATTCCCAGTTTTACTTGCAAGCTTTATTATTTTACCTTTACCAAAGTTCTTTACCCCTTACTTAGTGACTTGTGAGTTTTGTAAAAATAGTATAGATAGCATAAAGAGCATAAAACTAGGCCTAATTAGTTCGAACTAGATGTCATCAACAGGCATTAGGACTAGATTTGGATAGTCACACCTGATTAGCACCCTCATTAGGGAATACCCTCTACTTTAGTGGCTAGTGCTAAGTATAAAAGTTGATCACTTTAGATGGGAATACTTGGTGAAAATGATTATGAAAACCTTGGAATGAAGATTCATTCTATTGAAATGTTTTGGCATGTGTTATGAACACAAGATGATTTGATGATGAACTGTTGAGGCATGAGCCTTAGCCCTTTATAAAAAATGATGGTTGGGTTCGGATGCGATACCATTCTAATTTTACCGTACATCCACAATACCTGATTTGGGTAGGGTTTAACTAGAAGTTTATATGTCTTAGTATGGTTACCTTGCGGAAAGAGGTTGAGCTGAGGCTACCTCGTGAATGTGAATGTCCACCTATGCAGTTACCAAGATGACAAATGGTCATGTTTGGGAGGCCAAACTCATAGGGGAGGTGCATATACTAGGGTGTGTAATTGAAAGGTTAGGATTGATTATCCGCATACTAAGTATGATGATTCAGGTTTATCCCTGACAGATGTATCGAATGTTGTGGTGAAAGTGTACCACCTCGGCAGAGTGCCAAACTATTCGAATATCCGCGTCCGCGGTCATGGACAGTTGGAGTGGCCATATTGTTCCGTCATCAGAAGTTTTCAAAATGACTTGTGAAATGAACTATGACTTTGACTTGACCACAACAGGGTTGTGAACATGAAAACTGAGTTCCCACTTAGGTGTTGTAGAACATTAAACTAGTTTTCTTTACTTCTGAACTCAGTTTGAAATAAACTTGGATTTTTTTTCAAATAACCCTAGAGCTTAGGATTCCTACTCGAACTACTTTACTTGTTAGTGATAGTTTGCGAGTACTTAAAGAGTACTCATGGCTTTGTCCCTGGCTATTCCCATGGCCAGACTATGAAGAGGACTACCAGGATGATGGACAGCAGGAAGTCTATAACAACTAGGATCATCTCCCATTGTCAGCATTGCCTGTGACCCTGAAGATGAAGCCCGGTACGTTTAATTTCCGTTGCGTTGATTGTATTAAGACTGGATCATGAGATCCTTTATTTGTAAGACCTTTATTATGGTTTGTAATGTATGATGTACTGTGGTACCAATTCTGTTATGTCTCGCAAAAATGGGAATCCTGGGATTACGAGGTATGGCATAACAGGCATCTGGGATTAAAAATCCGGGTGTTGACACTTGTTCATGGAACAATTGTATTGTTTACTTTACACACATTGCTTAAAGCAGTTATCCGTTGCTTGCAACTTAATACTGGAGGGGGTTCGGATGATAACCTGAAGGTGGATTACTAGTCATAGATGAAATTGGATGGCAGTCTATGTATATTGTTGTAATGTACAACCAAATCTCATGGGATCATGAATGTATATTATTGCATTGTTATGCCATTCTCTGTCCTGTCAATTGCCCCTCTATAATTTGTTTACCCAACATGTTATGTTGTTTATCTTAAGGAGAATGCCTCTAGTGAACTGTGGACCCCGGTCCAATCTTTACCATTGATACATCTTCTACTATTACTGTTTACTTTCTGCAATCTATCATTACCTTCCACACCATACGTTTAATCCTTTGTTTTCAGCAAACTGGTGAGATTAACAACCTCATTGTTCGTTGGGGCAAAGTCTTGAGTTTGTGTTGTGAAGGTTTCCAAGTTGTTAGCAACACCTTGGGGTCGTTTCCTTCCTCCTACTGGTTCAGTAACCTTGGTTTCTTACTGAGGGAAGACTTACTGATGTGCTCATCATACCTTCCTCTTGGAGTTTCACAATGAAGCTCTACAGTGATCTGAGCTGCATCAGTCTTTGAACAGGCACGCACTCAAAATAATCTGGTAGATAGGTCTGACTAGAGCGTGTAGATCCTTTGTCTCCTAGGGAGACCATCTTATAATAGTAACACCTGAAATGTCAAGAGACAAACACTTAGCACTTAGCTCCCCGGCAATGATGCCAGAAAATAGCTTGATGGCTGCAAGTGCACAGATCGTTTGTACCTAGTTTTGAAGTTAAGATGTCGATCCCACAAGGAGCCCAAAGGTAAGTGTTTATGGGTGAAGTCGCTGTCGCACTTAAAGTTGTCATAGGTATTCGAGTGAATTGACCGTAAGTGTTGAAATAAGAATAAATTTTGGCTTAAAGGAATGTATTTAAATAAAACTAAAATGTAAACTTCAGAAATAAAAAGCATAAAAGTAAAGAACGATTGATTGTTTGTTGTTTTCTGCAGATGGCAAAGTAGGCGCGGGGAGATATAGTTCATGGTTATAGTGAATGTGCCAGGTGGACGAGTGATAAATGTAACAATTATAATCTTATAAGTATATGTGTAGGAGAGCAACCCATAATTAGCCGGAACTCCTCTTGGTAGATTTTATCCCAACTTCAATAATCCTACTAGTCTGTTACCAAAACCATGGTCAGTCACTAGACGATTAAGATCCTTTAGGTTGCTTAGAAATTAAGCTCCTTGCATCGAACTAATGCAACAAGCACAGTGGTTCCTCATGATCCTCGAGTCAAACTAGTTTCCCATTGATATCCCCGTGTCACTCGGGGGTCGCCGGTCTGCTAGCAAACAAGATCCTATCTATGTAGAACAAAGCATCATGTTGTTTGGGCCCTTAATTTGACAAAAAGCATTAGGCATCCCACAAATAGTCAAGCACACATAATATAGTAACTAAAATCAATCACAAACTAATGGAAATTATATAGGCACGTCACATCTCACCAATCCCTTACATCTCCCACGCCCAAGGGAACTTACTCACACATGAGAGGATAAAGCATCATCGATATAGTTAGAAAAGGGAGTTCTTCTTGATATTACCGTGGAGATCCACAATAGAAATAGAAATAGAAATAGAAAAGAAATCCAACACAATTCAAGATAGGAAGAAACAATATCAAACCTTACTATTGCAAGGTGAAGATATATCTCTATCTCAAGTAAAAGTAATAGCTATGGGGGGTGAGATGGCTAAGAGGTCGAAGATCGTGGAGCGAGATGAAGAACATCTTCTCCTTCTCTAGATCTCTTCTTCTCCCTTCTGGATGGAACGATGGCTCATGTGTTCTATTTTTGACGCTTGCCCCTTCACGAAAGTTGTCCCTTTTGACAAGGCGAAGGCGGTGGCAACTATACGGCAGGAACTATACATCCGGAGTAATTGTTCCCGTTATATAGTTGGTCATTAAAGCTTCCAGATGCCTCCCTCGTTTGCTTCCAAATAGAGACTTTCTTATTTTTGCCTGAATATTGTGTTTCTGTTGTTAAACCCTTCTATTGATGTTCAGAACCTGAAACACACATTAAAAACCAAGTTTTCTTCACTGCCGAAGTATTAGCGTTAGGTAAAGCTAGAAAACCATAAAATCTAGACAAAAACCACAAATAAAGACCATCAAAATGTGTCGAATCTCACAGCTATCATTAACTTAGGGTGTAAATCAAATTTTTTGTTTATACTTTGGTTTTTTATCTGATTGCTTAGACGCGGGCATATTTCGAGTAATGAATTGTTGGTACTAGAGGCCGGCTCCGTTTCCGAGTTTAAACTGGTTTAGCAATTGTGCTCCGTTGACTCGGCAGAGTTTCCGTGCTAAAGGTTAGCCGGCTCATGAAAGGAACGAGGCAGAAAGCCAGATAAAACGAAAACTATAAGCACAAAGTGCTTAAGAAATTTTTGAGCACACACATCAAAATATATACAACAAGTGCTAAGTAGTAAAGCATTAGTTCTTACATACCATCACATTTAAAAACAAAATATTGTTCCCATCATTACATGCCAAATGAAAGTTCAGGATAATGCATCAAATGTTTTATGCTGCAGATTCAGGCGGTGGTGGTGGAGACCTTGGAGCGCCGGAGTCGACATCGTCGCCACCTTGATCATGAGACTCAGAAGCTTCTTCATCTTCGACGAGGCTATCTTCCAGCTCTTTTGGAGAAGGAGGCACATCGACGGATTAGAAGAATGGCGTCGTGTAGTTCGTCATCTCCGCCACGCGATAAGCATAACCCGTGCATGATTCTTGGATGGCCCTAATGTATTGCGGGTTACCCTCATCGTCCTCGTCGGCGATGCCCTTGGTGACGTGCCAGATTTCCATATCATTGTGGTGACTCATCACCATAGTGAGGGCAGTCTGTGCAGTGGTCCGAGCATAGGAAAACTTATAATCCTTAATGAGCTTCAGAATCTCCTTTGCTTTGTCCCTCATCTCGAGCACTGGCAAGTTGTTCAAGCCGGAAAGTCTAACTGACTCGCCAGCCTCTTAAAGAGTCTAGCGGAAGTCGAAAAGAACATCTCCGACCAATTTGATGCGCTCAAGGCGAGGTTCAGAGGAAAAGGAGTCGGAAATATGCAAAGTATGTGGGAAAGAACCAAAAATCAAAATCTGACTAAAAGAAAAGTCATAAATCAAAGGAAGAGTAAAGTCAGAAATGTTACCTAGCACAGAGTGGTTAAACTGAGAATGCTCTTCTCGGAGACTCTTTAGTTCTTCTTCTATGGCCTAGCTAGATCCTTCTGGCTGTCGAAGTCCTTCCTCAAATCATCAAGTTGTTTATCACGGAGGGCCAAGAACTTCTCGAGCCTCTCAGTCTCCATATTGCTTGACTCTAGGATGGCGTTCATGGATTTCTCTGATTCATTTTTAAGTTTCTTAAGCTCATCCCGGAGTTCGGCATTCTCCATTCGGCAGACCTTGAAGTTCTCGGCCTCATCCACCATCTTGCTGGACTGCTTCAGCAATTATGCAAAGGAAAATATATATCAGTCGGCTAAATAATTCGACTATGTCAAGTAACTAAGGTTAATGGTCGGAAAAGATTACCTTCCGCCTCATCTCTTTCAACCTACAGCTTGGAATTCTCAAGACGCAAAGCTGTAATCTCCTTACTCTTATTGCAAATGTTCTTGAGCAAGTCCTGGTTGTAAGATGCAACTTTCTGTAATTTAAAGCCGGAATACCGTCAGACGGCTACTAAGACTGAGGCTGCAACTTTAACAAAGTCAAAATCCAGCACGAACCTTGGGGTTACACTATATCGTTCTTTTGCATCCTATAGGCATCAACTCGGATCATATGCTACGATATTTACCCGAATTTATGCTTGGGGCTAGAGGATATGATAATAAGTACCACAAACGAGAATCGGAAAACTTACAATGTGCTCTAGATGCAACTTCTCAAAACCGAGTTTCGTGTTGTGGAACACTTTCTCGTCAAGGGATAGGGGAGAAACGCTCGTCGCTGGAAGCTCGCCGGCTTCAATCTTTTGATCCCAGACCAAAATTTGGTCCAGGAGGTTCACCAGCATGACGTCCTCCATCTCTTGGCTCATTTCCTCTGGAGTAAGGACTTGTTTCTCAAGACTGGATTGGGCCACCTTGAGAATCTCCTCCTTCTTCTTCTGCTTTAGGCCAGAGACACCAGAGTAAGCCATCCTGTCGATCCTCCCTGGCGACATTACCATGGGATCATTACCCTTGACGGGTTCACGCTTGTTAGTTGCCTGGCTACCAATAGTAACCAGGGCTTGTGAGGTTGTGGTAGCGTCAGGACAACGGAACCAGCAATGGGAGAAATAGAAGCATCGGGTGTTGAGGTTTGAGTGCTACTGGGAGTTGGCGGAGGCACGGCTGGAGATAATGCAAGCTTCTGCTAGCGCAGTTGCTTGGCCGGATTGTTTTCCGACTTAAGCTTACTCTTCAAAACTGACTTAGCTCTGAAACATACGAGAATGTATGTCAAGTATGGTTCAGAAAGAAAAAATGTACAAAGTACTAATGATCACAAAGTGATTACCTTTTAACCACTGGAAACACTTGTGCGCCAGCGGTAACAACAATCTCCTTGGCCTTATGCTTCTTGGAAGCAGAGGTAGGAACTTCCTTCACCTCATCATCCTCCATCACTTCCGAGTCATATGAGGGATAGCCCTCAAGAGGGGCAAGCTCAGACTCGATAAGCTTCTCGAGTTGATAAGTTGTAAAAAACATCAGTGCAAAATAAATTTGGATACGAGATGAAAATGCAAAATGCATAAAGAGAGAGTCAAAAAACTCACCGGAGTCAGAGGTCAGTTGGCTCTATACATCTTCATGGAGATTTTAGGGATCTTCTTGTTCACTCTCTCCTTGATCAAAAACTGCATTCGGGTCTTGTAGTCCTTCGCAGGGATGCAATTCGGATTGACCCTCAAGCTTTCCTTCTGGTCTCCGGTGACCGTGTGCATCAAGCGCTCTTCGTGATGCTGCAGTGGCTGAATCCGTCGATCCAGCCAGCAGTGGATCAAATCGGATCCGCAGAGCCCCTAGTTCTTCATCAAAAACTCAATCCTCCTTTTGGTGAGGATCAATTCTTTGGATAGTTCTAGCGCATATGTGTCCCATGACTCTTGGTGGGGAGCAGGACCGTCAATGAAGGCCGGAAGACCTTTCGCCTTTTTTGGAGCCGGAATATCCTTATGATAAAAGAAGGTTCCAGCCCATCCCTTTACTGATTCACTAGTATTAATTCTATGATAAATTCGGTTTCTCCTAAGGACTAAGCTAAGAGTGCCAGTGGTTTAAGGAACACCGACACTGATGGAGTTCTTCCGGGTACCATAGTAGTACTGGAAAAAGGTAAGACTCGGCCTAATGCCAAGAAATCCCTCACTAAGAGATGCGTGAGCACTAAGATCGAGCAAGGAATTGGGAGGGAGGTTATGAAGTTGCACATCGTAATATTGGAGAACTTTGGTGAATAACTATGATAGTGGAAGACTGAGGCCGCGGTCGATGTGTGTTCCAAAGAGGACTCGCTCGATGTCGCGCAGTGTGGGAACGGCATCTCCAGCATCGCTTCGCCATGCGTCGGCGACGAGGTAGCCCTCATCCTCCATATCTTGGAGATCGGTGTTGTCCATGAAACTTGGGACCCAGAGGCCCCGCAGCTTCCTTTTGTCTACTACCACTGTGCCAATTGTCGCTGCCGCTCCATAGCTCGGTGATGGTTCCATCTCGCCGGAGGAGGTCAAAAACTAGCGTCTCTAGGTTTTTTTTGGATGTGCAGATGAGGGACGATGTGGAGCGCTCGAGGAGTACGAGGAGGCAATGAAAAACGGCGAGGAATGAATCTGGGAGAGAGAGATCTCTACTTTTATTAACCTCCACGCCAAGATTCGCGCTGATCCGTGAGATTTGCACCACGCGTATAGGAGAGAGATGGGTGGCTTCCTCGCAACGCCTCCGCCTCCTCGATTCTCGCGTGGGCATTGAAACAGTGTTATGTTCCATAAGGAATGGACCCACTAACTATTGTTCTGACGGGATGATTGTCAGTGACAAGACCTGGCCTGAAAAAGTTGTCAGACAACATGACATTGTTTAAATCCGTCTCATGTTTTGAAACGAGCGGGAAAATGACTGAAGTTAAAAAGACATATCTGACTTAGATAAGACTCAGAATCCTACACTACTGGATGAATTTTTCGGGAACCCTTCAAGATTCTCAAGATGAAGAAACCATCAAGCTATACGATTTATCCGACTTTGTATATTGGAGACTTTTGGGGGCTATTATTGGGGATATACTTTCTCGGTATACCCACGGGACTCACTAACCAGGGTGGCCCACCAACGGGTTAGAGATTTGCTTCACGGGCGGCCCAGTCAGAGAAAGAGGAGTCACTTTGTAACATCCCAAAAATATTGATCATGATCATCAAACTCTAATCATTAAAATTAGGGTTAACAAAAACTTTGATTAAATAAAAACCAAATGAATGCATGTGTGTATGTGATGATTTGATGAATGCATGAATGGACTTGTGTGATTAACCTAAATAGCAAGGAATGGTTTAAGGATGAAAATAACATCATCTAAAACACTTCCAAGAAGAAACAAATCAAGAGAAAATCAAAAACAAATCAAATAAGGAAAATGGTCATTTTTGCCAATCTTGCTCACTAGGTCACTTTGAGTGTTTCTAGTCCAAGATTTCAAACAGAAACTTTTCCAATTCTTTTCACCCCTTGCAAGACCAAGTAAAATTGAATCAAAGCCCACCTTTCAAACTTAGAGAAACATTTGGCAACCCCATTCAAATGATAATTCAAAATTGAATCTTTAACATATGTGAAGATCACACCTTTTCAAAACCCAACCAAACCAGTGCCCCTTGACCAATCCAACTAACCCAATACTCCCTAGTATGTGCCTAGCAAACCCACCAAGTTTGAATCCAAAATTCAAATTTGAATTTCTTTCGGCCATTTCATCAAACACCTTGTGATCAGCAAACAACAAAACATTAAACACTGTTTGCAGCAGTGAATTTGGCCAACCTTGTTCCCTCTCTGGTTGCAACAAGCTCTTAGTAGATCAGCTAGCCTCTTTAACAATCCTTAGCACCACTGTGAGCAAGCCTAGCCATCAATGGTGACCATGCCGAGAGCAAACTTGCCATCCCCATGTCGCCAGCGAGCTAGAGGAAGCACTAGCATGGCCAACCTTGTCTAGAGCACTGACCACCGTACACCGCCACCCTCTGTCCTAGCCCCGAGCATTGCCAGCCCCTGGACCACATGGCAAGATCATGCCAACCTCTCTGCGTGCTAGCCGAGAGCGCACCAGTGCTCCGCACGCGACACGAGCCACAAACCGCGCGTCGCCCTCGCCGCTTACAGACGTGATCGCCAACACCCCAGCACCCCACCAGACAACCCCATTCGCCGCCGCATAGACCATGCATGTTGTGCACCATTAAACTTGCCGTCGGACCCGCCCAGAGCATCGCGATGTTCCGACCGTTCAGCACCACCCCATGCCGCGTGACCGTGCCTATGAGCTTCACCAGGGAGCACAGCACCGCCCCTACCTTTGCACATGCCAATTGCACGTTGTGCCGATGACCACGACGAGCTCCACCCGCGACCATTGTTCCCCTTCAGCCACTATAAAAGGAGGCCACCCCCGCTCGATTTGAGCACACCATCTCACTCCCCACCTCTCACTGATCACACCCACTCACTCCCGGAGCAAGGCAAGCACCAGGTGGCCGGAATTCACCGGTGTTCACCGCTGCAGAGGAGGAGAGGCGTCGTCGATTGTAGTCACCCCAGGAGGAGCTGTCGGTACCAGTAGGATCGTCGTCGTCGACTTCGTCGTTCGCCCCCATCGCCGGAGCCCCGATGAGCCCCCACTGACCCCCACTGGCCGTGCTAGGGTTCTGTCTCGCTGGCGCTGCCCGACATGGATGATGAACCGTAGCCATTGGAATAGAGTTAGATCATGCGTTCCTAATCGCCCTGTACCGCTTCGCCCCTTGTTGTATCAATGACGAGTGGGGTCGCTCACTTAACCAGCCCGCGTGCGCGCTGTGCGTAGTAGGCCAGCCCAGTTAAACCTCCCCGCGACCCATTAATTCAAACTTAGGTTTATTCATTTAATTTCACACTCAGTTCTGTACCTAGATTCAAAAATCAACCCATCTCGATTCACTGAACCAAAATGCATGAAACCAATTTTGTTAGAAAGGCACTGGAGTGCTTAATCCAAGCCCGTTGGATTCAAACCATTTAGATTTGTAGATCACCCATGGTAAAAATAACAAGGCAGAAGCTTTTATGCATTCAAACATTTTTCAAAATTCAACCATGAAAGCTTTTGAGTTGATTCCAACTATCAAAAACCACATTTAACCCTACCTTTCAGAATATATAAAAATATATAGGGTTACTTGCAGAAATAATGATCAAGTAATAAAAGAATGCCTCATAGGCATTTCTAGTCACTTTAATTAATTAAAATAAAAAGGTTAAACCTTATTAAATTGTGACACCACTTTAAATCACATTCCCAAGTACTGAAATGTGAGGTGATGACATGTGTCAACATGATCCCATGTTTGAGTTGGAGAATATTAAATCTTGAGTAGTTTTTCAATGAGTAGAAATTACTTTTCTAAAATAAAATAAATAAGATAAGTGCTTTAATCTTTGTGATAATAGTGATGATGCTAGATCATCTAGTGTGAACCTTTGTGTGATAAATAGAAGTAATTAAGTATTGTGTGGTGATTGTGTACCTCGTATTTATTTATAGACGCTAGTACCGACCAAGGATACGAGGAGGAAGGAGAATACTACGAGGAAGAAGCCGAGGAGAACTTCAACCACTGCTCTTCACAAGGCAAGACTAATACTACTAGTTGAATTAGCAAGCTACTATCCGAGCAAGCTAACACTTGCAACTTAGCAAGCTTATACTACCATCTTAGCAAGATAAACCATGCAAGTTTTACTTGCAAGCTTACACCACTTGATACCAAATCCCAGTTTTACTTGCAAGCTTAATTCTTTTATTTTGTTATCAAAGCTTTCTATCAAAAGTTTATTTAGTGACTTGTAGATATTAGAAAGATATTTGAACATAGCATAAAGAGCATAAAACTTGACCTAGGTTAGATAATCTTGATGTCATCCTGAGGCATGAGATTGAACTTAGCTAATTCCCACTTGTTTATTACCCATCATTGGTATTTACCCCCACCTGTAGATGCTAGTGCTAAAGCATAAAACTTGATCAACTTTAGATGGGAACACTTGATGAAAATGGTTATGAAAACCTTAGAATGATGAGTCATTCTACTGAAATGTTTTGACATGTGTTCTCGAACACCAGATGATTTTGATGATGAAAATATTAAGTCATGAGCCTTAGCCCTTTACAAAACTGATGGTTATCTGGATGCGATACCATTCCAATTTTACCGTAAAACCACAATACCCGAAATTTGGGTAGGACTTGACTGTAATTTATATACCTTAGTATGGGTTCCCTTGCGGCCGAGGTCTGAGCTGAGGCTATCTTGTGAAGATTGTCCACCTGTGCAGTACCCAAGATGACAGTTGTTCATGGTTGGGAGGCCAAACTCACAGGAGAGGTGCCTATACTAGGGCGTGTAATTGAAAGGTTAGGATTGATTATCCGCATACTAAGTATGGTGAATTCAGCATTTGTTCCTGGCGGATGTATCGAATGTTGTGGTGAAAGTGTACAATCTCTGCAGAGTGTCAAACTATTCGAATAGCCGCGTCCGCGGTTATGGATAGTTGGAGTGGCCATACTGTTCCGTCGTCAGATGTTTTCAAAATGACTTATGAAATGATTTATGATTTGACTTGACCACAACAGAGTTGTGACATGAAATTCAAGTTCCCACTTAGGTGTTATAAAACTTTCAACTAGCTCTCTTTGCTTCTGAACTTAGTAGAGGTAAATCTGGCTTTTTGCAAAACAACCCTAGAGCTTAGTATATCCTATTCAAAACCACTTCACTTGTTAGTATTAGTTTGTGGGTACTTAAAGAGTACTCATGGCTTTGTCCCTGGCTATTCCGTGGCCAGACTATGAGGAGGAATATAAGGAAGATGGACAGCAGGAAGGCTACGACAACTAGGATCATCTCCCATCGTCAGCATTGCCTGTGACCATGAAGATGGAGCTTCGCCTATGCTATCGTTATTATTACATTATTCTGCTTCTATGATTGTATTAATACTGGATCATGAGATCCTTATTTGTGTAAGACCTTATGTATGGTTTGTAATGGATGATGTACTATGATATCCAAATCTGTTATGTCTCGTAAAAAATGGTAATCCTGGGATTGCAATGTATGGCATAACAGGCATCTGGGATTAAAAATCCGGGTGTTGACACACTTCCGGCTACGACAAGGCCCACAAGAGTTACCGACTTAGGCATGTAGTATTACTTGTATTCCAAGTTGTATCTAGTTACTGACTCTATAACGTAACCGGATAGGTCTCTCCTGTAACCCTAGGCCATGGTAAATATATAAACTGGACCTGAGGAATCCTTTAGGGCATAGTCATAACAACCACAACCTACTCGCACAAGCGAACCTCTCGTGTAATCCGATGTAACATCCGGCTCTCGCTGATATATTACTGGGTTGCTAGCAGGAGTAGGATCCGATCACCGTAGTTGGATCTAAACTTTGGTAAACTTGTGCTCACTGCTACAGGAACACCGTACGGCTCACACCCCATCTTCTCAATGCCTTCAGGACCCCCTATGGCGTACTTGTCAACAATCCGACGACATCCAGCAGGATGCTCAGATTCATCTCTGGGTTGAAGAGCTGGTCTGCCATGTCTACTAGGTCCTCTTGCTTAGAAGCAAAAGAACCATCCCTTTTCTTGATCTTTCTATTTCAATTTTTGCTTGCTCTGCCTGAGGCTTTTTGTGGAAAAATCTAGTATTCTGGTCCCATTGTTTCATCCATTGGACTCCTCCACATCACTTCTTCTCTGTGCAGGATTTCCTCTGGTCGAGCAGAAATCACTCTGATTTCATCTTAATTTCTAATGTTATTCTGATTCTGAAGTCTCTCTAGATTTCTTTTTAGCTCTTTAAATTCTCCATGTACTTATCCGAAATTCTCCATGCCCCGTTTGCACATAGAGGTCGTTGTGTGGGACATTTTATGCTCGATTTCCTCCAAGTAGGCCATAGTTTTATAGATCAACCAAGCTTCATCCACACACTTAAAAAGTGAGGCCTCTCTTTTCCACATAGCTTTGTATCGAGGAGCTAAGTTCCTTTGTTTAGGCAACTTACTATCCAAGCTGATGACAATCAAATAATGGTTTGATCATGCTAAAGTAACATGTTGAAGCGAGACAAAGGGGGACATAGCCAACCATGCAGGTCCTAGTCTGACCGTTACATTTCTATTCTTGGCTTATTATTTTCATACGTCCACGAAGTCTCATAGAATCCAAATCATGCAGATTGTAGAAGTACGGAGCTTATCTGATATCTTGCATCCGACTCCCACTTCTTCTTGGTGAAAAATGCTCATACTAAAACAAAAGTCACCAGCTATAATCCACAGTCCAGGAGACACACTCTTAATTCTTCTAAGCAATTTCTGGAATTCAAGGCGATCTTGGGGCCGCGGTTCTCCATACACAAAGGTACTTCTGAGTTTTATTCCACACTAATCCATCACAGTTAAATCAATATGGTGATCTTCATAGCTGATAAAATCAATCTTGACTAAATTACAAACAAAGATAACAAGACCTTCCCCTTTCCTTCAACTCTAACTGCAAGAAAATTAGGAAAGCCAAGGCACTGGTAGATACCTTCCACCACCATTTTATTTTTCCTAGTATTTCAGGATGGGCTTGTATTCATGCACTAGGCAAATGAGTTCTTGACCTATGTATGGACCACATATACAACACCTCATTTCTGAAACCCAAAATAAGGCTCTTATAACTTTTGAGTGTTTCCATGCTATCAACAGATCAAAGAAACTACAAGGAATTGTTTTGTGCCTACAAGATGGACTTGTCTAAAGCATATGCCATGGTCGACCTGGATTTCCTTGAAGCCCCCCTGCTCAATTTGGTTTTGACCACAAATGGGTTAGATGGTTATGGCCTTTTTAGATTAGTGAAGCTCACTTTGCAAATTAATGGTTACCTCTGTAAGAAGATCATTCCAACTAGAGTCCTAAGAAAAGGGGACCCCCTCTCCCATTACCTGCTCCTTTTGTGGCTGAATGCTTCTCTAAGGTCCTTTAGAAATCTATCCAGGATCATGATCTAAAGGAGTTCAAAATATGTAGAAAATTGTCGGGCTTCTCTCACCTCATGTTTATGGATGAATTCATTGTCTTTTTCCAAGACAACAACAATCAAGCTCTAGTGATCAAAGTGGCTATTGCAACATTCAAGGAAGGGTCAGGTCAGTCCCATAGTGCTGAAAAATGTTCCATTCTTTTCAGCGAAAATTGTCCCATCATTTCCAATAGCAAGTAAGAAACATTCTTGAGTCCAGAAAGTCTGGTTCGAAGACAAATATCTAGGATTACCTACTCCTAAAGGGCATATGAGGAAAGGTAAGTTCCAACCATTTAGCAAAAAGACTCACACCCTGGTCAAAAAGATTCATGGTGATGGGAGCAAAGAATAGCTTAATCAAATCTGTCGCCCAAGCCATTCCTATTCGTGTCATGAGTATTTTTAAACTTCATGTTGGCTTCCATGAAGATTATATGCACCTTGTCTGAAACTTCTGGTGGGATGAAGATGATAAGAAGACAAAGGTGCATTGGGATGCTTGGAACATCCTATTCAAAGCCAAAGGAGTTAGGGGAATGGGTTTCATAGATACCAAATTTATGAACCAATCACTCCTTGCAAGGCAATGCTAGTGCATCCTTCAAAAGCCAAAGGGCCCTATGCTTAAGACTACTAAATCCATCTACTTCCCTCATGGAAATTTCCTCGATACAGTGTTCAAACCTATCCTCCTCATGGCACGGCATAGAGTACTCGCTTGAGCTTCTAGAGGAAGGCATAATTTGGAGGATTGAAAAGGGAGAACACGTAAACATCTGGAGAGATGATTGTATTACAAGAGATTGCAACCTGAAAATGTCTCCTACATAATCCAACATTAGAGGGGGAAAGGTTAATCAGGTGCTTATACCAGGTATGAATAGCCGAAATGAAAATCTAGTCCGAAAAGTGTGTTACTAAAGAGATGCAAAATGGATTTTAGACATTAACCTACCATAAGAAAAGAGCATAGATTTCTATGCTTGGTACTATGATAGGTGTCGAACCTTTAGATTTTATAACCTTCTGGACCTCGTGCTTTCCGAGATGCTTGTTTACATGCCCTCTATTCATTAGAAGATGATGAGTAGAGTTGAGGAGCCTAACTCCAATCCAAAAAAATACAAAGTAGTCTAATTATTTTTTCCATTCTTGAATGTTTTGATTACACTTTCTTCATTCACATGTTGAATTGCTTGAAAAGTTCGAGAGGAACAGTGCTTGGAGCATAAGGATTGACTTATTCCAAAAAAAATTAGGATGCCTGAAAGAGTCTCTTACATATGATATGATGAATGAAAGGAAGTTGAATAAATAGCTGGCAGTAACAACTACAAGAGAGAGAAAGAGTTGATCCAACCAAGGAAATGCAATACTTGTTTTATCAGAGTTAATCATGCAAATCTAGTGTAGGGCCATCTGTCAAAGTGAATGGATTCGAAAGAACAGAAAAGTAAGGAGATAAGATGACTCTTTCTTAAACAATTTCATAAGTAGATCTTCCCCTTCACACCAATCACGTGATTTTATTCATGTTGTACATTGTCTTCATGCCCTTAATGATAGGTTTTGAAGAAGATATTTCCGTCAAAAAAGGTTCTCCTAGTTATGCTGATATATTTAGCGCCAGCAGGGAGCATGTGCAGTTGTGTGCCCGGTTGATCTTCTAGGATCCGCCTATTTTTCATGTTCGTTGGTGCAATTGCATGTGTGATTCTTTCGATCTATGATTCTTATAATTGATGATGGTTGTCTCTCTAGGATGTTGGTCAAATGGGGCACTAGTGATTTAGGTTCTTAGCATGACAACTGACATGGTTATACCCCACGGGGTATACCTGGTCCAGCCCAAGGAATGCTCACGTCAAGACACGCGGCCTGTGGAGATTTCGGGTGGCCCAAGCCCATGATGTCTGCGGATCCTTGGAGAACAAGTATAGAGTAGATAGAATTTCAAAGGATACCAACCCTAATCTGTAACCGACTCGACCTAAGCCCGGGACCTGCCTATCTATATAAAGGCCAGGAGGGCACAACGAGAAGGATCTCTTCCACCCTCGCATACACACCTTCACGCCAGATTGCATCTGCGCACCCCCTGTAACCTTCAGTTCCGCCGTAATCAAGAGCAGACAAGCAGGATAGGGTTTTCCCTCCGGGGGCTGAACCCGAGTAAACCTCATGTCCCGTGTTACTTGTCTATTAACCGTTCCGTGATCTCCAGCATCCCCAACTTCTCTAAAACCCAAGTCCATAACAATATGCATTGACGAGATCGAACCTCGTCAACAACCTCCTATTTGTCTACTACAACAAATTCTATGACGACAAGCTTTTCCCACTATGGTGTGGAGGGACAAAGACGGCGGCGAGCCTTCCGCCCGCTCTAGTGCTTGTAGGCATCGTTAGTTAATCTAAAGACAGTATTTATAATGTTTATTACTTTTGAGATCTTTGTACTACTATTGTTGGTAAATATTAATAGATTGGTGGATTTTTCAAAAACAAAAATAGAAATTTCATTGCAATAAAAGAACCGTGACTAGATCATTTGGATTAAGTCTCACGACACAATTTGAGTTCCTACTCCTTCAAATCTAAGGGTGTGTTCGGTTCTAGAAGAACGGAATGGTTCCATCTCTGTGTTTGGTTGGGACCAAAAAATGAAAAGAAATAGTTCTATATTGTGTTCGGTTGGGGGAATTAGTGAGCAGAATGTGTAGCCATAATACTGCTTAAAATAAGCATCCTTAAAGTTCCAATGATTTGAGTTTAAACCAACCTTTTTTCTCAAAAATGTAATTAACGGTGTCAAAAAACATTGTCCCAAAATCTTTGCTAGTGATAGCAAATCACAGGAATTCCAGAACAAATAAGAGAAATCTTTGCTCAAATCGGCAAAATCGAAGACTAAATTGGCGCATGCTCCCTGCCACCGCCGTTGCACATGCTTGGCTCCAGCCTTCACGCATGCTCCCCGCCGGCGCCGCGCGCGCTTGGCTCCGGCCACGCCTGCTTCCATGAGATAGTTTGGTTCCTAGCGTTGTTTAGAGGGACTAATCATTTTTCGGGGGATAAGTTCACCGGGTCAGCGAACCGTTCTGCCACATTCCACTGATTCGGTCGAATGGGTTAGTTCCGCATCTGAGAGGATTATTCTCTTTCATGGAACTAGTTTCCATTCCACAATTGAACACTAGAATAGCCTCTAGGTGCGGAATGGCTCCATTCTATTTCACATCGTTTTGAAACCGAACACAACCTAAAAATCGTTGTTGGGGTCTAAAATTTTAAAAATATAGAACACGTTAACACAACCAGGACCAACTAATTTGAGCGAGATATGGCATTTTATTGGTATACAATTTCTATCATTTGATTTCTGGACCACTTGTTTGGTTATGCAACTTTTCAGCCGTGGTGTGGGCGCTGGGTTTATTCATGTGGTGGTCCTAGCAATATGGCCTGTTGCTTTTCCTTGACTCTCCGAAAGCTCTCATGGAATCCATGGAAACACAGCTCTGTCCAGCGCAAAAAGTCAGAGGAGATAGAAACAATACCAAGAAAAATAATGATAGAAACCTTGACCCCTTCTCCATCTGTCGCAGCATACAGCCAAAGCCTGCACCGTTCACACAGACCACACGAACAAATACCAGCATCAGAATGAAAAGAAAAGAACAATCAAAAAGCAGTAGTATCAAACACTAAAGAGATACTCCATATCATATTTGTAGGGCGAGATCTCAATCCTGAAAACAAAAGGTAGGGAATGCCATTAAGGGGTCATCTTCTAGTATTCGAGATCGCACAGGACAAGCTACATTCAGAAAGGAAGTTGTTGCACAGTGAAAGGAAGAACCAAGAAGAGAGCCACCCAAACAGAGCATATCTTCTTCTGTTCTTTCATCACCTGCCACTTTCTATATACAACTGTAAAAATCAGACATCCAAGGGAAAAAGATGCAAAGTATCATCCATACCTAGAAAAGGAGCAGCAAAAAAAGGAGACTGTTTTGAGCTGGAGAGGAAGATTGATGAAGCTCTGTACTGTACTGACTAGCAACGCTAAAAACTAGCACTCCTCTAAATTATAATGGTGCATCATATGCTCTCTTCATCATTCTTCCTATCCCCTCTTCTAAGGAGAGAAGCCAAGATCAGCAGCAGCACGAAGATTTGTCGAGGTCAACTCCCGGCGCCCGCAGCCCCCGTGGCCACCATGTCGGCCGTTGCCCCTGTCCAGCAGGGAGAGCCCAGGAAGGGCTCGTCGACGTCGAAGAGCGAGGACAGGGGCGTGGCGGCGTTGTCGCTATCGCCGCTCAGGAACAGGAGGTCGTCCTCGCCGGCCATCTCCATGTCCTCTACAAGCAGCTCGTCCTCTTCCTCGGAGGAGGACGACGTGCGCAGCGGCGTGGTGGGCGAGAGGCCCGCCGACGTGGACGGCGCGTCGCCTGGCACCACCACCGACGGCGGCGGAAGCCGAGGCCGCGCGGCGGACGACGACGTGGAGGGGAACTTGCTGCGGCTGGTGCCGGCGAGCGAGTTGCGGTGGGTGGGCGCGGCGTGGTTGTGGTCGCCGGTGAAGGTGAGGATGAAGGTGTTGGGGTCGGCGCGGCTGCGCTCCACCTGCTTCCGCGCGGGGCAACCCTTGGCGGTGCTGCACCGGTAGTATCCCCTGTTTTCAAAGAAACACAGAGCAAGAACAGAGTGAGGTTTTTGCTTGCCAAACGACGCCGACAGGAGGAAACATACCGACGAGACGTTTGGCCAGGAGAAGCATACCTTGGATAGGGGGAGCCTTTGATGGGTTTCTGGCCGTACTTGCGCCACGCCCACACGTCGGAGGACACGCCGTCCGCCGCGACGTGGCACACCACCTTCTTCTGCTGGCTCTTCCTGTGATGGAAACTCGCGAAATCTCAGCACATATACGGAAGGTGAAATCCGTTACCATTTCGGTGCAGAATTTTTTTTGGCAGTGGACGAAAGTTACCTCCTTTTGGATCTCGGCACGCTGCCGGAAGCCTGCCGCCCGCTAGGCTGCGCCCTCGGCGCCGGAGCAGCTGCCTGCAGCGGCGCTTCCGCCGGTGCTGCCATCATCGCCCGTTGCTGTTGTGGCGGCGGCGGCAGAGGCGGCAGCGGCGTCGGAAGAGGCGGCTGCGGCGGCGAAGACGCGGTGCAGAAGGCCTTGAGCAGCTCGTCGGCGTCTTGTCCGTAGCCGGCGCCGAGGTGGGGAAAGCACCACCCGGCATCAACCACCTTCTTCTCCACGGGCGCCGGCTCCGTGGGTGGCATGAACGGGGCGAAGGGGTCGTGCCGCGGCGGCGGGGACAGGGCGCGACGGCAGCCGAAGCGCACGACGGCGTGCAGGTCCCAGTTGTTGCCGTAGTGCTCCTCCTCCATTGAGTCGCTTCCTTGGCAGCAGGCACACCCGGCGAAGAGAGCGTAGTGGTTGTGGGTTCGGCTTGGGGGAGGAGGGGGAGGAGGAGGAGATAAGGGGGAGGCGCTGACTTTTGCTAGTTTATTGATTTTGGAAGTGAGGGACGACTAGGGGCAAGAGTAAAAGGAGAGAGAGGGAGGAGAGGGGGTGAGGAGAGAGAAACGGTGGGCATTGGATCCCTCCTAAAAAGGGGTGACTGCTACGGGTCTATGCTGCGACTTCTTTAGTTTTTTTCTTGCCTGGGGTTTTTTTCTTTTTGTTCTCGGGGCTTGTGGGTTTTATAGTAGACCGGTGTGGGCTGTGCCCCCACTTGACTCTCTAGCATGTCAAATGGGAGAGAAAGGGATACGATGGGGTTGGAAGCATGGAGGTGGCGCCGTGCTGCAGTGGGGAGCTGCTAGGATTGGAGAATCTTCTTCTTTTCCGAAATGCTGCGTCATATGTGTTGAAACAAGGTGAGCTATCGTACAAGTTTGTTTCTCTCTCATTTATATTGTGCCTATGCAATTGTCTATTCCGGCGATCCCATCCTAGTGGCGACCTGAGGGAATTTGACTCTCCGTATTCATTTTGCCAACTTGGTACTTATTTGCTAAAATCGTCTCTATATTACCAAAGTTATCGTTGTTTTGTTTAAATTGTACTTCCTCCGTTTTAAAATATAAAATGTTTTAGCTTTGTAAAACTAATGTATCTAGATTCGTTTTAGTATGTACTCTTCCGTTAAAAAATATAAGATATTTTAGGTTTGTAAAGAAAATGAATCTAAACTTGTTTTAGTATGTAGGTTCACTCAACTTTGGGATGAATCTACATATTAAAAAAAGTTTAGATTTATTTTCTTTACAAATCTAAAACATCTTATATTTTAAAACGGAGGGAGTAGGTTTGGAGGTGGTGTTCCCAGGTGCAAATGAACCTATTATGAAAAATACATAAAATGAATTTAAATTATCAAAAAATGTGAACTATTATTTTTAATATACATCTAGACATTCTAGGCTCGTACATAAGTTTTCAGAAAGAATGAACATTTTATGCGGCTTGTGTAAAAAATATGTTCATAAATAGACACGTTTTTACATGAGACATATAAAACGTTCTTTTCACCCGCAAACTTCTGTACGAACATTTAGTGTCCAGATGTACATGCAAATATTTGTTTCTAAATTTTTTTGACATTTTCAAATATGTTTTCACACAATAGGTTCATTTGCACCAGTGAGCTGAATTGGATTTCCGACGTAGGTTTTGCTTAAATTGTAGTTGTTTTGCAAGAATATTTGATATTCACTTGAATAACTAGGAATAGCCCGAGCACCGCCCATGTCATGTCCGTCAAATCTTCCCCCGCATCACTCTCTAGGCCTGTGGCTTGGGCGAAACCCTAGCCGTTACTGCCACCAACACCACATCTCTCATGTTAGATACTAGGAGTCGACGGTGTAGGCGGTGAAGATCGGGAGTCGGGACGGCGGCCCCGGGAGCTGGTGGTGGTCCTCCCATGGCGGATGACAACGGGGGTCATCTCTATCGGTGAGGATACGACGCTAGGAAATGGGAGTGGATGTGTGACCCAACATCGCCGTCGTGGTGATGTCATTGCCCTAACATACTTAAAGTAGTGCGACCATCTAGCACAAGCCTTGGGCGACAGGGGTCCCCTTCATCGTTGTCGGCATGGCCTACGGTCTGCTAGTTGTGGGGATTAGGGCGACCGGTCCCAAAGGGAGACGGCCGAAGCCGTGGGGTTTGCTAGCTTGGAAATGGTTGTGCCTGGCCCTTGTGTTATTCTTCCGTATAGTGGCCTATCTTCTTGGTGTCTACCTCCCGATCTGGCCGTCGATGAGTTTCGGTCTTCACATGTGAGAAATCTTTGCAATTTGGCGCATGGCACTCCTGGAAATCTTGATCTGAAAGGATCCATTCGTGTTGCCTCTGCTGCCTCCTGGAATATATTGTTGGTTGCGCAATTAAGTACTACTAGTACTATTATGTCTATGTACTATGCGGTGGTTGTGATGGAACCTATTTAACTAGTACCTATATATATCATCAGCACACTTAAGTTTACGATTATGATTGTTCCTAGTTGTACATATTTCCTTTTGTCAAAATATTTTTAGTATGAATCTTTAAGAAACACACATGATTGTTCCTAGTTTTGTAACAATATATAAATTAAAAGGAATGGTTGTTAGTAAAATCAACAAAAGATAAATACACAATAATTACTTGCAACCTTGATTGTTCCTAGTTACAATAAGTTTGGTACAACAAATTAAAGACATACTTCTCATAAATACTAAACACAACTGACTAGCTAGCTAACTAAACAACCAACAAAAGATCATTCTTTGTAGTTACCGATGATTATTATTTTCTCAGAAGTTCTAATAGTGAATTGATAATATATGTATAATAAGGGGGAAATACATTCTCTAATGAATAGAGTTTGGTGATCTAGCGGTTAGAGTTATGCGCTACGGAAGGTGAGGTCACGACTTTGAATCCCTCTAACCGCTAGTTCACCAAATCGATTTTTATCTATTTTAATTTCTTCTATTAAACAGACTGATATGTGAGACTGGTCAAAATCATCATGAAGTGCAACCTGGCAAACCGCGCGAACAGGTGGGGTAAGTCCACGAATAGCGCGTTCGTTGAAAAAATAACGTCTTGACGAAATCCGTGACGATTATACGCGAGGCGAAACGGAAGACTAGGCTTACGGGCCGGGGACGAAATCCATGACGAATTTAACGCAACGAAATCCTGAAACGTCATGAATAACTGGTCTGAAGGCCCTCCGACCGCCCCCTAGCGAAATTAACTAAAGCGTTAGGGATCCGCGATGATTTTAGGCAGTGTCATAAAAAAAAATCATGGATCGTCCAGATTCTTGTAGTGCAAGTTAGATCCTAACATGATAAACATGTGCTTGAGCATTTTAAACTTCACGTGTGACTAATGTTAAGACCGATCAGTTTTGTCGATGTGAACCGAGAGACTGCTCAAATTGAGGACCTTTACATCAAAGAGGTTTAAATGATCATAATCGATCATAAATAGGATAATCATGTGTTCCTTAAATTTTGGCTTCATTAATGGATGGACTACACAATGGGATAAGTATTCACGTCGATGTGCATAAGGAAAACTAATAACTAGAGCCTTTTAAATCCAAATATATCATGTATATCGGATCTTACTTAACACAAGAGTACATAGCATGCTTGGATTTATTTGTAAACACGGTCATGATATAGAATATTAGAATGACCATGCTGGCTATTCTATTGCGATCAACGTGACCACATTTGACGACAATTACAGAAAATACATCATTTAGTATTGGATAGTAAAAAAGAGAACTTCTTATTTCAGCATAGTTGGGTTGGTTCACACACATGGTTTTTTTTTTTTGAACAAAGACAGGGTGCAGATGCACCCTTATATATTGCAGCTCAAAAACATTGTACATCGTGAATTATAAACCCTAGATGCCGAATCTTGTCGATTCCAGCGATCATTGGACAAGCGAGGTTGTTATGAGCTGAGTTTCTACATGAACAGATAGGCTCAGACTAGGATTTATTTAGGATGGGTTGCAGAAAGCATTCTATTCTTGTTGATGCTAACTTGCGAGCGTTGGCTCACACATTCACACCTTACATGTGTTGGAAACTTCTACAATTTGATGACATATACAGCAAAAAAGTAACGTATACGTTGGACCTTAAATATGTGTTGAGCGAGCATGTGAGTTTGTAGCAAAACATTGCCACAACATCACTATCGCTTTGCCTACTTTACAGTACGGGTGTTCGGGGAGCCGGGGACTAGTATCCGGTGGCGGCTAGTGAGGTCGAGGAGTATCAAGCTAGGCACGATAGTTGCAGCCATGGCGTATGTGGGCATTGTTCTGCTTTGGAATGTCACCACCACTAATCTTAAGTTACTGATGGGCGAGATAAATGTATGTACAATGTTTTTTTCTTTTTGCCCATGAGTAGTTATGCATTTTGTAATAGTGTACAAAGCTACCAAGAAATTCAATTATTGTAGATAAATATTGAGATGGATGAAGGTTAACATAGATATGCATCTAGTAGTAGTATGCAGTTAGGTTATAACGCATTAAAAGAAATGCCGGCTTTAACACGATATGTTTTGCCGAATGATATCTAAACTTAACTTTTCATATACGATCTTGAAAACCTTAAGGGTTGTACTACGCGTCCTCCGAGGATATTTCTCCAAAATCCTCCGGGTCCTCCTGCTGACACATGTCCTCTAAAAAAAACCCCAAATCCCGCTTTTGCTATAAACATATCCACTTTTCTATAAATAGTCCCGCTTTTACTACACGTAGCAGAAAACGGTTCGGCCCAGAAAATAGAAAAACAGACTGAATCTCGCCGGAGATTTCGCCGGAGAGCTTGCCGGCGACCATGTAGCAAAAAAGTCGTGCTAATGTAGCAAACCCGACCTTACCGGAGACTCGCCGAAGACCTCGCCGGAGACTTTCGTCGGAAACCTTGTAGCAAAAATTTTACGCTAGTGTAGCAAAATTACAAAAATATTGTAGCAATTTTTTTTGCAAAATGTAGCAAAAATCCATTTCGCCGGAGACATCGTCGGGACTTTGTAGCAAAAAAATCTATCATAGCAAAACCTACTTCGTCGGACATCTTGTAGCAAAATTTTTACAATATTATAGAAAACACATAGAACAGTTTTAGTAAAACAAATATATGTATGTAGCAAATCCCCGACACATAAAAACTCCCATAACGCATCCTCGCCGTCGGTAGCACATTCGGGTACCGTCGATAGCAAGTCCGGTCGCCTTAAGTAGCAACACCGTCGGTCATCTGTAACCGCGTCGTCCTTGACGGAGGCCTGCACCAGCAAGGGGGACGAGCCCTGACTTGCAACACGTATCGCCGAAGAGGCCCAGCCGTCCTCGACGAGGGCAGGAAGCAAGGGGGACGAGCCCCATTACTTGCAGCAAAAGTTCCAGATGAAGGTGGCCATGGCTGAGGGTGAGCACGAGGTGGAGGGAGAGGATCCCATGGTGGGCGGGCGCGAAGAAGGTGTGTGGCGGTGCGGGGATCCGGTCCGCAGCGGAGACTGCCTGCTCCGGCGGGGACTGCCTGCTCCGACGGGGATCCGGTTCAGTGGTAGGGGAGCACGCGAGGGCGGGACAGCGCAGGGTCGGAGCGCGGCGACGCCGCAGGCACGGCTGGTCGGCGTAGTCGCGGGCGTGTGGCGCGGCGACGCAGCATGCGGAGTGCGGCGGCGCGGCTAGGCGAACAGGATGCAGCGACCACGGCGGCTCTGTGAGGCAATGTGGCTTGGCTCGGGAAGAAAGAGAGTCAAACAAGGATAAGGTTGAGGCCCACCACGTCGCACGGCTCCACGCGACCCGGGAGATAAAATCACGGGATCCCGGAGTACAGTATCGCTTTCCAAACCTTAAACTATAACTCTAGTATGTTCTAGATAGACATGATAATTTGTACAAATGATCGATACAACTAGACTAAGATGCCTTTCTCTTTTCTCAAAAAAAGCCTTTCTCCATGTGTAAAAAAAGGTTTAAAAAGTGTAGAATAGTAGATGTGTAACTGTGTTTTACTTGTAGTACATATCATAGTTGAAATTTGAAAATGTAAAGTTCATGTTAATTCCAACCATATATTACGAGAACCAATCACTGACTTGGTGGCTAGAGCTCAGGTGTTGAGTTAGCCCACCCGGAAGCGCTCGGACTATGTAGACCTTTTAAGTCATTGAGAGAGAGAAAATTAAGCAGTTGCACATCTAATTTTAGGGAGTAGTAACTCCGATCCATATTAATTTACTTTGATTTATCAAAATTTGAATAAATTTATATATAGTGTTTAGATTTATTTAAATCTAAACAAATTTAAGTCAATTAATAAGGGCCGGAGAAAGTATTATTTAGTTCCTCGGATTATTATACGCTTGCGGCGTGCGCCAAGATTATTGTATTTGGGCTAAGATAATGCATGTATAGAAAAGTTTGTGCAGTGCATGAATATTACGGGTTGAATATAAGTCCAACAACGACACACGGGCTTCACACAGCTGTAAAGCTCCCACAAGTCGTACGTAGGCGTGTTGCAAGGAAAATGTGGCGTGTTACGTGTTACCTAATCCGTCGTTCCGTACGTACGGCCAACTGATTGCAAGGAAGTCAAATCACCAAGTCTCGTTCACCCGTGACTTCCGGATTAATTGCAGTCGGCCGATGACTGGGGCGCGTAAACGGAACCGGCGGCTCCAAAATACAGCGAGACTCTGGAAGGATGGGGTTGACCTTTCTTCCACTGAGACGTGGGGTCCGTACGGCGGGCCCGGAGGTCAGGGACTGGCCGACGACCCGCGTTGAGTTGAGTATGCGAGGGGGCGATGACCTCGGGCCAGGGGCAAGGAAGATGTCGCACCCTTTGACTCATTCCACGCGCGCGCATCCACATGGCGACAGACAAGCAGCCGCCGTGGGCCACGCGGGAGGCCCAGCCCTTTCACATGTACTACTATCCGTTCCGTCCCGGAGAAGGGAGACATCTCCAGAATACTGACAGCTGGACCCAACGTTCTGGCGTCAGCCTGACGTAGGGAATGGGTGTACGGTGTACAGCGGCCATCCGACGTACTGTACAACGCTTATTCTGTTGCTCGTGGAGTATGTATGTATGTATGGCCTCCCTACCGTACAGTACTTCCTTGAAAGACAAGCTACAACACATGGAGAAGGAGCCATCGATGATTGATCCAAACCCTTCAAATCCAACACGATTGATGGGTTGCCCCGCCTATGGGTGCAGGCTGCGCCACCAGCACGAGCTAACCTGGCCCCACTGGCACAGTGGCAACTGATTGCTGGTCTATTGTCGTCAGCAAAGAACACAAGGAGGCAAAAATCACCGTTTTGACTTAATTAAGAAATGATCTAACAAACTGACCTACTTTTTCGAAGATATCCTGATCTGACCTATTTTCATGGCACTTTACCAGAGGACGCCATGGTCAGTAGCACGGCGCTTTCGGCAAAAGCGCCATGCATCTATGGCGCCCCTGCCAAAAGCGCCATGGTCCCGTCCGACGTGGCGGCCGTCGTGGCATATACGGGCCCGTTTTAATGTTTGGCACTTTTTGCGGGGGCGCCATGCTACTAGGCACGACACTTTTGCGAAAAGCGCCATGATCCTTAACCCTAGAAAACGGCTCGGGCGCCCTCCCAGCGCCATACCTCTTCGTCCCTCCCAGCTCCTCTCTCTCTCGCCCCAAGCTCTTCCCCTACTCGAATCCCTTCAAATCGGTTGCTTTCCTCCGTGGATTTGGATTTCCCCTTGCTTCAAGAGGTAATCTCCCCCGAACCCCTTGGTTTTGTCCAAATAGATTTGTGAAATTTGGTTCTATTTTGGCAAAGAATCTAGAATCCTAACCCTAACCCTAGCTATATCTTGGCTTTGGAGTGAAATCTAGGCTTGATGGTGTTGCTTCTAGTTATTAGATTTGTAGCTTATGGCTAGGATTTGTATGTTAGAATTAGCAAAGTGGCATGACTTGTTTTAGTTGGTAGCTACGGTTGGTGGTGGTAATATAGTTGTCTTTGATGCGCAATGGTTGTTGTCATTGTTTTTTAGATGGCAAGAATCGTTAATGTTCATCATGTGGACAAGGCCACATTCTTGAAAGGAAATATCGAATGTGGCCCGAAGGAGGTAGTCATGGTGTTTGGCACAAGTCCTACATATGCCGAGGTTGTGGAAAGAGTGAGGAATGATTTGAAATGGATGGACCCTAGTGATGTGTATGAGTTGTTTCGAAGGTACAACGCCGGGTTTGGCAATCACAATAGATTGAAGATAATGCCTATCAACTCCGAGTTGAATTGGAGTGCATATAAGGAGATGGTGGCGGAATCTGAAGATAAGTCACTCGAGATATTTGCCACAAGAAAGGTTGCGGCTCAATTGCACATTGACTTGAACCGGCATGCTTCCATGAGCCCGGCTCGAGGTGAGCCACATGTGTATGACACAACAATGAGCCAACCTCCATTGAGCCCGGTTCGCGTAGAGCCAACCTACGATGACACAACAACGAGGCAACCTTCCATGAACCCTATTCGCAATGACAACTATGAAGCACCTCAAATGGAGGATGATGACTTTGAGGGTGATGAGGTTGAGTATGGGCTTCGTGACAATGAAGTAGGAGATGTGGAGGCCAATTGCGATGAGGAGGACATGGACCATGATCTCCCTTATTTGAGGTGTCATGCATCGGACTCCGAGGATGAAGGACCGGATGAAGATGTGGATGAGGATGGTCTAACGGTTAAATTCGCCGAAGCTCACAAAAAAGTAGTAGGTCGGGATCATCGACCTTCATTGTTCCGTGATGTTAGCCTTGCGGATGAGGCCCAAGTTGACGGTGGAATTAGTCGAGTGCTCGAGGCACGAGCACCTTCTAAAAAAGACTTGAAGCCGAAAAAGTACGGGATAAATCCCGGGGTGAAGTTTGATAGCTTGTTGGAATTTCAGATGTGGATCAAGGACTATGCGGTGAAGTACCACCAACCGTACAAGGTGGATCACTCGGACACTAAGGTTTGTTACACAGTCAAGTATGAGAAGCAAGGATGTCCATGGGTTGTTCGCGTACGACCATTGAGGGGCAGGCCACAATGGACCATTGTAAGTTGTCAGTTCATTCATATGTGTGATGACAAGTTTATCAAGGATGGCAAAGTTGTGAAGGATGACCATCGGCAGCTGACCTTCGATTTCATCGCTTATAGAGTTGCAGATAACATAAGGTCTCTCCCAACATATACTATTAAGGGTGTCATAGATTTGGTTAAAGAAGTATTCGGTTATAAAGTGAAGTATGGTAAGGCGTGAAAGGCCAAACAAGCCGCATTTAAGATGTTGTATGGTGATTGGGAAGAAGCATACAACCGCCTCCCTAGGTTGTTGGGAGCAATGGCCGCAAGGAACCTAGGAATGTATTATGTGGTGGAGCCTCTTGGGTCGGTGACTAGGTTGGACAATGGTGCCATTGTCCGAGTATTTGGCCGTGCATTTTGGACATTTGGACCATGCATCAGGGGATTCAAGCATTGTTAGCCTGTTATGTCCGTGGATGACACATTTTTGACCAACAAGTTCAAGGGCACACTATTAACTGCCATATGCCATGACGCAAACAACCGGGTTTTACCTTTGGTTTTTGCCTTGGTTTTGGTGGAGAACAACGACAACTGGGAGTGGTTTTTCCATATATTAAGGACCAAGGTTATAGAACCTGATAGAGAGGTTTGCATCATCTTGGATCGCCATCAAGGAATACACAACACAGTCGAGAAGGACATTCTCGGGTGTGCTCGTATCCACCATCGATGGTGCATGAGGCATTTCGTGTCGAACTTCTATAGAGCATGTGGCAACAAGGAACGTGCCAACGATCTACAAGATTGTTGTCTTGCCTTCACCGCTCGGCATTTCCAAAAATTATATGATAGATTATATTGTCTCACAGATGATGGTGGCAAAGAGTTTCTCAGAAGGCACCTTAATGAACGGACAAAGTGGGTAAGGGCTTATGACTATGGCGGCAAGAGATACGGTGATTCCACCAGCAACATGGCGGAATGCTTCAACAAAGTACTTAAAGGTGTACGTCAATTGCCTGTGACTGCTATAGCGGAGTACACATTTCAGAAGTTGAATGAATACTTTCTAAAGTATAGTGATGAAACAGATAAGCAAATCGTTGGGGATAACAAGAAAAAAAAAGAAATATGAGTACCCACCATTGGTTGATAATTGGATGGAATATCAATCAAATAAAGGGGATACACAAACGGTTGAATGTTTCGACAACCAAGAACTGATTTACCAAGTGAATGAGCATGAAGGTAGCACAAGGGGAGGTGTGCAACATGGGGGACTGTCCTATAAGGTGTGGCTACACAATGGTTATTGCTCCTGCGAGAGGCCGACATTGTACCATCTCCCTTGCTCATAGGTGATGAAGGCGGCATCTGAACGAATGGTGGGTCTTAATCATCCGGATACGGTTAGGTTGGACGAGCATTCCATCCAAGCGGTGAAGAACACATGGGCAGGTAGATTTCAGCCTTACCTTGACCAATCTCAATGGCCAGAATATCATGGTGTCCAAATTTGGCCCGATCCATCAACGAAGGTAGTTGGTCGGGAAAGAAGACAAACCAAACGTTTCCGAGGTGACATGGACGACTGGGCTGGTGGATACCGACAGGAATGGGGGAGCGAGTATTTCGCGGAGCCTCGTGACAAAACCCGCTGTGGAGAATGCAATGTTGAGGGCCATAATAAAACATCATGTAGCAAAAGGAAAAAAAATCAAAGGAAGCCAACACCCCTATTGGCAGCACAAGCCAAGGAGGTGGTGATGGTGGTAGAAACACAAGCCAAGGAGGTGGTGATGGTGGTAGAAACACAAGCCAAGGAGATGGTGAAGGTGGTAGAAGGACAAGCGAAGGAGGTGGTGAAGGTGATAGAAGGACAAGCGAAGGAGGTGGTGATGGTGGTAGAGACACAACCCAAGGAGGTGGTAGAGGTCGTGGCGGTAGTAGAGGTCATGGCGGTAGTATGTTTACGTATCTCCGAGAAGAATTTCCGTATGTTTTCTTGCATATTTTTTAATAACTTTTATTTTGCATTTAAGTTTATTTCTATTTACTAACTATTATGTTGCATTCTTGTTATAGGTATGTCGACCCAACCCACCAAGGAGAACAATGATGGGAACGGTATGAGCTACTCCAAAGTGTGGGCGGAGGCTTTGAGAAGGGTGAAGGAGAGGGAAGATGAAGTAGCTCAGTTGATCAAGAAAAGGGAAGGGGAAAGGAGGGAGGCTGAAGAAGAACGGCGGTGGGAAGAAGATTTCAATAGGAGATTGCGTGAGGCAAGCATCAAGAAAGCAAAGAAAGAACGTGAGAGGAAGGAAAAATAAGAAAAATATGAAAGAGACATGTACTTGAAGAGCTTTAGGAATCATCGTCGATTTGAGGTGTCTGAAGAGGCTAGCCTCATAATGGAGGAAGAAGAGAGCAAGAAGAAAGAAGAGAGTAGACGCCAATTCGAGGTGCAGTTCAAATCCGTTGTTCAGCTTGCACGCGACTTGGTGGAAAAGGAAGAGGCAGAGGAAGAGAGGAAAAGGAAGGCGAAGGGGAAGGAGCCTAGCGCGACATAGTAGAGTTATCACCATGCTATGATCTATGTTATGGACTCCACTATGTGGAATTTATCTTGAACATTGTCATGCCGAATTTCTCGTCTTGGTTCTTGCATATGTAAAACCCCTTAAGGGCTGAACGCCATGTATTCCGTAAACATTCACTGCACTTTCCTATAATGCTTCTTGTGTCAATAGACCTGTGCGTAATGCAATTTTCTGGAATGTTGCCACTAGCATAGGAACTAGCCCCAACTTATGAGAATGCATGTGCATGACGCCCTCTCCAAAAACGCCATGCTAGGAAGCATGGCGCTTTTGACGAAGGCGCCATCCTACCATGGCGTTTTGGGCCAGCTCTGGCACGCTGGGACACAGTGCCTGCGCGCGAGCGAAGAAAATGGACGCCTCAAAATCGGCTAAGTCATGAGCATGGAACCCTCTCCAAAAACTCCATCCTAGGAAGAATGGCGCTTTTGATGAAGGCGCCATGCTACCATGGCGCTTTGGACCAGCTCTGGCGTGCTAGGACACAGTTCCTGCGCGCGAGCGAAGAAAATGGATGCCTCAAAATCGGCTAAGTCACGAGCATAGCGCCCTCTCCAAAAACTCCATGCTAGGAAGCATGGCGCTTTTGACGAAGGTGCCATGCTACCATGGCGCTTTGGACCAGCTCTAGCGCGCTGGGACACAGTGCCTGCGCGCGAGCAAAGAAAATGGACGCCTCAAAATCGGCTAAGTGATGAGCATGACGCTCTCTCTGAAAACGCCATGCTAGGAAGCATGGCGCTTTTGACGAAGGCGCCATGCTACCATGGCGCTTTTGCAGGGGCGCTATTCTACGTTGCATGGCGCTATGCTGAAAAACGCCATGCTTTTGAACACATCTAGTTTTTAACAAATCAACAGATCAAACACATCAACATATCAGGTTTTTAACAGATCAAACATATCAACATATCAAGTTTTTAACAGATCAAACACACCAAACATCAACACATTAGAACATCCAGTTTTCAACACATCAACACACCAACAAGTTGAAACAAGTTCAAAACGACGACACCAAACAACAAGTTTAAACTACAAGTTCATAATGACCACAAGCACTAGTTCAAGCTACGAGGTCACTTTCTCCCTTTCCTCCTTTTTGCCACCCGATCCTCGTTCGCCTTGCTATGTCCCTCGTGCCTCCTACTCCTCGGAGGTGGATCGTATTCTTCATCCTCGTTGTTAGGAGCATTACGTGTAAGGTTCCTTTCCTTGGCCAACATTTTCTTCTTCTCCCATTCACTTGGCGTGTAAGGTACCCTCGGTTGCCTCGGCTTTAGGTTGAAACGCCGCGGCCATTGACTAGATTGCGGGGCATCGTGTAATTGAGACATGCCTATCTCATCTTGTCCCTCTTCCTCATCCTCGTCCACATTCTCAAGTCCCTCCTACATTCGACATTCAATAGTGAGCGCATTCCCGCAATTTCCATATCAACAAAAAAATAACAAAGTTAACAATTGATTACCTCATCATCATCCTCATCCTCATACTCGCCCTCTTCATCCTGGTCGACCTCAAGGCTAGAAGACCTAACTGGTGATGCGGCCTCGACGGTGCGGCAACCAAGCAGAACACCTAATCCACGGCCCCAACGCTTGGTATGCTATGACATTGATGAATAGAAATTTAAGCATAGATGAAAGTACTATAGCAATTTGAACGGTATGAACACATACCTCCACGAACTCTCGAAGGTCTGACTCGGACTCCTTGCCCGGAGGATGTTTTAGCGCTTCAGTGGCGTCATCCACATGTTTTGAGATCTCCTCGCACTAGCAAAAGTACAAAGTAGTCAATATTTTGTTGCTATACTTGCACATCACATTCTGTCGGTACAATACTTACCACAAAGCGGATAGCCCCCGCTGAATTTGTGCCCCTCCCACCTCGAACAAGTCTGTTGTACTCTAGCTGGCTTAGATCGTCAAAAGCAGGAAAAGGGTCCTCCACTATGTCATGAGATGCAAACAAAGGCGAATGCAGGTACAAACGAGACACATTCCCAAGCCACACAAGATACCGATTGAACGCTGCAGCATCATGCGGCGCCTCAGGATGAGAGACCGCATTTGGGTTTTCGATCTCCTCAATCCTTGCATTGAACTTCTGAATATACTTGTGATGATATGCATCCTAATATTTTTCCCTCTTCTGCTTGATCTTGTCCAATCTACAACCAAATTCATTGACTTAGTACTATCATGTGAAACCCAAGAAAATTAGCTAGTTAGGGTATAAGGATCACTCACCCGTGAAGAACTATGATAGTGTCCTTGTATGGCATCGGGATCTCCTGAAATAAGCCAAATTGTCTCATCACCCATTGTGGAAGGTGGAACTCAACAGCGTAGACACAAATCAACGGGGCACGAATCCTCCAGAGATGTGCTTCTTGCATACATTTGCGGTTCAAGTCCGCCTGGAACCAAACACCTGTACCCACATTCCCTCTAGTTCTATATGGCTCCCATTGCACCTGAGAAGAACACAATATTAGCATGTGGACTCGAAGTATATATGGTGGAAAAGATGAGTTCTTGAGACCAATCAAATTATTACCTTCTCCGGGGTCAGCAAGTCGATTTGGTTAGTGTAACGCAAGTAGCACTCCTCGGATTCACCGTGGAATACTTCGGTATTATCCCACAAGTACGCCCATGTAGGAGCACGGAGACGGCTATTGCCATGATCATCCCACGATTTTTCCTTCATCGGAATGGGTCGACCAACTGGTATGCGCAACCAGGACCATATGGTCAGTAGCACCATAGGTCCACCAATACTTGCTCCTTTTCCGGTTCTACAACATGCCTCGTCCAACTGCACATACAACAATCATACATAAGTATCCGGTCGATCAAGCATATGTACTACTACCATGCAATATATATGGTTTATTACCTGTCGATACAAGTAAGCAAGTGCCGCCGAACCCCAGCTGTGCATATGGCCCCATTCCGCAAATAGAGTGAGACACATGAATGAAGCGTTCCTTCCCGTGCCATTTGAGAAAAGTTTCCTACTTATGGCATACCATAAGTATGCACGGGCATACATCTGGATCACCTCCTCATCGGCGTCCTCGGGGCACTTGCTAAAAATTTCTTGTATCCATTTGTAAGTAGCACCGGCAGACATCTTCTCTTGCGTTGGCGCCTTACGAATTAAGCCAATCATCACTTCACGCCACTTACCCGAATCTGAGCTTATACACACGGGCTGTCCTTTGATGGGAAGCGCAAAAATCATGGAGACGTCCTGCAGAGTGACCGTCATCTCACCACAAGGGAGGTGAAAACTGTGTGTCTCCGGTCTCCATCTATAAACAAGCGATGTGATCAAACAAGGGTTCATATGCGATGTAGAACGTGAGACAAGCTGGATGAAAGGGAGAAGTCCAGTCCGCTCAACATATGGAGTGTAGCGCTCTTCTTGTTATGCACCTCCTTGGACCTTAGGTGTAACCACTTGAAGACATGCTTATTCTCCGCGATGTACCGCCCACGGTGCCGTTGATCATAATGCCCATTCAAAATAGATTGTCCTTCCATCCTACAAGTGGTTGCAAAAAAACAAGTGAATACACCATCCACCACAATATGCATATATGAATACATATATGAGTACATTCATGAATACACCATTCATTCCATATCAACAATAGCCCAACAATTGCCATATAAGCCATATATGCCAAGAATAGCCCAACAATATATGCCAAGAATAGCCCAACAATGTATTATCCTATAAGCCATATATGCCAACAATAGCCCAACAATAATCCATATATTAATACATTCATTCCATATCATCTACACAAATCACAATATGAACACACCATTCAACTAAGCTACTAACCCTAACTAAGCATTTCATATCATCTACACACCATTCCATATCTTTGTATTCATATGCCCATATATACATGTCCAATATATACTACTAACCCTAACTAAGCAATTTCACTTATTTACTAACTTTAACAAACTATCATTCTACCATACTAATTTCTTCAAACAAATTCGACATTGCACAATATACATGCATCATTACACAAGAACTAGGGTTAGGAGGAAGAGGACCATGTGATGATTTCAACCAATAAAACAAGCAAAATCGAAGGAGAATACCTCAAGTGGGGGGAGAGCAAGAAATTCCACCAGAGAATCGGTTCAGATATGGGGGGGAGCATGTGGATTTGAGGGGGATGGGGGGGAGCCACCGCCGCTGTCTCTGTCTGCTCGGGGAGGGGTATGACACTGGGGGGTATGGCGCTGGGAGGGGTGGGAGGAGGGCGCCCGAGCTGTTTTCTAGGGTTAAGGACCATGGCGCTTTTCGCAAAAGCGCCATGCCTAGTAGCATGGCGCCCCCGCAGAAAGCGCCAAACATTAAAACGGGCCCGCGTGGGCCACGATGGCCGCCATGTCGGACGGGACCATGGCATTTTCGGAGGGAGCGCCATGGATGCATGGCGCTTTTACAGGGAGCGTTGTGCTACTGACCATGGCGCCCTCTGGTAAAGCGCCATGAAAACAGGTCAGATCGGGATTTCTTCGAAAAAGTAGGTCAGTTTATGAGATCATTCGTTAATTAGGTCAAAACAGTGATTTTTGCCACACAAGAAAGCTTCGACTACGGAACCAACGAAGGTTTTTTTAGAGAACCAACAAAGGGTTAAGTTCGTTCAATGGAGTACTCGAACCAAGAACAAGTCTAGCGGATCCCCTAGACACGCCTAGCTAGCAAATAAATCGCTTGTTTTTGGCTTCTGATGGGAAAAAAGAAATTCTTTGAGCAGATCTCATGAACACGCGTGACCCGTTAATTTTCAAAGGAGCAGAAAAACTACACACTAGTAGAAAACCTTTATAGCATGTTCACGGAACACCACTAGTAGTAAGGTGCTAAATGATAAAATAATCGAAATTCATTAGTAATACTATCAGGGGCCTTTAAAATACTAGTGTTGTTTCATAAAAATAGAATGCCACCACTATGTAGTTATCGGTGGCATTTAAACTAAAATAAACGCCACCGGTAAATAGGACTTGACAGTCTCATGGAACAAAACTAGTAGTGGCGTTCAAAAATATTAAAACGCTATTAGTATGTTACTAATGCTGATGTTTGAATATTAAGATGCGCCATTAATATGTGCTAGGAATAAGTGCTCCTCATGACTTAATAAAATTTTCAATAGCCAACCACCCACTAGCCTTATCCTTCACTCTCTCTTCTCCAACCGGGACGCCTGTAAGTCCTCCTTCTCGCTCCCTCCGCACGTGAGGATAGCACTGCCGATTCTCCTCCTTGCACAAGCACCAGCGTCTCCAACCGAGCGTGTGCGCCGCCATCCCTGCTTCTTCCTCAATGACAACAAGCGGCCAGATCTGTGACAAGAAGCACTGACCAGATCCGTGACGAAGAGCTTGCCGGCCTCCGCGACAAGGAGCTCGCCGGTGTCCCCCTTGATGACCCACAAGTATAGGGGGTGTATCATAGTACTTTCGATAAATAGGAGTGTCGATCCCAATGAGGAGCAGAAGGTGTTGACTAGTGGTATGGAGCAGGAACTCTCTGCAAATACTTAGCAAACAGATTTTTAGGGGTTTTCTGATAAAGCAACAAAACAAAGTGCAAGTAATAAAGAACCAACGTAGCAAGTAGCCCAATCCTTTCTTAGCAAAGGATAAGCCGGTGGAAATACTTATAAGGACCAAACGTTCTCGAGGACACATGGGAATTCTATCAAGTGCTTTTGCTTCATATAGCTGAGTACTCTTCTTTGGTGTTGGAAGTGTTGTATGGGTGAACCTGTGCTAATGTACCGTCCTTACTTGGACTAATACATACTTGTGATTAAACCCCCTGCAAGCATCCGCAACTACAGGAAAGTAATTAAGATATAAACCTAACCACAACCTTAAACTCTGAGATCCTACACTCCCTTGTGCAAAGATGTCCTAACGGGGGTTCAGGTTTTTGTCACTCCTGCAACCCCACAATTAGTAGCAAAATACACAATACATTCCCCTAGGCCTATAAATGGTGAAGTATCATGTAGTCGATGTTCACATGACACCACTAGAAGAATAGCACCACAACTTAAATACTAAACCATTGAATAATAACTCAACACAAATCCACTAATAACAACATGACTTCTCCCATGTCCTCAAGAACTAGACGAACTACTCACGATACATCATATGGATCAAGATCAATGATGATATGATAATGGATAACAATCTGAACATAAACAATAATCCAATGGTTCCACTCACAAGCATCAACTACAATAGTAATTAACACCGGGAAAGTTTCTCCTAAGAACTAAAGCAATATCCAACACAATTGTTACAACGGGACGGAGTGGTGATGATGGTGTTGGTGGAGATGATGGTGTGGATGATGATGATGATCCCGATGAAGCCTAGCTTGATGACGGTGTTGATGGCGATGATCTCCCCTCTCTGGGAAGGAATTTCCCCGGCAGAAATCTGTCTGCCGGAGAGATCTTTCTCTCTCGGTGTTTTCCGCCCCGCAGAGGCGACGAAAATCTATCTGTGGTCGCTCTCCTGGTGTTAGGGTTCCGTAGGGAAGATATAGGCGAGAGGGCGGAGTCGGAGGCCGAGCAGGTGGGCCACACCTGCCCTAGGCGCGGCCCAGGGTGGGCCCGCGCCTAGGGGGTGTGGGCCCCCTGTGAACCTTCTTCTCCTGCCCTTCTGGCTTCCTCTATCTTCTGGGAAAATATAATTTCCCCATATTTTTCTAGTATTTTTCTGATCCTCGCGAAATTGCATCAAAACACCTCTTTTTCCATCAGAATCCAGACTCCGGCAGTCCATCCTCCAAGAATCATCCAACATGCAAAAACAGTGGAAAAGACATAAGTAATACCTCATAATAAGACATATATCAATGAATAGAGGCAAATTATGATATAGAATGGTGATGAAAATTGGACGTATCAACTCCCCCCAAGCTTAGACCTTCGCTTGTCCCCAAGCGAAAACTGAGCTCAGTAAACATGTCCACAGGTTTATGGAGTGAAGTGTTGATAAAAGAATACGGACAAGAAGCATCACACTTACCATTACACAACTCATAGAAGAAAGCAACTCACCATTATATAACTTAGCTTGCAATAAGTACATGAGTCACAATAGAGAGGCATAAAGATAAATCATAATTGGAATTGGCAAACTCTTGTTCTTGGTCAGAGAATAGCTGGCAAACAGTTTCACAAAAAGCTTTTTGTAGAAGTTTTACAACAGGAGCACTCTTTGCTAAAAAAAGGTTTTTAATGAAGGCTTTCAAAGTAATACTCAATAGATAAGAGTTTTGTGCAAACAAGGAAGAATAAGAACATGATTGAATAAATCACCATATGAATGCTTGAAACACAACAACTCAAATGCTTGCTGGAGATAGAGAGGAAGTAGGTTTACTGACTCAACTTTGGAAAACAGGAGAAAGGTCTCTTCATAGAGGGTAGCAGGGATTACAAGTCATAAAGAGCTTCCAAAATATTATGGTACTTACTAGCTTTGAGCCCTCATTGCCCCTATCATAGGCATCTTGAGATGATTAAGGTTAAAGTGCACAAATATGGAGTATATGCTTGACGAAATATAAGTTGGCAATCTCGTGTCCCTTGAATATGAGGGCCACTCCTCATGCTACTCAACTTCAGTTACCGGTAAGTTCTTGTCATTGTAAGTACATGTGTATCATAGAGAACCACCAACGGGGTACCCCTTGCACATGGTACAGGAGCTATCCCATAACCAAAATGACAAGGCAAGCAGACAATGAGCATCTCAGTGATCTTTTTATTTACAATGTGCATACCTTTTTATTGAGGATGCTTCATAGATAGCTCATTATGGTGATTACAAGTTTCCACCATGATTAGGCATGGCTTAAGCTAGCGGCCCAGACGTTTCTCTAACACAAAATATAGACTCCATGGACTTACAAGTTCCCTCTTTATTTCACACCGTTGACATCCATAGACAAAAGAGCACGATATCAACTATGTACAAGGTACAAGTGCAATGTTGAAAGCGTTCCCCGTGACAGCACGGTTCTGCTAATTCCAATGTATAGATGCAAGCATATACAACTTCGATGACACAATGGTTCAAGTCTATTAGGGGCAAATCATAAGGTGTGCCATCAAGTTCGTGAGAGCTTTACTAACTAGTTTTCACATAAAAAAATAGTTTTTAATTCGAAAGGTAGATGAAACTTGAGAATTTTCTTGGAATAGCAAAATCTACTAGGTAGATATGGTGGACACTAATGGCAAAGGTTTTGGTTCAAAGGGATTGGAAACATGAGAAGTATGCCTTCTCAAAACAGGTTTTTGGCTAGCAAGGCTGGGTAGCAAGCAAGAGAGTTGAAAGAAACAAGCAAACATACAAGTAATAAAGCCAAACATGCAATCTTCCTTGAAGACACAAAAGATCTTAAATAGAGAATACTGAGCTTATGAGCCACCAAGAAAGAAAATAAATGATTCAAAATACCTGTAAGCTTTTTCTCTTTTTCTTTCAAACCTCAAAAAGTATTGCTACTGACCAGAACTCGGTTTGCCAAAACCAATTTATATCCACTTGATGCTCCCAAAGTGATGCCAATACTGATCAATAAGATCCATCATATAATAGAGATTGCAAACTAAAAATAAGAAGTGCAAAAAGTAAAAGATGAAACTTCTCATTAATATTCTTTAAAGGCACTCACACCAAGAGATACATAGATAATCAACTAAAGGAGAGATACTTCCACATGCAAACCAAACTATAAGATAACTTCTCTACCACAGATATGAATCCACTAAAAAGGTAAAAGATAATGGTGGTGATACCGCGGCACTCCCCCAAGCTTGGAACAAGCCAAGGGGATGCCTAACCTGATGACAAATTACTCCTTTGGTGGTGGTGGTGTTCTCTTGTCATCATAAAACTTCCAAGGCAAATGTTCCCCATCCAAAAAGGATGTCCTTGTCTTTGCAATCCTGAGACTAGCAGCAGAGCTTATGCGATCAAATCTAGCCTCATACTCACAGTTTTGATTTTGTATGTCGTAGAGCTGTTCTTGTAATTGGTTGGTGGTCTGACGGAGCAAGAAGATTTCTTCTCGGAGCTCAGACACCTCCTCCTCGTGTTTCGTGATGAATTCTGAACTTATCTTGTGAATAACATCCACTTCGTGTTCCGCCATCTTCTTGTACCTGAAAACCTCCTGCTCCAATGCTTCCATCATGTCTTCTAGACTTCCTTCTCCCTTGGGGCCTTGAACTTCTTTCATATGTACCTTCCCATCTTTGAGAATCAGCTCCTTGGGATGTATCTTCAACTCATACATGTATGGGTTGAGGACATCCGCAGAGGAATCCTCCATGGGTGATCCAGAGGAAGACATTGTGGTTCCAGAACTGAGAGTTTGCCTGACAGAAACATATTGAAACAAAAACACGACGAGAACTCGATGCAAGAACCTCGGGGAATCCGGGGGGTTATATATTACGAAGTTTCAAAGCATAAGGAAGGCTCTGACACGGAAACAAGGTGGAGTCGGAGCTCGGGGGAGGCACATCCCCTCTAGGCGCGGGGCAATGTGGGCCCGCGCTTGGGGTGGGTTTGGCCACCCCGGCCTCCGGTTCCTCCTCTGTTCCGTCTTGTAACTTCCCTTATGTGTTAAAAACATCAAAAATATAAAAAGATTGGGTTTTCACGAACCTTCTGTTTTTACCACTTTTACCTATTCAAAAACGAACTCTGTAGTTTCTGGTGTTTGGCTTCTGATAAATTCTTCTAGAGTCACCATTTGAATAACATCAACATCTTCATTATAAGAATCCCCAGAAATATAATGTTTTAGTCTTTGACCATTCACCACATGTGTTGTGTCATCCTTCAGAGAAGAAATTTTGATGGCACCTGAATGGTATACTTCCTTGATAACAAAAGTTCCTTCCCATTTTGAGAGTAGTTTCCCTGCAAAAAACTGAGACGAGACCTATACAAATGAACTTTCTCACCAACATGGAACTCCCTTTTGAGAATTCTCCTACCATGCCATCTTTTTACCTTTTCCTTAAAAAGCCTAGCATTTTCATAAGCTTCACCTCTCCACTCATCTAGATTACTTAAGTCGAGCAGTCTTTTCTCACCCGCAAGTCTAAAATCTCTATTCAACTCTTTCAGTTCCCAATAAGCTTTGTGTTCTAATTCTAAAGGCAAGTGACAAGCTTTCCCATAGACCATTTTGTAAGGATACATCCCCATAGGATTTTTATAAGCAGTTCTATAAGCCCACAAAGCGTCATTCAACTTTTTAGCCCAATTTTTCTAGATCTATTGATAGTCTTCTGCAAGATAGATTTAATTTCCCTATTGGAAAGTTCTACTTGCCCACTGGTTTGGGGGTGATAAGCTGAAGCAATTCTATGGTTTACAACATACTTAGCGAGAGTTTTTCTAAAAAAACCATGAATAAAATGAGAGCCTCCATCAGTCATGAGATATCTAGGCACACCGAACCTAGGAAAAATGACATCCTTAAGCATTTTCAAAGAGGTCTTACCATTAGCATACTTGCCCACTGGTTTGGGGGTGATAAGATGAAGCAATTATATGGTTTACAACATACTTAGCAAGAGTTTTTCTAAAAAACCCATGAATAAAATGAGAGCCTCCATTAGTCATGAGATATCTAGGCACACCGAACCTAGGAAAAATGACATCCTTAAGCATTTTCAAAGAGGTCTTACCATTAGCACTATTTGTAGGTACGACTTCTACCCACTTTGTAACATAGTCGACAACAACAAGAATATGAGTGTACTCTTTTTAAGGGGAAAGGTTCCCATAAAGTCAAATCCCCAACAATCAAAAGGTTCAATAACAAGAGAATAATTCATAGGCATTTCATTGCGTCTAGAAATGTTACCTACTCATTGACATTCATCACATGATAAGACAAACTTCCTTGCATCTTTGAAAAGGGTAGGCCAATAAAATCTAGATTGTAAAACCTTTTGTGCAGTCCTATCCCCTGCATGATGTCCTCCATAAGCACTGCCATGGCATTTTCTCAATATCTCTTGTTGTTCAAATTCTGGAACACATCTTTGCATAATGCCATCTACTCCTTCTTTATATAAGTGTGGGTCATCCCAAAAGTAACGCCTTAGATCGTAAATGAACTTTCTTCTTTATTGAGCTATAAAGGTTGGAGGCAAATACTTGGAAACAATAAAGTTAGCATAATCAGCATACCAAGGACTCTCATGCGGACTTACCCTTATCACAGCCAACTGCTCATTTGGAAAACTATCATTAACAAACAATGGGTCAAAAGAAATGTTTTCCAAACGAGATAAATTGTCAGCAACAGGATTTTCAGCACCTTTCCTATCTACAATATGTAGATCAAACTCTTGTAAAAGCAAAACCCCACCTAATAAGTCTAGGCTTAGCATCCTTCTTTTTCATAAGGTACTTGATAGCAGCATAATCAGTATCAATAGTAACCTTTGAATCAACAATATAAGATCTAAACTTATCACATGCAAAGATTACAGCTAAGATCTCTTTTTCAGTAGTAGCATAATTCTTTTGAGCAGCATCTAGAGTTTTGCTAGCATAATGAATAACATTCAACTTCTTATCAACACGTTGCCCAAGGACAACACCCACAGCAAAATCACTAGCATCACACATAATTTCAAAAGGTAAACTCCAATCAGATGGTTGAACAATAGGAGCAGTTGTCAAAGCTTTCTTCAAAGTTTCAAAAGCTTCCTTACAATCATCATCAAAAACAAAAGGTACATCTTTTTGAAGAAGATTAGTAAGGGGTTTTGAAATTTTGGATAAATCCTTAATAAACCTCCTATAGAAACCAGCATGACCAAGGATACTACGAATACCTTTAATATCTCTAGGGCAAGGCATCTTCTCAATTGCTTCAATTTTGTCTATGTCCACTTCAATGCCTCTTTCAGAGATCTTATGTCCAAGAACAATTGACGAGGATCGATGTCGTCAATGCCCATTGTTATGAGCTTGAGTTTTGGAGAAGATGGGGATGCTGGAGGTCGCGGAACGGTTAGCAAACAAGCAACACGGGGACACGAGGTTTACCCAGGTTCAGGCCCCCGGAGGGAAAACCCTACTCCTGCTTGTCTGCTCTTGATTATGGCGGAACCAAAAAGTACAGGGGCGCGCAGATGCAATATGGCGTGGAGGTGTGTATGCGGTGGTATGAAGTCTAGATCTGTAGATCTATTGTGGCGTAGCCTATTGTATCGTGGAGGTGCAGATCGTAGATCTGTCTATTGGGGGTTATGGCGTGTGTAGGTCATGCCCTCCTTGTTGGACCCTCCTAGCCTTTATATATGGGGAGGCTAGGTCTCAGGTACCGATACGAGTTGGTTACAAGTTGTATTCAAACTCTAGTCTTGAGGTTTCCTTGTCTTGTGCGCTTGAGACTCCGTGTCCATATGGGCTTCATAGCAGCCGAAACGTCATGAGCGTCGTGGACCTCGGTAGATCGTCGAGTGGGCCTTCTGTTAAGCTGGACCAGGTAGGCTAAAATCGGGTACCTGTAGGGCATAACCATGTTAGTAGCCCCCGAGTGTTCAGTCGAATCATAGATTCGGCTGAGGACTCTTCAATCTTTCGAGTGCAGTTGTTTTTGTTCATCAAAGAATGATTTTAGTGTGTAGGGATTGTTGATGCGTGTGCCTGACTCTCCTGACGGATCAGGGCCAGTTAACTGTCTTAGGACAAAACAACACGATCTTCTTCAGATTCGAGTCCTTCGACTCGAATCCGGAACAAATGCTGGCATAATTCAACTCAGGCCGTTGAGGACTTATAGGAGTAGAATTCCTGTAATTTTCAAATAATGTACCCAACGCGCCCGTCAGGATTTTTATCGCGCCTGCTGGCACGGATTATTACTAGCATAGCACAGTCGTGTGCGTTGCCAGGCCATCAGATGGTATCTGTAGGTCTTATCTTTGCGTCGCAGACACAACATCCAAAATTTTATCATCACGAAGGTGTTTCGGGTGGCCAAGGAGGATGTTACTCACTTAGCGTTGACTGGGACAGAGTTGCCAAAAAGTTTTTGCTTGCTGATCTGAAGGATCGCAGTCGAAAAATTCATAGGGTGCCCGACCAACGCTCCCTATGGGAGTAGCCCCTGAGTGTCTGTTCGAGTCGTAGACTCGAGCAGAGACTTTAATTCAGCCATTATGGGCTTCAGGTCCATAGGACACAAATTTCTCGGATGCTTGAATCAATCCTCCCTATGGGAGTAGCCCCCGAGTCCGTAGTGGAGTCGTAGACTCGGCGTAGGACTCGAAGATCTTGTGTGTGCGCGACCAGCGTTCCAGTTTGGAGTAGCCCCCGAGTCTCTGGCGGAGTCGTAGACTCGGGCAGAGACTCGAGTCTTGTATCATGGAGTTATAGTCGACAATCTCGTGGGCGTACCACTGACCCGGAAGTACATCGGGTGCGCGACCAACGCTCCTGATAGGAGTAGCCCCGAGTGTCTAGTCGAGTCACAGACTCGAGTGGATACTCATGCGAGGAGAAATCACTGACCCGAAAGTGTATCGAGTCAGCGTATCACGCATAGTGGAGTCGCGTGACGTTTAGCCAGGGGGACTCGACGTTTCAGATGAAGTCGACGCCGTTGCTTCTGTCGGGTGCGTGACCAGCGTCGCGTCTTTATAGCATCAAGCGATGCGACCATCCGAGGAGGGAATCGAGTCGGGTCTTGACGTTATGGCGTAACCGGTTGTTTTGTCGAATCCTGTTGGAGGACATGATTGAATAGCTCGATGCAGTCGACGTCCTTGTAAGCTACAGAAAATATAAATAATTGTGAAGTACTTGTATCTTGTAAGAAATATTTGCCTGTCGGCTTTTATAGTAAGATTCTAGGACCGATCGAGTCGACACTTTTGCACTGTATGCTAGGCCTTTTCGTTTGCCTGATTACCCTTAGTCTCAGTACCTTGCCGAGGCACTCGGAGTTCAAGGATTCGACGATCAGGCAGAATCAGCTACTCGGGCTGTCGCATTCGAGGTGCTCGAGTGCGTGGAGCCGATGGCATATTAGGTTACTCGAAGAGGGCGCAGCCCCCGAGTGTTTCGAGTGCAAATTAAAGTAAGAAAGAAAATCAACTCTGAATAATGAACTTAGCTTTATTTGTTGTCGACGAGGTGAACGGGTCGCGGGAGCCAACACAACCGGTAGATCGCGGGAGTCAAAGTAGTGGTTCGACGGAGCCGAAGGAGCCCTCGAGCCGCCGCAGCTGAAGACCACGGTGGGTCGCGCCACGGAGTCGAAGGAGCCCCCGGGTCACTGCAGCCGAAGACCATAGCAGGCTGCTGGAGCCGAAGGACGCGGCTGGTCGTCAAAGCAGAGGGAGCCCCGAGCCCCCAAGTCGTTGGAGCCGAAGATCGTATCGGGTCGCCGAAGTCGAAGACCGCAGCGAGGACACCGTAGCCGAAGATCGTATCCGGTCGTTTTGGAGCCGATGGCGGCAGCGGATTGACGCAGCCGAAGACTCAACATGCCACAAAAACCGAATACCAGCGGGTCGCCACATCTGAAGAGCGTAGAAGGTTACGCGGCAGAGTCGGCGTAGCCCCCGAGTGTACCGCACGGTCTACGGGGATGATGCATCGGACATGTGGACCAGGTCGATGGAGTCGCGCGGCAGACGTAGTCAACGCGGCAGACCGGAGTCGCATGTCGGACGAGCGTCGACATTGTGGATATTTATTCTCGTACATGCACGTACAAAACAATTAGTAATCACAATAAAATATAATGAATAGAATAAATTTGAGCGGGTAGAAATTTCTTGTGCGAGTCCAATGCGTGAATGCTTGGTCGAAATAATCCATGCATGTGATCTTGCCACCAGATTCATACGTGTACATCTGGATTAATGTACCACGTGTGTTTTCCTATTTGATTTCTTTCTTGCTTTGGTACTTGAGCTTGGCCAATTGGTTCACTCGGACACGGCAGGTCAACAAAGCTTTTTTCTTTGCCTATTGATTTGACGTGCAATTGCTCCATGAAACTCCCCTGATACGGCGTTGCAGATGATTCCCTTGGAATCTGCCACCGCGCGCTCGTACAAAAGGATCTAACTACTCCACGGAGCTGATCTCAATCTGGTGTTGCAAACGATTTTTGGTTTCGCGCCGTTCAACCGTGATGATGATGAAGTAGATGAGCCGATCAGATGTAATCTGACCGCCGCTGATTACGAGGGATTCAGTCCGGATGACGACGCATGGGAGCCAAAGTAGATCTGTTTATCGGCAGATCCCGAGCTACAGATTGTCCATGATGGAACCGTCACGACCGCACGATCAGCGCCCCCAGATCCCACAGAAGGAGCCAATTGACGAAGTTTAATCTCGTCAATGTCCATTGTTACGAGCTTGGGTTTTGGAGAAGATGGGGATGCTGGAGATCGCGAAACAGTTAACAAACAAGCAACACAGGGACACGAGATTTACCCAGGTTCAGGCCCCCGGAGGGAAAACCCTACTCCTGCTTGTCTGCTCTTGATTACGGCGGAACCGAAAAATACAAGGGTGCGCAGATGCAATCTGGCGTGGAGGTATGTATGCAGTGGTATGAAGTCTAGATCTGTAGATCTATGGTGGCGTAGCCTATTGTATCGTGGAGGTGCAGATCGTAGATCTGTCTATTGGGGGTTATGGCGTGTGTAGGTCGTGCCCTCCTCATTGGACCCTCCTAGCCTTTATATATGGGGAGGCTAGGTCTCAGGTACCGATACGAGTTGGTTACAAGTTGTATTCAAATTCTTGTCTTGAGGTTTCCTTGTCTTGTGCGCTTGAGACTCCATGTCCATATGGGCTTCATAGCAGCCGAAACGTCATGAGCGTCGTGGATCTCGGTAGATCGTTGAGTGGGCCTTCTGTTGAGCTGGACCAGGTAGGCTAACATCGGGTACCCGTAGGGCATAACCATGTCAACAATCCCTTCATTAACCATGAAATGGCATTTCTCCCAATTAAGAACAATGTTGGTTTCTTCACATCTTTGCAAAACTTTATCAAGGTTGTGCAAACAGTTATCAAAAGAAGTTCCATAGACGGAAAAATTTTCCATGAAAACCTCCACAATTTCTTCACAAAAACCATGAAAGATAGCAGACATACATCTCTGAAAGGTAGCAGGAGTATTACATAAACCAAAAGGCATACGCCTGTAAGCATAAGTACCATAAGGACAAGTGAAAGTAGTTTTCTCTTGGTCTTGTGCTTTCACAACAATTTGAGAAACCCCAGAATAACCATCAAGAAAACAAAAGTGAGTCTTTTTGGACAACCTCTCAAGCATTTGATCAATAAAGGGCAAAGGATAATGATTTTTCTTAGTAACTTTATTAATCTTTCTAAAATCAATGCACATTCTATACCCAACCACTACTCTTTGGGGTATAAGCTCATTATCTTCATTAGGCACAACAGTTATGCCCCCTTTCTTGGGAACACAATGGACATGGCTAACCCATTGACTGTCAGCAATAGGATAAATAATACCAGCATCAAGGAGTTTTAATACCTCATTTCTTACCACATCCTTTATCTTAGGATTTAGACGGCATTGGTGCTCAACAACTGGCTTTGCATCAGATTCTATATTAATAGCATGCTGACATATAGTAGGAGAAATTCCTTTTAAATCATCAAGAGTATAACCCATAGCTCCTCGGTGTTTCTTCAGTATCTCCAACAACCTTTCTTCTTCCTTTCCTAAAAGTTTAGAACTAATAATAACAGGATACACTTTCTTATTATCAAGATAAGCATATTTAAGATCATCAGGTAAAGGTTTTAATTCGAAAATAGGGTCCTCTTTAGGTGGTAGTGTGGTTCCCAAATCTTCCACAGGTAGATTATGCTTAAGTTGCTTCGGCTAACGAAGGAAAACCTCGTCAATCTCATTTCTTTCCTTCATGAAGACATCACTTTCATGATCTTCCATAAACTGCTGCAAGGCATTATTAGGAGCAAGAGAATTAGCAGAAAGTTGTTCAACCCTGAAATCATCATTAGGCAGTTCTTTTTCATAAGGAGTTTTGGCAAATTTGAAAAAATTAAACTCATAAGACTCTCCATCAAACTTAGTCAAAACTTTTTCCTTCCTACAATCTATAATAGCCCCACAAGTATTCAGGAAGGGTCTACCAAAGATAATAGGATAGGTTACCAAGTACTAGAAAATTAGCAGGATATTTAATCTTACCACAAAGGACCTCCACATATCTTACAATCCCAATGGGGCAAACTTGCTCTCTATTGGCAAGGTGAATAACCACATCAATGTCCTCAAACTCACAAGGACTAATTTCATGCATAATTTCCCTGTAAATCTCATAAGGAATAGCACTAGAACTAGCACCAATATAACATAAACCATAATAGGTATGATCACCAATTCTAACATAAAGCACAGGGACACTAGCTTTTCTAGGCTTTTTAGGGTGAGAAGAAATATTAGTAGCGTCTTCATAGAAGACAATATGCTCATCCTCTATGTTCCTAGTGACAAGATCTTTCACAACAGCTACCACGGGCTCAATATCAATAAGCTCATCAGGCTCTACAGTTTTATTTGCGCTTTTGCTAACCACATTAGCTATAATATAATGTTCCTTTACCTTAGAAGGAAAAGGGATTTTCTCAACATAATGTTTAGGCAAAATAGGATCAACACTCCAAACCTCTATGCTAGCAGGAACATGAGTAACAATGTCTTTATAAGGAGCGTGGTACTTGTCCTACTCTTTCTTGGGAATTTCAATATAAGAGGGAAAAGCATTAAAACATTTTGCAAGAACTTGAGGATCAAGACCAAATTCATTACTAATATCACGAAAGTCATCAGTTCCCATAAAATATTTAATGCATTCATAATCATAGTTTATACCCGACTTTATTCCTTTGTCATTCTCCCAAGCTTTAGTGTTCTCTTGAATATGGTCTAGTAGATCCCATTTAGCTTCTTCCTTTATACATGCATTCCTCCCATCACTCCACCTATTCTTGCTGCCTCTCTCCCGCATGAAAAATATAGTGACGACGACAATGTGTTTGTTGATACGCCTAGAAGGTAAGAAATTCAAACTTCCCCGGCGAGATTGACAAATTTATTTGTTGTATGGTAACTAGAGATTTTTTGATGTAGCTACAATGTTCATGACCCCATTTGCTAATCTTCTAAATAAGAGCGAGGTTGACGTTACTAAGACGCCACTTGATTCGTTTGGCTTTGATGGTGAGGAGGTTGAGGACGACGATAGTGAGAATAAGTTGGAAGATATCGAGGAGGAGGTATTCGATTCGTCTCAAACATCGAGGAAGAAAGAACGTGAACTACACAAAAATCAAAGACACTTGCTTGGTATGGGCATGGTCCCAAGTGTTTATCGATCAAAGATAAATTCTTTAAACTCATGTCTCGGGTTGCTTTGTCGACAACTAGCTCGTATAGATCCCTACAAGTATGTTGGGATGTGATCAAATCTTGTTGTAGATGTTGGAGTGGAGCTATGGAGCAAGTGCGAAAATCACCTCTAACTGGCATAGTTATCGACGACTATGTGATGCATTGTGCAACTTATTTTTCTAACAAATGCATTTATTTTGTGGCTGATACAGATCGTCCGGATGATCCTATAGTTTTGTCCCGATCTTTCACAACGAGTCAGCCATGTAGATAATCTCCCAATTACGCGATGAATGCAACCTAAAGAAGAGGAATCAATCCGGCTAGTAACGTGATGAAGATCACCATGCCTCAAACCTGAGCAAGACAATCCTTGATGAACACAAGAACCTTCACAGCAATCTCTATAAGAATCTGATAAACGGTATCGTCGTCCCCGGAGGGATGATACACGGTGGAGCACAATATAGTTTTTAGACTAAACAACTGAACTCCCTAAACCCTAACTCGGCCAGCTCCTTATATGAGGGCTGGGGCGCCCCACTAGTTGGGATGCGACTCGACTTGGTTGGACAGACCCAAACCAAGCCCACACACATAATAAAACCTAATTGGCCCACAACATGACCAGGAATAATAAAACCTAATTATTATATTACAAAGACATGCCTAGCTTGGTGGAGTCTTGAAATTGGGCTGCACCTCCTCCGTTGTGCCCATATCATCCTCCCCCTTCAAGAAGCATTGTCCCCAACGCGTGCGGGTCGGGTCGGAAAGGTGGCATGATATGAACAATAGCTTCACGCGTCTTCGCCATCTTCAAGTCTTGCTTTCCTTCCACTCCGCATCCTTCCTCTTAGCTTGCTTGACTTGAAACAGTTCTTGGCGCCGGCACCTCCTTGCGTATCCATATGAGCCTGGACCTTGGCGCCACCATCTTCTTCTTCTTCTTCTTCTTCTTCTCAAATGTTGTTGGAACCCGTGGTTGCTGAACATGGACCTTCTTTGCATGAACCTGCATAAGATGAGTAATGCCTAGACCACACAACTGACAAACATGTCTATCCTTGCCTCTATGCATACGCACTGCTGCTCCAACAAAACGCCTCACGGGTGTGTTAACAAAACTTCTCTTGTTACCCCGCTACACCACATGCACTGGAACATCAGGAGCACAAATATCATCCGTCTGAACACCTGTGTCTACACAAACAACCTTCTACACACATGCTGCAACCTCCTTCCTCTCAGCAATAAGAGGATGCACTTCAACTGGCTTGTCACTAACAAGTTCCACTGGCTTGTAATCTACGAGCATAACTGAAGCAATATCAACATTTTTGCACTGTGATCATGCTCTCCATCCTGCACTTTATCTAGCCCAACTTTTGGATTAGCCTTGTGCAACTTCTCCTTATGTACCACCAACTCCACATCAGACTTTATGTGATCATCCTGCATATGCTTCAAAGTCTGTTGTTTGCCAACATGCACAAAACAATATGTATTTGCTCTTCCAGCATGTGTAACGTTGCGATCATACTGCCATGGATGACCAAGTAACAACCCACATACCACAATGGCAACACATCGCAGTCAATCTCATCAACATAATCACCGACTGTAAATGGAACAGTCACCTTATGAGTTATTGATACGTCCAAAACGTATCTACTTTCCCGAACACTTTTGCTATTGTTTCTCCTCTAATTTGTGTGATTTGGATATAACTAACACGAACTGATGCTGTTTTCAGCAGAATTGCTTTGGTCTCTTGTTTTTTTGCAGGAAATCAACTTTTAGGAAAAATCCCAGAAAATATGCCAAAAATCCTATTTTCCCAGAAGACTCACGGAGCCAGAAGACGGAGGGGAGGAGAGGCCTGAGGGGCCCACACCACCCCTGGCGCGGGCAAGGCCTGGCCGTGTTAGGGCATGGTTTGGCTGCCTCGGACTCCGCCTCGACCTCTCCTTTTGCCTACATATACCCTCTGACCTAAAAACATAGGGGGTTTGACAATTTCCAGAGAAGAGTTCCGCTACGCTGCCACCACCAGAAACCGCAATTCGGAACCAGAAACTCCGTTCTGGCACCCTGTCGGGACGGGGAATTGGAGGAGATCATCGCCATTATCATCACCAACGCCTCTCCATAAACCATCCATGATTCCCCCATCCATGAGTGAGTAATCCCCTGCAGTACGCTATGGGGATGGTAGGGATTGGATGAGATCGTTCATGTAATTGCATAAGATTGTTAGGGCAAGGTGCCTAGTATCTATTGTTAGTTCTTTTTGACATTGTTGCAACTTGTTATGCTTAATTCTTTTCACTAGGGCCCGAGTGCCATGATCTCAGATCTGAACATGTTATTGATTCATGATGATATTATTGTTTGTGATCTTACCTGCAAGTTGTATACACATATCATTGTGCGAAACCCGAGGCCCCGAAGTGACAGAAATCAGGATGACTGGAGGGGATGGCTATGATGTGAGGATCACATGTGTTCATGGAGTGTTAATGCTTTGCTCCGGTGCTCTATTAAAAGGAGTACCTTAATTGCCAATAGATTTCCTTGAGGCCCCGCTGCAACGGGCTGACAGGACAAAAGATGTTGTGCAAGTTCTCATTGCGAGCCCGTATGACTATATATGGAACACATGCCTATGATTACTTAGTACTTGGATGCTTTATCTTATTTATCTGAAAATGCCCATGTCTTGATTATTATATGAATTGTCTTGTCCATGCAACGCCCGTCCATCCATCCCTATGCCTACCGCACTTTAAATCCTGCTGTTTATTACAATTGTTACTATTATCCTTACTTTACTACTGCTGTTACTTTACTATTGTTACTACAAAACTGTTGCTACTGATAAACTACTGTGAGCAAGACTGTTTCTAGGTGCAGCTGAATTGACAACTCAGTTGTTAAGGCTTATAAATATTCTTTGGCTCCCCTTGTGTCGAATCAATAAATTTGGGATTTACTTCCCTCGAAGACTGTTGCGATCCCCTATACTTGTGGGTCATCAAGACTATTTTCTGGCGCCGTTGCTAGGGAGCATATCGCTATTTATAAATCTCACTTGGAATTATTATAGTTCGTTGCTATCCATTCATCATTGGTAAAACTCGCGATGGAAAAGTTCCTATATTGCCATCCACTACAAGAAGAGGTTCAGTTCTGAACACCTCTGTTACTCTTGATTCACCATCTGTGATGAGTAAGCTCCTTACACTACCACCACATACACATGTTACACATACTGCTACTTCTACTGAATCTGAAATTTCTTTTGATACTCATGATGTTACTTCTACTATGCTTGATGAGAGTAGTTAATTAGGTCCTTTCCTAGATGCTACAATTGCTAGAATTATAATTGGAAACACTGAAACTCCTAATGAAGATATTGCTACACCTGTTAGTTCACCTGAGTCTAGAGAGCATATTAGCTATGATATTAATGACGGTTATATTGAAATGACTGATGAATTTATTGAAGAATGTCGAAACACTCATGGTGCAAGTGCTATTAAAAGTCTTCTTGAGAGACGCACCATTAGACCTAAATTATCTCCTGATGCTAAGTTTGCCACATCTCCCATAAACATTAAAGATAAGGATTATGATTTCTCTCTTGATTTATCTTACATAACCATTGTTGAGAAATAACCTTTTTGTGGGACTGAAAATGAAAGTGCTATGGCACATATGACTGAGCTCTCTACTATGAATGGCTTATTTTCTGTTGATATTAAGGAACACACCTACTTTGTTGCTAATTTTTTCCCTTTTTCATTGAAAGGAGAAGCTAAAGCTTGGTTCAATAATTTACCTCCTGGATCTATTGATAGTCCTGATTGCTTGATTAATACGTTCTTTCAGAAATATTTCCTTCCCAGTGCTCAACAGGCCATTTTGTAGGAACTTTTTGATTTTAAACAAGGAAAAGAGGAGAAATTACCTGAATCATGGGCAAGGTTTTGTGTTTTAATTCAAGCACAACCTGGATGTCCAATACCTAAAATTGAGCTTCTTGATATATACTATAATGGACTAACTGATGAATCTAGGACATACCTGGATAGTTGTGTTGGTTGTGTTTTCAGGAAAAGGACTCCCGATGAAGGTGATGAATTAATTGCTAAAATAAGCAAGAATTATGATGATTGGACTACACCTGAGCCAACTAAACCTGATCCAACTGTTCTTGAGCCAACCCCGGCACCAACACCAAAGAAGAGGGGAGTGATTGAATTAAATGATGAAGTGATGAAGGAAGCTAAGAAATGTCTTAAGGAGAAGGGTATTAAATCTGAAGATGTGAAGAATTTACCTCCTATAGAAGAATTATATAAGCCAACCTCTCACTCATACACTATTGAGGTACACTCTCTCCAACATTTTTATGAAGGTGATATTCCTTATTCTAAACCTCCTGATCAATGCTTAGAAGAATTTGATATTTATGTTGTTAAGCAAGATAATTTTAATAAGAGAGTGCATAATCATTTAATGGAAAACTCTAGAGCTATTAATGAGTTTCATGATATTGTGGAAAGAACCTCCAATGATGTTAAAATGCTTGTTAAACATTTCCAAATGGTTCAAAATCAAATTGACCAGCTTACTAAAGTACAAAAAGATTTGCTAGTTAATGCTTCTAGAGAAAAAATGCTTATGAAATTAGAACTAGAAGTGGTGTTTCCACCAAGGACTCCTTATATCCTGAGGGACATCCTAAAAGAATTGAGAAAGATTCTCAACAAGCTAAAAATAGTGGTACTTCTTCTAAAAGAAAGAAAAAGAAACATAAAACAGTTGTGGAATCTTCTGAACCTGCTATAGATCCTAATAGTATATTTGTCTCTAATGCTGAAACTGAAAGTGGTAATGATAAAAATGATGCTCCTGATAAAGAAGAAATTGAAGAAGAACCTGAAAGGCACACTAAGAATACTAAGTACACTAAGGAAGATTTTGTTGCTAATAAACATGGTAGTGAAAGAGAGCCTTGGGTGCAAAAACCAATGCCTTTTCCTGATAAGAAACACAAGTCAAAGGAAGAAGAACACTATAACAAGTTTTGTGAGTGGATGAAACCTTTGTTTTTGCAAATACCTTTGACTGATGCTATTAAATTGCCTCCTTATTCAAAGTATATGAAGGATATTGTCTCTAATAAAAGGAAGATTCCTAATGAGGAAATTTCTACTTTACTTGCTAATTATTCCTTCAATGGTAAGATTCCAAAGAAACTTGGAGACCCAGGGATTCCAACTATTCCTTGTTCTATTAAAAATAATTATGTTAGAACTGCTTTGTGTGATTTGGGAGCAAGAGTTAGTGTTATGCATTTTTCTCTCTATAAGAGACTTCAACTGGAAAAATTGATACCAACTGATATATCTTTGCAAATGGCTGATAAGTCTACTACTATTCCTGTTGGTATATGTGAGGATGTTCCTGTTCAAGTGGCTCATAATTGTTTGATATTAACTGACTTTGTTGTGCTTGAAATGCCTGAAGATGATAATATGTCTATTATTCTTGGGAGACATTTTCTTAATACTATAGGTGCTGTCATTAATTGTAATCAAGGAAAAGTAACTTTTGATGTTAATGACAAGGAGCATACTGTCTATTTCCCCAAGAAGATTGATAAGAATTATGGCCTAAATTCAATTGAAAATATTGAAGGCATCAAAGTTGGAGAAATATATTGTCCCATACTATAAGAAAATTATGAAACTAATATGATTGGGACTATTGCTATCAAGGTTGAGGTAACATAATAATTTAGTGAAATGCAAACTTTTACTTCATATAAAATTGTTTGGGTAACAAGACTTGATCAACCTTGTTAACAAAGGGATTTTAATGAACAAAACAATGTTTTCACCATGATTATCCTTGCTCACTTTTATTTTCTCTATCCCAATCTTTTCTCTTCACCTTGTTCATCTTTGTATTGCTAGTTACTTGCATATTAAAGTGTTTTAGAACTTCTGAAGTTTTAGTTTATATTTGTTTTTGCATCATTCCAAAGTCATCTTTCTGCAAGAAAATCATTTACCAATTCCTAAAAATTGCTCAAAAATAAAGTTTCTTGAAAAATTGCAGAAAAATCCTATTAAATATTTACGTCAAAAAAGGGGCAGTGAGGCACCTGGAGTGACCCAGGGGAGGCCCACCAATCAGGCACACCACCTGGTGGCGCGACCACACCAGAGGAGCGCCTGGAGATGGTGTGGGCCACCCCTGGCCCTCCACTTATTCTCCCTCCTGCCACTTCTCTCTCTCTCCCGAGAAAACACCATTTCATTGCTCAAACCCGTGTTCTTGCTGTTCTTGCTCACGATTTTCGATCTCCTTGCTCAGTCCACCTTTGCTGCTGAGATTTGGAGCATTTGTTCTCTGGTATGTGACTCCTCCGCTTGTCCAAGTAGATTTGTGATTAGTGGATTATATCTTGAGTATTTTGCTACTGTAGGTGATAGGTTATGTGATCTTGCATGCTTGTTCTTTGCTAAGATAAATTATTTTTATGCATGTTTAGCCCTCTTGCAAGTTCCCATAGTAGTTCCTTTCATTGTGTAATCACTTTGCAATTACCTTCTCGTGATGCATGTCTAAAATTTCAGAAAAGGAGATGAATGAACACTGACTCAACCAACATGAACTGAGGGTGCCTAAGGTCATGAAAGTCCACCATGAGGAGGAAGTTTTTCCTTCCATTTATCCATGCCCTGATTTCATGAGGGCTGCAAGAATTTTTCAAGATTTCTAGACACTAATTTCTAATGCAGGATTGGAGCATTTTGTGGGAGATGAACCTTACCAATATGTGAAACTGACTATGTCTGTGGTGCAAGATTTTTGATTTAGTTGGTCCTTGCCTAACCCCATGGTTCATTACAAAATTTACAATGTAGCTCTCAATCTCCCTTTTGATGATTTTTGTGCAGCTATTAAAGTGCCATATTGGGGTTCACGCGAGAGGATTAGGGAGCGGCCCATGTCACTTGTGGACTTATATGCGGAAATTTGCCAAGGGAGCAGCTTCTCAAAGGAAAGTAGTAAAATTCGAAATATTCATCTCCCATCTATTCGATATTTTTCCTATTTTATTGCCAAATGTGTTCTTGCTAGGAAGACTGCTAGTAAATTATCTTAATATGATCTAGCTTTTATCTCAGTTGCTTTGAAACAGGATAGGTCTTATAACTTGGGAGCTTTAATAGCTTTCCGTCTTGCTGAAACGGGATAGGACTAATAACTTGCTCCAAAACGTATCTACTTTGCCGAACACTTTTGCTATTGTTTCTCCTCTAAACTTGTGAGATTTGGATACAACTAACACGGACTGATGCTGTTTTCAGCAGAATTACCTTGGTGTCCAGTTTTTGTGCAGAAAATCAACTATCAAGAAAAATCCCAGAAAATATGCCAAAAATCCTATTTCACCAGAAGATCCATGGATCCAGAGTACGAGAAAGAGTGGAGGCCTGAGGGGCCCACACCCCCGTGCCACGCGGGTGGGCCCACCCCGCGTCTGGGGGGGGTGCGGCCGCCTTAGGCACCCCCTCGGCCTCCCTCTTCGCCTATAAGATGCCTGTTGACCAAAAAACCGAGGGGGGTTCGATGTTTTTCCAGAGAGAGTTCCACTGCACTGCCACCACCAGAAACCGCGATTCGGAACCAAAAACTCCGTTCTGGCACCCTGCCGAGAAGAGGAATTTGGAGAGGATCATCGTCATCAACAACGCCTCTCCATCAACCATCCATGTTTCCCTCATCCATGAGTGAGTAATTCCCCGTTGTAGGCTATGGGGATGGTAGGGATTGGATGAGTTCTATCATGTAACCGAATAAGATTGTTAGGGCATGGTGCCTAGTATCTCTATTAGTGCTATTTAACTTTGTTGCAACTTGTTGTAATTAATGCTTGTCACTAGGGCCCGAGTGCCATGATCTCAGATCTGAACTTATTATTGAATCATTATGATAGTATTGTTTGTGATCTTATCTGCAAGTTGTGTACACATATCATTGTCCGGATCCAAAGGCCCCGAAGTGACATAAATTGGGATAACCTGAGGGGATGGTTGTGATGTGAGGATCACATGTGTTGATGGAGTGTTAATGCTTTGCTCCGGTGCTCTATTAAAAGGAGCACCTTAATTGTCAGTAGTTCCCTTGAGGCCCCGCTGCAACGGGCTGGAAGGACAAAAGATGTTGTGCAAGTTCTCATTGCGAGCATGCATGACTATATATGGAGCACATGCCTATGATTATTTAGTACTTGGATGCTTATTCTTATTTATCTGCAATTGCCCTAGATCTTGAAGTTACATGTTTAGACTCGTCCATGCAATGCCCGTCCATCCATCCCTATGCCTACCGCGCTCATATCCTACTGTTTGCTACTACTGTTACTATTGCTCTTGTTTTTCTCCTGCTGCTTTGCTATTGCTACTACCAAACTGTTGCTACTGATAAACTTCTATGAGCAAGAACTATTTCCAGGTGCAGCTGAATTGACAACTCAGTTGTTAAGGATTGCAAGTATTTTTTGTCTCCCCTTGTGTCGAATCAATAAATTGGGTAATACTACCTCGAAGACTATTGCGATCCCCTATACTTGTGGGTCATCAAGACTATTTTCTAACGCCGTTGCCGGGGAGCATAGCTTTATTTGTAAGTTCACTTGGATCTATTATTGTTCACTGCTATTCCTTTCGTCATGGGGAAGTCTCGTGATGGAAAGTTTCCCATTTTACCATCCACTACAAGAAGAGGTACAGTCCTAAACACCTCTGCTGCTCTTGATTCACCGTCTATTATAAGTAAGCTTGTTACACCACAACCACATACTCATGCTACACACACTGCTACTACTGCTAAATCTGAAACTGCTCCTAATACTTATGATGTTACTTCTACTGTGCTTGATGCGAGTGGTTCATTAGGTCCTTTACTAGATGCTACCATGGCTAGTCTAGGAAATACTAAAACTCCTAGTGAAGACATTGTTACACCTATTAGCTCACCCGGGTCTAGAGAGATATGATATTAATGATGGTTACATTGAATTTATTGATGAATTTATTGAGGAGTGCTGAAACACACATGGTGCTAGTGCTATTAAGATTCTCCTTGAGAGACGTACCATTATTTCTAAACTATCCTCTGATCCTAAGTTTGCCACTTCTTCCATAGATATTAAAGACAAAGATGATGATTTCTCTCTTAATTTATCCTATTTAGACATTGTTGAGGAAGAACCTTTTTGTGGGACTGAAAATGAGAGTGTTGTAGCTCATATGAATGAGCTTTCCGCTATGTCTGCTTTATTCTCTAATGATTTTAAGATGTGCAAGTACTTTTTTACTAAGATCTTCCCTTTTTCACTAAAAGGAGAAGCTAAAGCTTGGTTTAATAGATTACCTCCTGGTTCCATTGAAAACCTTGATTGTTTGATTGCTTCTTTCTTCCAGAAATATTTTCCTCCCAGTGCTAGACATGCTGCTTTGCAGAAACTTTTTGATTCTAAACAGGGAGAAGAAGAGAAATTACCAGAGTCATGGACAAGGTTCTGTGCCTTGATTCATGCACATCCTGGATGTCCATTACCTAAAAAATGAGCTTCTTGATATTTATTATAATGGAATAACTGATGATTCTAGGACATTGTCAACACCCGGATTTTTAATCACAGATGCCTGTTATGCCATACATCGCAATCCCAGGATTTCCATTTTTGCGAGACATAACAGATTCGATATCACAGTACATCATCCATTACAAACCTTACATAAGGTATTACACAAATAAGGATCTCACGATCCAGTCTTAATACAATTCAAGCAGCAGAATAACGTAATAATAACGATAGCGTAGGCGAGGCTCCAACTTCATGGTCACAGGCAATGCTGACGATGGGAGATGATCCTAGTTGTAGTAACCCTCCTGCTGTCCATCTTCCTGGTACTCCTCTTCATAGTCTGGCCACGGGAATAGCCAGGGACAAAGCCATGAGTACTCTTTAAGTACTCGCAAACTAATACTAACAAGTGGAGTAGTTTTTGAGTAGGATATACTAAGCTCTAGGGTTGTTTTGCAAAAAGCCAGGTTTACCTTAACTAAGTTCAGAAGCAAACAAAGCTAATTGAAAGTTTTATAACACCTAAGTTGGAACTTGATTTCATGTCTCAACTCTGTTGTGGTCAAGTCAAAGTCATAAATCATTTCATAAGTAATTTTGGAAGCATCTGACGACAAAACAATATGGCCACTCCAACTGTCCATAATCGCGGATGCAACTATTCGAATAGTTTGACACTCTGCAGAGACTGTACACTTTCACCGCAACATTTGATACATCCGTCAGGAACAATCTTGAATTCACCATACTCAGTATGCGGATAATCAGTCCTAACCTTTCAATTAAACGCCCTAGTATAGGCACCTTTCCTGTGAGTTTGGCCACCCAACCATGACCAACTGTCATCTTGGGTACTGCACAGGTGGACAATCTTCACAAGGTATTCTCATCTCAAACCTTGGCCGCAAGGGAACCCATACTAAGGTATATAAATTTCCAGTCAAGCCCTACCCAAATCTCGGGTATTGTGCTTGTACGGTATGATTGGAATGGTATCGCATCCAGACAACCATCAATTTTATAAAGGGCTAAGTCTCATGCCTTAATATTTTCATCATCAAAAATCATATGGTGTTCAAGAACACATGTCACAAGATTTCAGTAGAATGACTCATCATTCTAAGGTTTTCATAACCATTTTCACCAAGTATTCCCATCTAAAGTGATCAAGTTTTATGCTTAGCACTAGCATCTACAAGTGGGGGTAAACACTAATGAGGGGTGGTAAACAAGTGTGAACTAGCTAAGTTCAATCTCATGCCTCAGGATGACATCAAGATTTATCTAACTTAGGCCAAGTTTTATGCTCTTTATGCTACCTTCATATATCTTTCTAATATCTACAAGTCACCAAGTACTCTAATAGAAAGCTTTGATAAAGAAATAAAATACTAAGCTTGCAAGTAAAAATAGGATGGTGTAAGTTTGCTAAGTTGCAAGTGTTAGCTTGCCAGGTCAACTAGTAGTATTAGGCTTGCTTAGATAGTAGCTTGCCTTGTGCAGAGGAGTGGTTGAAGTTCTCCTCGGCTTCTTCCTCGTAGTATCCTCCTTCCTCCTCGTATCCTTAAATAGCGTCTATAAATAAATACGTGGTACACAATCACCAAACAATACTTAACTATTTCTATTTATCACCCCAAGGTTTTCACTAGATGATATAGGATCAAGACACACATTACAATCATTAAGGCAAATAGTTTTATTTTCTTTATTTTAGAAAAGTAATTTCTACTCATTGAAAAACTACTTAAGATTTAATATTCTCCAACTAAAACATGGGATCATGTTGGCACATGTCATCACCACATATTTCAGTACTTGGGAATGTTATTAAAGTGGTGTCACAATTTAATAGGGTTTCACCTTTTTATTTTAATGAAATAAAGTGACTAGAAATGCCTATGAGGCATTCTTTTATTGCTTGATCATTATTTCTAAAAGTAAACCTATATATTTTTATATATTCTGAAAGGTATAGTCAAATGAGATTTTTGAGAGTTGGAATAAACTGAAAAGATTTTATGGTTGAATTTTGAAAAATGTTTGAATGCAAAAAAGATTCTGCCTTGTTATTTTTACCATGGGTGATCTACAATTCCAATTGGTTTGAATCCAACAAGCTTGGATTAAGCATTCCTGTACCTTTGTAACAAAATTGGTTTCATGTATTTTGGTTCAGTGAATCGAGCTAGGTTAATTTTTGAATTTGGGTACAAAACTAAGTTTAGAACTAAATAAATAAACCTAAGTTTGAATTGTTGGGTCGCGCCGGAGGTTTAACTGGGCCGGCCCACTACGCACAGCGCGCACGGGCTGATTAAGTGAACGACCCCACTAGTCAGTGAGACAGTGAGTGGCGAAGCGGTACGGGGCAATTAGGGCCATGCGGATCTCGTTCTAATCCTACGGCTGTGGTTCATCGTCCACGCTTGAACATGACGCGGCGAGGTTGAACCCTAGCGCGGCCAGTGGGGGTCAACGGAGGCTCACCGGTTCTCCGGTGATGGTCAGCGATGGGGGCGAACGATGAAGTCGACAACGGCGATCCTCCTGGTACCAGCAGCTCCTCCTGGGGCGGATCCAATCGACGACGCCTCTCCTCCTCTGCAGCGGCGAACTCCGGTGAAATTCCAGCCACCTGGTGCTCGCCTTGCTCTGGAAGTGAGTGGGTGTGTTCAGTTAGAGGTGGGGAGTGAGATGGTGTGCTCAAATCGAACGGGGGTGGCCTCCTTTTATAGTGCCTGAATGGGACCGACGGGCGCGGTTGGAGCTCGTTGTGATCGTCGGCACAACGTGCTAATGGCATGGGCGACAATAGGGGCGGTGCGTTGCCTCCTGGCGAAGCTCAACGGCTTGATGGTGCGGCGTGGGGCGGTGAGGAACGGTTGGAATGTCAAGGCGCTCTGGGCGGGTCCGACGGCAAGTTTAATGGTGCACAACATTCGTGGTCCGCGCGGCAGCGGACGAGGTTGTCTGGCGGGGTGTTGGGGTGCTGGCGATCACGTACGCAAGCGGCAAGGGCGGCGCACGGTCTATGTGCTCGTGTTGCATGCGGCGCACTGGCGCACTCTCGGCACACACACAGAGAAACTGGGCGCAAGCTTTCCTTGTGGTCTAGTGGCTGGCTGTGCTCGGGGCTTGGACAGGGGGTGGCGGTGGACGATGCTTAGTGCTCCAGACAAGGTTGGCGAAGCTATAGCTTCTCCTAGCTCGCTGGCGACATGAGGGTGGCAAGGTTGTTCTCGGCATGGTCACCATTGATGGCTATGCTTGCTCATAGTGATGCTAAGGCTAGTTAGATTAGTTTGATCGTCTACTGAGAGTGTAGAGTGATCTAGAGAGGGGACAAGGTTGGCCAAAATTACTGCTACTAATAGTGTTTGATGTTTGTTTGTTTGCTGCTGACAAGGTGTTTGATGAAATGGGCGCAAGAAATTCAAATTTGAATTTTGGATTCAAACTTGGTGGGTTTGGTAGTTACATACTAGGGAGTCTTGGGTTAGTTGGATTGGTCAAGGGCGCTGGTTTAGTTGGGTTTTGAAAATGTTAAAGATTTGAATGAGGTTGCCAAATGATAAAGATTCAATTTGAATTGTGATAAAGATTCAATTTGAATTGTGATTTGAATGAGGTTGCCAAATGTTTCTGCTAGTTTGAAAGGTGGGCTTTGATTCACTTTTACTTGGTCTTGCAAGGGGTGAAAATAAATAGAAAAGTTTCTGTTTGAAATCTAGGACTAGAAACCCTCAAAGTGATCTAGTGAGCAAGATTGGCAAAAATGACCATTTGCTTTATTTGTTTTGTTTTTGATTTTCTCTTGATTTGTTTCTACTTGGAAATGTTTTAGATGATGTTATTTTCATCTTTAAACCATTCCTTGCTATTTAGGTTAATCACACAAGTCCATTCATGCATTCATACAATCATCGCATACACATGCATTCATTTGGTTTTTATTTAATCAAAGTTTTTGTTAACCCTAATTTTGGTGATTAGAATTTGATAATCGTGAGCAAGATTTTTGGGATGTTACAAACCTTCCCTCTTTAAACAAAATCTCGTCCCGAGATTTGAAAAAAAAAAGAAAAAAGATTACCTAGGATTTAAAGAGATCGGGAAACTCCATCCTGATATGATCTTCCAGCTCCCAGGTAGCTTCTTCTTAAGTGTGGTTGCTCCGCTGAATCTTGAGAAACTTGATGCTTTGGGTTCTGGTGGTTTTGAAAGCTTCCTCCAAAATACAGATGGGTACTTCGGGATACGTCAGGTCATCGTTGATCTCTATGGTGCGGTGATCAATGTTCTTGAAAACTTCAGTCTTCTCCGGGACTTCAAGGCATTTGCAAAGTAACAATATATGGAACACATTGTGCACTGCTGACATCTCCTCTGGCAGTTCCAATTGATATGATACTTCTCCTCGATGATTCAGAATCTTGAAGGGTTCGATATATATAGGGGCTAACTTTCCTTTGAGCTAGAAACGCTGCATTCCCTTCAAAGGCGACACTTTGAGATACACAAAATCTCCGATATTGAAAGCGAGGTCTCGACGTCTCTTGTCGGCGTAACTCTTCTGTCTTGACTCGGCGGTCTTGAGGTGCTCACGAATCTTGTGAACTTTCTCTTCTGCTTCTCGTAGGATGTCGGGTCCGAAGATCTGACTCTCTCCTACTTCTGACCAATTCAAAGGGGTACGACACTTCCTTCCATACATGAACTCAAATGGGGCCATTTGCAAACTAGCTTGATAACTGTTGTTGTAAGAAAATTATGCGAACGGCAGACATTCTTCCCATTTAGATCCATACTCTAGCACACATGCTGATTTACTCGCTCCGTTTGTCCGTCGGTCTGAGGGTGATACGCTGTGCTGAAATCTAGTCTTGTTCCTAGTCCTTCTTGGACTTTCTTCCAGAATATCGAGGTGAATTGAGTTCCACGATCTGATATGATGTTCTTGGGGACTCCGTGCAAACTGACGATTCTAGCGATGTATAACTCGGCTAGCTTTGAACTCTGGTAAGTGGTCTTGACTGGTAAGAAATGGGCTACCTTGGACAATCTGTCAACTATGACACAAATAGAGTCATTTCCCCTACTAGAGGTAGGCAATCCGATGATAAAGTCCATTCCTACTGAATCCCATTTCCATTCCGGAATCTGTAATGGTTGCAACAGTCTTGCGAGTCTTTGATGTCCCGCCTTGACTCTCTAAAAAATTTCATACTTGGTGATGTAGCTTCCGATTTCTCTCTTCATCTTATGCCACCAAAATTTCTCCTTCAAATCCTGATACATCTTCGTTCCTCCGGGGTGGATAGAATAAAGGGTATCATGGGCCTCTTTCAAAATAACTTCTTTCAACTCTGAATCTGCTAGTACACAGAGACGTCCTTTGTACCACAGAACTCCTTCTTCATCCTCGGCGAATCCGGGTACTTTGCCTGTATCGATACGAAGTTTGATTCCATCGATACTAGCATTTCCTTTCTGCGCCTCCTTGATCTGTTTGACCAAAGTGGGTTGAAGTTCTATGCTAGCCAAAAATCCTTCACTTACTAATTCCATTCAGAAATCTTCCATCTCTTTGTGCAAACTTGGTTGCTCCTTCAGAATCATGGAGTTCAAGCGGCACGACAATCTGCTAAGGGCATCTGCTACCACATTGGCTTTACCGGGGTGATAGTGAATGTCCAGATCATAGTCCTTGATTAGATCAATCCATCTTCTCTGCCTCATATTCAGCTCCTTCTGAGTGAATATATACTTAAGGGTCTTGAGATCCGAATAAATCTCACAACGGTTTCCCATCAGATAATGCCTCCATGTCTTCAGGGCTAGAACTACGGCTGCTAGTTCAAGGTCATGGGTAGGATAATTCTATTCATGCTGCTTCAGTTGTCGGGATAGATAAGATATAACTTTTCCTTCTTGCATCAACACACACCCGAGACCGATCTTGGATGCGTCATAATATACATCAAAGGGCATCATGATATCCGGCATGATAAAGATTCGGGCTGAAATCAATCTCCTCTTGAGTTCCTGAAAACTCGCTTCACATTTGTTCGTCCATTCAAACTTCTTGTCCTTCTTCAGCAATTGGGTTATGGGTCTAGCGATACTCGAGAATCCTTCTACGAACTTGCGGTAGTATCCCGCTAATCCGAGAAATGCACGAACTTGGGTTTGAGTGGTTGGGGCTTGCCAATCTTCAACATCCTTCACCTTTGCAGGGTCAACGGCAATTCCACTAGCTGATACAATATGTCCGAGGAATCCTACCTCTTGTAACCAGAATTCACATTTGTTAAACTTGGCATACAGTTGATGCTCTCTAAGGGTTCCAAGAATGGTCCTTAGGTGTAGCTCATGTTCTTCTTCTAATTTGGAATAAATAAAAATGTCATCGATGAAAACAACGACAAACTTATCCAGGAAGTCCATAAAAATCTTATTCATGAGGTTCATGAAATAAGCGGGGGCATTCGTTAATCCAAAAGACAAGACAATATACTCATATAATCCATATCGGGTGGTAAAGGCAGTCTTTGGAATATCCTCTGCACGAATCTTGAGTTGATGATAGCCAGTTCTAAGATAAATCTTAGAAAACACTTTGGCACCAGTCAACTGGTCAAACAGGTCTTCTATCTTGGGCAACAGATACTTGTTCTTTATGGTGACATCATTCAACTTCCGATAATCCGTACATAAACGGTTACCTCCATCTTTCTTGTCCACAAACAAGACAAGTGATCTCCATGGCGACGCACTTGGTTGGATCAATCCTATTTCTAGCATGACATCCAGTTGCTTCTTCAGTTCCACTAGTTCTGACGGGTTCATACTATATGGTCTCTGGGCTATGGGTCCGGTTCCAGGGATTAGTTCAATGATAAAATCGATATCTCGATATGGGGGCATACCGGGCAAAACATCTGGAAATACATCGGAGGTATTCACAGACTATCCGGACTTGGTCAATGGTTGGCTAGGCTATACTCTTGTTGCACTTGAATTGACGGGGCAAGGTTTCAGATATATGCTCGACTGATATTCCGGTTGTACTGGTCATGGTTATAGCTTTCTTGGCACAGTCGATTAATCCTTTATGCTTGGACATCCAATCCATTCCTGGTACTACTTCCAAACCTTTAGTTCCGTGTACTATTAGATTAGCATAAAAATCTATGCCATGGATTCGAATAGGGACAACTTTGCAAATTTGTCTAGCTTTGGTGGTTGAACCAGGTATTTGAACTATCATAACATGCTTTAATTTGGTGGGTTGAATCTTACTAGTGCATGCAAATTCTTCAATAACAAACGAGTGCGATGCTCCAGAATCAAACAACACTCTTGCAAGTACTGAGTTAACAGAAAACATACCCAGCACGACATTTGGCACTTCTTGGGCTTCTTCAGCATGCATGAGAAACAGACGGCTATTGCGGTTGAGCGAGCTCCCTGGGGAAAACCTTCTTCTAGGCTGAACACGACACTGCTGCTGAGCTGGGGCATTTGCATTGGGGGTTGCGGCAATCTTCTTGGGGCACTTATTGGAGTAGTGACCTTTGGTTCCACATTCATAACAAGTCACTTGCGACTTGTCCTTTGCTGCAACAGGCACATCATTGCTTCCAGTCCTTGGGTCAGTGTTGGTGTTGGTGGCGACATTGTTGTTGTTGAACTTAGGTGGTGCACAGTTGAAATTGCTGGGGTTACCCGGGTTGTTGTTGTTTCCTCCGGGCCTTGGGTTTCCACAGTTGGGATAGGTCGGACGGTTCATTGGGGGTCTGTTGGTTCTTGGGGAAAATCCTGGAGATGGGTTGGGACGATACTTTGGTGTATGGTGGGCTCCTAGTTGATGCATCATGCGACGCTTGCGGTTCTCATTAGCTTAGTTGATCTTTCCTTCCATCTGAATGGCGGAATCCACTAAGGCTTCAATATCAGCAAAGGGGATATTGACTAACACTGTCTGCATCTCATCATGCAGACCATTCAGGAATCTCTCCTTCTTCTTGGCTTCAGTATCTATCTCATCCGGTGCATACCTAGCCAAGGACAAGAATTTGTCACCGTATTCCACTAAGGTCATCCTGCCTTGCTTCAGTTCCCTGAATTCATCTCTCATCCTCCTTATCAAACCTGGTGGCACATGGGTTCGGCTGAACTTGACTTTGAACTCTTCCCAAGTCATCAGCTGAGCTCCAGTCATTGCGCGAACCCTGTTCCACCATGCTCTTGCATCTCCGGCCAGATAGTGGGTGGAAAATAGTACTTTCTCGTTGGCTTCCACTCCTGCAACTTCCAGATTGTTCTCCATGGTTTGCAGCCAATCATCGGCATCCAAGGGCTCTTCTGACTTAGTGAAAACGGGTGGATTGGTGTTCTGGAAATTCTTGAGCTTAGATCCATGGTTGTCCTGATTTCCATGGCCTTGATTGTTGTTGGCCATCTGAGCTATCTGTTGAAGGGTGGCTAAGTTGGCTTGACGTTCGGCTCTTTTGGCTTCGCGGTTTAAAACCAACAGTTGCAAGATTTGAAGCATCGGGTCCGGGGATGAGTTGCTTCCTCCTCGAGGCATCTGAAGATTGAGATAGATCATGATAAAAGAGGGAAATTTCTAAGGTTCTGGGTTTTGTGTTTGAAAAGTTTTCAAAGTTCGACTCAGATTTTTCTAGAAACTTGCTTTAAGAACCATTCTGGGAAACGACCACAACAAAGGAAACAGTTCGTTTTAAGAACCATTCTGGGAAACGACGATACAATGGGACTGAATACCACTCACTAACGCTAGTGCTCAAGTGCTACTACTGCTCGGAGTCAGTGTCCTCATCATCCTCATCCTCATCATCATCATCATCATCGATGAAGGCGAAGTCATCCTCATCGGTGAAGAAGTCCATGGCCTGATGCTCCAGAAAGTCATCATCGTCGCTGAGATAAGAGTAGGGGTCTCCACGAAGGTCTTCCCCTGCATTCTCCCTCTCCTCCAGCTGCATGTCTCTCTCGTGGACGGTCTCCTCCAAATCTGTGATCCGGTGGCGAAGACGGGCGATGATGCGCTCCTTTTTTGTCGAGGTGACGGTGACGAGACTGGTGATCCTTCACTAGCATGGCAATGGTCTGATCCTTCTTGGCGGCGATGGCATACTTGTGGTTGGCGTAAGAGCGGGCATTGTCTAACTCCTTCTAATGGTCATACATCATGAAGCTAAGGTGGTCCAATTGACTCTTCAGCTCGTGGTGGTATGGGGCCTCCAGTGGCTATCCCATAACATCACGCCTTGGGTAAAACTCAAAGAGGGTACCCTTGATCTGATTGATACTCTGCCCACACATACGGGCAAGGGCTTCCTCATGGCCCTAGCAAGTCCATCGAGCCAGTTGTTCTCTCTCAAGGTGAACTGAATTCCCTCTGCGGTGGGGGCTTCAATCTTTCCCCGGAGACTTGCAACAACTAGCGACTGCAAATCCTCTTCTTCCTGATCATTGAGCTGAGCTCCGAAGAACGCGGGGTGTGGACGCTCCAGCATCTCTGCCAGCTGGTCCAATTCACACTCAAAGATGAGGTCTCCTCCATTCCCAACTGATAAAATTTGCTGTACTTCATGTCCATCTATAAGAATATAGGATGAGTAAGTTAGTAGAGTGATCAAGTGTGTCAAATTTTTAAGTAAGTTTGCAAGATTTTTTTGAGGAACATGAATTTTCATGAAAGAATCCAAGTGATAAGAATGAGAATAAGTTTTGTAAATACTCACTTCCTTGGTTTTGAAACTAAGTTTTTGATTCGAACGTCCATTCTAAACTAGGGTATCCTATGGTCAGGATGTCTCTGATACCAACTTGTCAACACCCGGATTTTTAATCACAGAAGCCTGTTATGCCATACATCGCAATCCCAGGATTACCATTTTTGCGAGACATAACAGATTGGATATCATAGTACATCATCTATTACAAACCTTACATAAGGTCTTACACAAATAAGGATCTCATGATCCAGTCTTAATACAATTCAAGCAGCAGAATAACGTAATAATAACGATAGCGTAGGCGAGGCTCCATCTTCATGGTCACATGCAATGCTGACGATGGGAGATGATCCTAGTTGTCATAACCCTCCTGCTGTCCATCTTCCTGGTACTCCTCTTCATAGTCTGGCCACGGGAATATCCAGGGACAAAGCCATGAGTACTCTTTAAGTACTCGCAAACTAATACTAACAAGTGGAGTAGTTTTTGAGTGGCATATACTAAGCTCTAGGGCTGTTTTGCAACAAGCCAGGTTTACCTTAACTAAGTTCAGAAGCAAAGAAAGTTAATTGAAAGTTTTATAACACCTATGTGGGAACTTGATTTCATGTCACAACTCTGTTTTGGTCAAGTACAAGTCATAAATCATTTCATAAGTCATTTTGGAAACATCTGACGACGTAATAGAATGGCCAGTCCAACTATCCATAACCGCGGACGCGGCTATTCGAATAGTTTGACACTCTCTAGAGATTGTACACTTTCACCACAACATTCGATACATCCGTCAGGAACAATCCTGAATTCACCATACACAGTATGCGGATAATCAATCCTAACCTTTCAATTACACGCCCTAGTATAGGCACCTCTCCTATGAGTTTGGCCTCTCAACCATGACCAACTGTCATCTTGGGTACTGCACAGGTGGACAATCTTCACAAGGTTGCTTCAGCTCAAACCTTGGCCGCAAGGGAACCCATACTAAGTGTAGCGACCTCGGATCGATAAGGATCCTAAGTCCCTGTGATTAACATGCTAGTCCCTGGATCAATAGCTAGCACTCACAGTCGATGAAATATCATGTAAAACACAAAGTCTTTATTACACGGAGAATCCAGAGTACGAATTTATTACAAATTTGCTTAGCATTAAGCTAGCTCAAATAACAACGGAAACATAAAAGCAGCTTGAGTCCATCAACGCCCCAGGCTTGTCGAGTGTAGACTCGCGATCCCTACGCACCTTTCAATCTTCGGATTCTGCACATAAGATGTGCATCCAACAAGTTGGGTCAATACTTTGAATGTATTGGCAAATTACACCAAGGAGACAAAAAGACTACCTCTACATGCAAGGCTAGTTTAGGCTGTAGAGTTCGTTTGCTCAAAGCTAGTTTTCTTAAGTAGAGAGAAGAAGAGAAGATTTTCCTACTTCGTAAACATTTGCTTAGATAAAATAAGGTCGAATGGCACACGAGGATATTACGCACCAAGTGTCCAAACAACCAAACACTTGGATATTACGCACCAAGTGACACTTGGATATTACACACCAAGTTCCCAAAATCCCACCCATTGGCGATATTACTCACGCCATGGGGTTTTAAAACTTTGTTTTGAAAAGAGAGAGGAAGATCCTTCAGAGGCTCCATCCTTCAGACGCTCATTGTTGTTCTGTTACCGTGAACACGGCTGATCGATCAGATTGCAATACTCTCGAGAGCTTGTGCACTTTACCCACAATCCACGATCAAGTCCTTGAACAGACAAGATCATGGCGAGGCTTTCCCTTAGTAGCCCCTCTACCTTCTGGATCCAACCGTGCCAAGAACCTCCAAATGTTGGTACCCAGGTGAGGTTTCCCACTAAGTACTAGGCCAAGACAGAGCCCATAATGTATTGTGGTTGAACTGGAAGCTTCTGAATTCTGAAACATGGCAGACTCCTTTGATTCCTGGGCGGCCGTCCTCCACCAAAATCTCACTCGTTGTCCCGACAACCGTTCCGCCCAGAAGAAAAACTTAGTTTTATTTTGAAGTGGATTTGAGGAGTAAAGTTTGCTCTAGAGAGCCTTTATACTTAGAAAAATCCTTTGTCTTTCGAACCCCCCAACGGTACTTTGTGTATATAGCATAGCAAGCCATACTTAGCAAAAACAGGGGTAACCTATTAGGAGGGAAAATCCCAAGTATAGATCTACTCATGGCATACTACAAAACCATCGCACTTGCAAAATAATATTAAGGAAAAATTCTACTAGAACATCCTACACATGCACACTACAGAATTTTGAAGATCACATGCATAGAATCAAAACTGGGACAAAATTATGAACAAGTGGTGTAACTTGCCTTGATCCGAGCAGCACTCTACACAATAGCACTCCTTAGCGCACTCCGAACAATCTAACGAACCACAAACATAGATCTGATCACAACTTGCTTAAAATAAGTCACACAGATAATCATGCATGCATGCAACATGGTATTTTATGCAAGATTGGTTTTCTGAACCGACCAAGGTAGCATAATTGGGTTGCTATAGTGTTATGGTGTTACTAGGCTTGATTTCCCATAGGTTTAATTCTATTTGGATCACTAATATAGTTCATAGGGTTAATAGGAGATCCAATCGTCTAATTAGCCTCAAATTAGATCTAATGATCTTAAGCAATGTTTTATATTTTTGTCCAATAGGTATTGCGGAAACAAAGTCAACGCAACAAGAATCGACTAAAACGGAGTTCTAATTATTTTTCTATGAATTTAAATACTCCAATCTAATGATTAAATTCTACACCGAAAACCCTACTGTAAAGTTAGAATTTTATTGCAGATATGGGTTCTACATAAAATTATGAATTCAACGGTATATTATAAGCTAAATTTGGCCGAATAGTTAATTTTATACGAATTTCACAAGTTTTAAGCTAAATTTGAAAACAGATCTAATCCTAAATTCGAGACCTGCCAAGTGTCGGATGCTGATTAGTCCAGTTAGGCAAGGCGGCGGCGACGCAGCGTGCTGGTGCGGCTTGCCACGCGGCAGCGTGATATTGGCCGGTACCCCTTCGCCCCTCCTTCTAATCTGGCCCGCACATCTACAATCGGACGGCCGAGGGCGGCTTTACTGACCTATGGCGGTGGCGGCGATGGAGGCGACGGTGGCGGCGTCCTGGCGACTCTAGTGATCTTGGAATATGACGAGGACGGCCCCTGATGCGCACGGTGATGGTGAATCTCCCAACGGTCTCAGCACGGTCCCTCCCCTCCTCAATCTCCCAACGTCGGTCGTTCCTCCTCTCGGACCCGACGGGCTCCGGCGAGCAATTGCCGGTGACCCCCTGCGATTCGGAAGAAACGAATTAGATGGGATGGTAGGGTAGGTCAGGGCGAGAAGTGTGGAAGGTGTAACAGGGCTCGAGGTGCCCTAGAGAGTCGCCAACCTCGAGCTCCGACGGCGGTTTGCTCCGGCGAGATCGGAAAATTGCGAAACGGCGCTAGGGTTTGAGAAAACACAAAAGGGCGATGGGGGCCGAAGCAGCGGTATAATAGGGGAGGATTTCTTGGAGTAGAGGGCACGGATTCGAACAGAGGACGGATAATCGCGCGGATTTGAATCAGAATCGTGTTCAACAGAGACTCTGGCGGGAGGTGGGGGATGACAGCGCGGCCCCACCTGTCGGTGGCAGCAACAAGTGCGGGCTGGCGCGGGCGCCGGCTAACTGGCTATCGCGCGGGCGCTGTGGGCAGGGTGGGCTGGCGAGCCGGCCCAGCTAGGTTAGCTGCTGCCTCTATTTTTTTCCTTAAACGTTTTTCTATTTCTGTTTTAGTAAAACCTAAATATCTTTTGCATACTAAGTCCAAACTTGATGAAATTTGTTTATAAATTTTTATAAAATTAAGGTGGTCAACATAGGACCATGGTTTAATGTTTTTACATAGTTTTAGAAGGGTTCAAACTAATACAACAATAGTGCTTACATATGGAAATATTTAATAGGGTTTTGATGGGTTTAGGTGTTAGGATTTAGTTGCAAAATTTATTTGTAAGATGCATTGATGCAAGGATGATGCATGCTTCTAGTAACATCATAATATAAAATCTGGGATGTTACAAACCTACCCCCCTTAAGAAGAATCTCGTCCCTGAGATTCGAGTTGGCTAGCAAATAGGTGTGGGTGCTCTGCCCTCATGTCTTCTTCACGCTCCCACGTAGCTTCTTCCTCGGAGTGGTGGCTCCATTGTACTTTGCAGAATCTTATAGTCTTGGTGCGGGTAATCCTTTCGGCTGTTTCCAGTATTTTTATGGGTTTTTCCTCATAGGTAAGGTCATTCTCCAATTGAACCTCATCTAGGGGAATGGTGTCTATTAGCGGTGTTTCAGCCATCTCCGGGTGACACTTCTTTAGTTGTGACACATGAAACACATCATGAACAGTCAGTCCTTCTGGTAACTCCAACTGATAAGCAACTTCTCCTCTACGGGCCAGAACCTTATATGGTCCTATGAATCATGGGGCTAACTTGCCCTTGATTCCGAACCTCTTAACTCCTCGTAGGGGTGAAAATCGGAGATACGCACGGTCCCCTATTTTATAAGCCACATCTCTGCGCTTGGAATCAGCATAACTCTTCTGTCGGGATTGGGCTACCTTTAGCCTATCCTGAATCTGTCGTACCTTTTCTTCGGCATCCTTGATCAATTCAGGTACAAATAAACTACGTTCACCAACTCCACTCCATAGCAGCGGAGTCCTACACTTCCTGCCATATAGAACTTCAAACGGAGCCATCTTGATACTTGTTTGGTAGCTGTTGTTGTACGAAAATTCAGCATACGGCAGGTTGTCATCCCAACTAGATCCATAGTCTAGTGTGCAAGCTCTCAACATATCTTCCAAAATTTGATTCACCCTTTCTGTTTGGCCATCCGTTTGTGGGTGGAAGGCAGTACTGGATTCTAGTCGGGTTCCAAGAGACTCATGTAGCTGTCGCCAAAACTTTGAAGTGAACTGGGTGCATCTATCTGACACAATTCCCTTGGGAACACCATGCAGACTTACAATTCTTGACATGTATATCTTAGCAAGCTTAGCACTTGTATACGTGGTCTTTACGGGGATGAAGTGAGCCACCTTGGTGAAGTGGTCCACCACTACCCAGATAGAATCAAATCCAGAACGAGTCCGGGGCAATCCCGTGATGAAATCCATGCCTACCTTGTCCCACTTCCAGTCGGGTATAGGTAGTGGTTGAAGTAGTCCTGCCGGTTTCTGATGCTCGGCTTTAACTCTATTGCATACATCACACAGAGAAATATACTCTGCAATATCTCTTTTTAGGTTATTCCACCAGAATCTATCCTTCACATCCATGTACATCTTCATGTTACCTGGATGGATTGAGTATGGAGAATCATGAGCTTCTTGTAAAATCATCTTCCTGATATCGGGGTCATTGGGAACGCACAAACGCTTCCCATACCAGAGGGTTCCTTGTTTGTCCAGACGAAATTCCTTTTTTTATCTTCACTTATCCTGACTCTTATTTCTTCCAACTCTTTATCTCCCTTCTGTGCTTCCTGGATCCTTTCTTGGAAGGTGGACACTATTTCCATAGTTGCTACGTGTCCTTTCGGAACTATTTCTAGCCTGAGATCCTTGAATTGCTTGCATAGATCCTCTGGAAGTTCCCCTGCGGTAAGTCCATTCACATACACCTTACGACTTAAGGCATCAGCCACCACGTTTGCCTTTCCGGGATGGTACTGTAAATCCAAGTCATAATCCTTAATTAGCTCAAGCCATCTTCTTTGCCTCATATTCAACTCTTTTTGGGTGAAGATGTACTTCAAACTCTTGTGATCTGTGAACACATCACAATGTTTGCACATGAGGTAGTGTCTCCATACCTTGAGTGCATGAACCACAGACGCAAGTTCCAAATCATGTGTGGGGTAATTGTGTTCGTGGTTCTTAAGTTGCCGGGAGGCATAGGATACCACTTTCCCATCCTGCATCAATACACTTCCAAGTCCTTGTCGAGAAGCGTCACAATAGACTTGAAAATCCTTCTGGATATCAGGCAGACACAGAACTGGCGCCGTTACAAGGCGCTTCTTTAACTCCTGAAAACTTGCTTCACATGCCTCGGTCCATAGGAATTTTTCTCCTTCTTCAATAGTTCCGTCATGGGTTTTGCTATTTTGGAAAAGTTTTCAATGAACCTCCGGTAATATCCTGCGAGGCCCAAGAAACTCCTAATATCCTCCACATTCTTGGGTGACTTCCATTCCTTCACGGAAGCTACCTTAATAGGATCTACGACAACTCCTTTTGCCGACACAACATGACCAAGAAATCCTACTACCTTTAACCAGAATTCGCATTTGCTGAATTTGGCATACAACTTGTGTTCTCTTAGTTTCTCCATAATAAGGCGCAGATGTTTCTCATGTTCCTTCTCATCCTTAGAGTATATGAGTATATCATCTATGAATACCACGATAAACTTGTCCAATTATTCCATGAACACCTTGTTCATCATGGTCATGAAGTATGCTGGGGCATTGGTTAGACCAAACGACATTACGGTGTACTCATACAATCCGTATCTTGTGGTGAATGCTTTTTTGGGCACATCCTGTTCTCGAATCTTTAGCTGAAAGTAGCCTGACCGCAGATCGATCTTTGAGAACACACTTTCTCCCTTTAACTGGTCAAACAAGTCATTGATGTTGGGCAGAGGATACTTGTTCTTGATCGTCACTTCGTTCAACGAGCGGTAGTCCACAACCAGCCTCTTGGTTTTATCCTTCTTTTCCACAAATAGGACAGATGCTCCCCAAGATGACGCGCTGGGTTGGATGAATCCCTTGTCTAATTGTTCCCTAAGTTGTTTCTTGAGTTCCTTTAACTCGTCCACATCCATCTTGTATGGTCTCTTAGCTATCGGTCCCGTGCCTGGCATCAAGTCAATGAGGAACTCGATATCACGGTCGGGTGGCATTCCGGGTAGCTCCTCCGGGAAGACATCTGGGTATTCCTTTACAATAGGTACCTATTCCAGGCTAACCCCCTTAAGAGAGTTCACCATGTCTTCCTTAAGTGCAAAATTTGACTTGATACAAATTCTCTTCCCTTCCGGTGTTGTGATCATGACAGTTCTTTTGGCACAATCTATGACTCCTTCATATTCGGTCATCCAATTCATGCCCAAGATGATGTCTAATCCTTGTGATTCTAGAACTGTTAGACTTGTGGGAAAGATGTGTGTCCCAATCCTTAGTTCTAATTCCCGGCAACCGGAGTTTGCCACTATTTCTCCCCCAGGAGAACTTACCCTTAGAGGAAAGTTTATAGTCTCTGTTGGTATCTTGCCTCGGGAATAGAATTGAGTTTGAACTTACCAATCACAGAGTCTGGCGCATCACAAGGAATCCTCCATAGAAACATGATTTACCGTGGCTTTGACAAACGTATTTGGCTTCTTCCCGTTTCCATTGCCATGGTTGTGTCCATTTCCATTCCCATTACCATTGCCATTCTTCTTCTCGGGGCAAGAGGTTGCATAGTGCCCTGTCCTGTTGCACTTAAAGCATGTCACCTCACCGAGATCCTTTCCATTGCTGCCATTCCCATTGCGGTTTTTATGCCCATTGTGTTTGTGGCCACCATGGTTATGACCGTTATGGTTGTGGCCATTATTGTTATAAGGTGGTGGTGAGGAATTGCGCTGCTTCTGGTATGGAACAGAGTGTTTGTGTGGGTTAGACTTCCTCTTGTGGTTTTCTATGCTCTTTCTTTTGGATTCAACCACAATGGCTCTGTCCAGAAGTTCCTGAAAGTTGTCAAATTTCTGAGCCACAAGCTGAATGGATATCTCATCATTGAGTCCTCTTAGGAACTCCTCCTGTCTCTTGGCATCAGTGGAAACATCGTTGGGTGCATAACGGGCTAGCTTGTTGAAAAGCTCACCATACTCGGTGACAGAACGGTGCAGCTGGTGTAGGTCGCGAAATTCATGCCTTTTCAGAGTCATGATACCAGCAGCCACATGATGAGTGGGAAAAGCTAACTCAAACTGATCCCAAGTGATAGCATCAATGTCCGGGTGGGTGACTTGGTAGTTATCCCACCATTCTGCAGCAGGTCCTTCAAGCTGGTGTGCGGCATAACGTACCCTGTCGGCTCCGACAGCTTGCACGGTGTCTAGCTTCTTGTTGATCGTACGCAGCCAGTCATCAGCGATGATAGGTTTAGTGCTGCTAGTGAAGGTAGGCGGGTTCAGCCTAAAAACCGAGTCAAGCGATCCTGTTGAGGTGGTGGCGGAGGTGGTGGTGGTGGCGGGTTGTTGTTGTTTTGCATGTTCTGAGTGAGCAGTTGGATCAGCTGGTTCTGAGTGGCCAAAAGTTGTGCTATTTATGGCGGGATTTCGGAGTTCGCACGTCTTGGCAGCATCTGTGGGGTTTAAGAGAATAGTTAAGAAATAGACAGAAAGACTAAGTAGTAAACTCCTACCCTTATGAAAACACACCAAGCACACAAGACATAACAACACAACTTAACACATAAAACAACCAAGTTTAACTAAACCAGATTTGTCTTGGTATTTATTACAATCGCGAATAACGTTCTACTATAGAATTAAATATGGTCCCACTATTACACATCTTCCACGCCTTCCTCTTCCTCGTCCTCGAACGAGTATCCTTCCTGCTCTAGAGTTGTCTTGTACAACTCCATGTCCTTCGTGGTGGTTTCAAGCTTCTCTTGGAGGTTCTTAATCTCATCCTGTAGCTTCTTGGTGGTGGCTTCTAGCTGCTCCTAAAGTCCCTCCTTCTCTCTTTGTAGCTCCTCCACTAGGCTTGACTTCCTCGCGGTTTCAAGTTGCTTTGCCAAGTCCCTCTTGGAAGCACGCACATCATTGATTATCTTGCAAAGGCCTTCATTTTGCACTTCAGATCCATTGATCTGCTGTTTGAGTTCCCTAATTCTCTTTTTTTTATTTATCACCCTCTTCTCTTGATTAGCGAACTTCTTCTCTTGGTCCTGGAAATTTATCTCTTGGAGCTTCATTGCCTCCTCCTGCTGCTTGATCATTTCTTCCTTCTCCTTGATGAGGGCGCATAGCTCGTTGTTCTTCAACATGTCGAGGAAGGTACCCTTTTCAAGGTCATGGATGTGGCACTCCAAATCTTGATATTGGGTCCTTCGGCGCTTGGTAGAAGTCCTTTCCTCAAAGGTTAACTCCATGGGAATTCCTTCCTCATCTCGTCTCCCAAAGAGGCCGCCGCAGTGTCCTTGGAGAGCTTCATGATGACGTCCACATAGGTGACCAATGAGTTACTGCAAGCTGATGCTAAGGGCCTTCTCCTTGGAATCGCTAACAATGTGGATTGCTATGTCTTCCTCCGGGTTCTTGCCTCGCTCTTTTCCTGGTTGGATGACTTTGACTCCCCAACAGCTGTCCTTGTGAAGCTTCTTCATTGTGCTCCCCTGGATTGTTGGGAGGGGAAGGTCCAAACGTGTGAGTAGGTCCATGAGGCATCCACCAAAGCGAAGGGGCTCGATGTCCGCGACGGTGTCGTAGAGGAAGCTTGTAATCTTTAAGTTAGAAAAATGAAAATTAGATACTTAAACAAGTAGAGGAAAGCAAATACTAGAAGTGCGGAAAATAACTTAGTAGAAAAGCATGTAAGGCACAAGTTAGAGGTGGTTCCAATCCTAGGGTCACGTCCTACAGGCAACGATGTGCTCTGATACCATCTGTAGCGACCTCGGATCGATAAGGATCCTAAGTCCCTGTGAATAACATGCTAGTCCCTGGATCAATAGCTAGCACTCATAGTCGATGAAATATCATGTAAAACAGAAAGTCTTTATTACACGGAGAATCCAGAGTACGGATTTATTACAAATTTGCTTAGCATTAAGCTAGCTCAAATAACAGCGGAAACATAAAAGCAGCTTGAGTCCATCAACGCCCCAGGCTTGTCGAGTGTAGACTCGCGATCCCTATGCACCTTTCAATCTTCGGATTCTGCACATAAGACGTGCAGCCAACAAGTTGGGTCAATACTCTGAATGTATTGGAAAATTACACCAAGGAGAGAAAAATACTATCTCTACATGCAAGGCTAGTTTAGGCTGTAGAGTTCATTTGCTCAAAGCTAGTTTTCTTAAGTAGAGAGAAGAAGAGAATATTTTCCTACTTCGTAATCATTTGCTTAGATAAAATAAGGTCGAATGGCACACGAGGATATTACGCACCAAGTGTCCAAACAACCAAACACTTGGATATTACGCACCAAGTGACACTTGGATATTACACACCAAGTTCCCAAAATCCCACCCATTGGCGATATTACTCACGCCATGGGGTTTCAAAACTTTGTTTTGAAAAGAGAGAGGAAGATCCTTCAGTGGCTCCATCCTTCAAACGCTCATTGTTGTTCTGTTATCGTGAACACGGCTGATCGATCAGATTGCAATACTCTCAAGAGCTTGTGCACTTTACCCATAATCCACGATCAAGTCCTTTTACAGACAATACCATGATGAGGCTTTCCCTTAGTAGCCCCTCTACCTTCTGGATCCAACCGTGCCAAGAACCTCCAAATGTTGGTACCCAGGTGAGGTTTCCCACTAAGTACTAGGCCAAGACAGAGCCCATAATGTATTGTGGTTGAACTGGAAGCTTATGAATTCTGAAACATGGCAGACTTCTTTGATTCCTGGGCGGCCGTCCTCCACCAAAATCTCACTCATTGTCCCGACAACCGTTCCACCCAGAAGAAAAACTTAGTTTTATTTTGAAGTCGATTTGAGGAGTAAAGTTTGCTCTAGAGAGCCTTTATACTTAGAAAAATCCTTTGTCTTTCGAACCCCCCAACGGTACTTTGTGTATATAGCATAGCAAGCAATACTTAGCAAAAACAGGGGTAACCTATTAGGAGGTAAAATCCTAAGTATAGAGCTACTCAAGGCATACTACAAAACCATCGCACTTGCAAAATAATACTAAGGAAAAATTCTACTAGAACATCCTACACATGCACACTACAGAATTTTGAAGATCACATGCATAGAATCAAAACTGGGACAAAATTATGAACAAGTGGTGTAACTTGCCTTGATCCGAGCAACACTCTACACAATAGCACTCCTTAGCGCACTCTGAACAATCTAACGAACCACAAACATAGATCTGATCACAACTTGCTTAAAATAAGTCACACAGATAATCATGCATGCATGCAACATGGTATTTTATGCAAGATTGGTTTTCTAAACCGACCAAGGTAGCATAATTGGGTTGCTATAGTGTTAAGGTGTTACTAGGCTTGATTTCCCATAGGTTTAATTCTATTTGGATCACTAATATAGTTCATAGGGTTAATAGGAGATCCAATCGTCTAATTAACCCCAAATTAGATCTAATGATCTTAAGCAAAGTTTTATATTTTTGTCCAGTAGGTATTGCGGAAACAAAGTCAACGCAACAAGAATCGACTAAAACGGAGTTCTAATTATTTTTCTATGAATTTAAATACTCCAATATAATGATTAAATTCTCCACCGAAAACCCTACTGTAAAGTTAGAATTTTATTACAGATATCGGTTCTACATAAAATTATGAATTCAACGGTATATTATAAGCTAAATTTGGCCGAATAATTAATTTTATATGAATTTCGCAAGTTTTAAGCTAAATCTGAAAACAGATCTAATCCTAAATTCGAGACCTGCCAAGTGTCGGATGCTGATTGGTCCAGCTAGGCAAGGCGGCGGCGACGCAGCGTGTTAGCACGGCTTGCCACGCGGCAGCGCGGTATTGGCCGGTACCCCTTCGCCCCTCCTTCTAATCTGGCCCGCACATCTACAATCGGACGGCCGAGGGTGGCTTTACTGACCTGTGGCGGTGGCGGGGATGGAGACGACGGTGGCGGCGATGGAGGCGACGGTGGCGGCGTCTTGGCGGCTCTAGTGATCTTGGAAAATGACGAGGACGGCCCCTGATACGCACGGTGATGGCAAATCTCCCAACGGTCTCAGCGCGGTCCCTCCCCTCCTCAATCTCCCAACGTCGGCCGTTCCTCCTCTCGGACCCGACGGGCTTCGGCGAGCAATTGCCGGTGACCCCCTGCGATTCGGAAGAAACGAATTAGATGGGATGGTAGGGTAGGTCGGGGCGAGAAGTGTGGAAGGTGTAACACGGCTCGATGTGCCCTGGAGAGTCGCCAACCTCGAGCTCCGATGGCGGTTTGCTCCGGCGAGATCGGAAAATTGCGAAACGGCGCTAGGGTTTGAGAAAACACAAAAGGGCGGTGGGGGCCGAAGCAGCGGTATAAGAGGGGAGGATTTCTTGGAGTAGAGGGCACGGATTCGAACAGAGGACGAATAATCGCGCGGATTTGAATCGGAATCGTGTTCAACAGAGACTCTGGCAGGAGGTGTGGGATGACAGCGCGGCCCCACCTGTCGGTGGCAGCAGCGGGTGCGGGCTGGCGCGGGCGCCGGCTAACTGGCTGTCGCGCGGGCGCTGGGGGCAGGGTGGGCTGGCGAGCCGGCCCAGCTAGGTTAGCTGCTGCTTCTATTTTTTTCCTTAAACGTTTTTCTATTTCTGTTTTAGTAAAACCTAAATATCTTTTGCATAATAAGTCCAAACTTGATGAAATTTGTTTCTAAATTTTTATAAAATTAAGGTGGTTAACATAGGACCATGGTTTAATGTTTTGACATAGTTTTAGAAGGGGTTAAACTACTACAACAATAGTGCTTACATATGGAAATATTTAATAGGGTTTTGATAGGTTTAGGTGTTAGGATTTAGTTGCAAAATTTATTTGTAAGATGCATTGATGCAAGGATGATTCATGCTTCTAGTAACATCATAATATAAAATCTGGGATGTTACACTAAGGTATATAAATTTCCAGTCAAGCCCTACCCAAATTTCGGGTTTTGTGGTTGTACGGTACGATTGGAATGGTATCGCATCCAGACAACCATCAATTTTATAAAGGGATTAGGCTCACGCCTTAACATTTTCATCATCAAAAATCATATGGTGTTCAAGAACACATGTCAAAACATTTTAGTAGAATCATCATTCTAAGATTTTCATAACCATTTTCACCAAGTATTCCCATCTAAAGTGATCAAGTTTTATGCTTAGCACTAGCATCTACAAGTGGGGGTAAACACTAATGAGGGGTGGTAAACAAGTGTGAACTAGCTAAGTTCAATCTCATGTCTCAGGATGACATCAAGATTTATCTAACTTAGGCCAAGTTTTATGCTCTTTATGCTACCTTCATATATCTTTCTAATATCTACAAGTCACCAAGTACTCTAATAGAAAGCTTTGATAAAGAAATAAAATACTAAGCTTGCAAGTAAAACTAGGATGGGGTATCAAGTGGTGTAAGTTTGCTAAGTTGCAAGTGTTAGCTTGCCATGTCAACTAGTAGTATTAGGCTTGCTTAGATAGTAGCTTGCCTTGTGCAGAGCAGTTGTTGAAGTTCTCCTCGGCTTCTTCCTCGTAGTATCCTCCTTCCTCCTCGTATCCTTGATAGGTACTAGCGTCTATAAATAAATACGTGGTACACAATCACCAAACAATACTTAACTATTTCTATTTATCACACCAAGGTTTTCACTAGATGATATAGGATCATCACACACATTACAATCATTAAGGCAAATAGTTTTATTTCCTTTATTTTAGAAAAATAATTTCTACTCATTGAAAAACTACTTAATATTTAATATTCTCCAACTAAAACATGGGATCATGTTGACACATGTTATCACCACATATTTCAGTACTTGGGAATGTTATTTAAAGTGGTGTCACAATTTAATAGGGTTTAACCTTTTTATTTTAATTAAATAAAGTGACTAGAAATGCCTATGAGGAATTATTTTATTGCTTGATCATTATTTCTACAAGTAAACCTCTATATTTTTATATATTTTGAAAGGTATAGTCAAATTGATTTTTGAGAGTTGGAATCAACTCAGAAGCTTTTATGGTTGAATTTTGAAAAATGTTTGAATGCAGAAAAGATTCTGCCTTGTTATTTTTACCATGGGTGATCTACAATTCCAATTGGTTTGAATCCAACAGGCTTGGATTAAGCATTCCAGTACCTTTCTAACAAAATTGGTTTCATGCATTTTGGTTTAGTGAATCGAGCTAGGTTGATTTTTGAATTTGGATACAGAACTAAGTTTAGAACTAAATGTATAAACCTAAGTTTGAATTGTTGGGTCGCGCGGGAGGTTTAGCTGGGCCGTCCCACTATGCACAGCGCGCGCGCAGACTGATTAAGTGAACGACCCCACTAGTTTGTGAGACAGTGAGTGGCGAAGCGGTACGGGGCGATTAAGGCCGTGCGATCTAGTTCTAATCCTACGGTTGTGGTTCATCGTCCACACCTGAACAGGACGCGGTAAGGTTGAACCCTAGCGCGGCCAGTGGGGGTTGACGGGGGCTCACCGGGGCTCCGGCGATGGTCGGCGATGGGGGCGAACGACGAAGTCGATGACGGTGATCCTCCTGGTATCGGCAGCTCCTCCCGGGGCAGCTCCAATCGACGGTGCCTCGCCTCCTCTATAGATGCGAACTCCGGTGAAATTCTGGCCACCTGGTGCTCGCTTGTCCCGAGAGTGAGTGGGTGTGATCCGTGAGAGGTGGGGAGTGAGATGGTGTGCTCACATCGAACGGGGGTGGGCTCCTTTTATAGTGCCTGGAGGGGACCGACGGGCGCAGGTGGAGCTCGTCGTGGTCGTCGGCACAACGTGCTAATGGCATGAGTGACGATAGGGGGCGGTGCGGCCTCCTGGCGAAGCTCAATGGCTTGATGGCGCGGCATGGGGCGGTGAGGAACGGTGGAAACGTCACGGTGCTCTGGGCGGATCCGATGGCAAGTTTGATGGCGCACAGCATCCGTGGTCCGCGCGACGGCGAACGAGGTTGTCTGGCGGGGTGCTGGCGATCATGTACGCAAGCGGCGAGGGCGGCGCACGGTCTGTGGGCTCGTGCCGCGTGCGGCGCACTGACGCGCTCTCGGCACGCACGCAGAGAAACTAGGCGCAAGCTTTCCTTGTGGTCCAGTGGCTGGCTACGCTCGGGGCTTGGACAGGGGGTGGCGATGGACGGTGCTTAGTGCTCCAGACAAGGTTGGCGAAGCTAGAGCTTCTCCTAAATCTCTGGCGACATGGGGGTGGCAAGGTTGTTCTCGGCATGGTCACCATTGATGGCTATGCTTGCTCACAGTGATGCGAAGGCTAGTTAGATTAGTTTGATCGTCTACTGAGAGTGTAGCGTGAGCTAGAGAGGGGACAAGGTTGGCCAAAATTACTTCTACTAATAGTGTTTGATGTTTGTTTGTTTGCTGCTGACAAGGTGTTTGATGAAATGGCCGCAAGAAATTAAAATTTGAATTTTGGATTCAAACTTGGTGGGTTTGCTAGATACATACTAGGGAGTCTTGTGTTAGTTGGATTGGTCAAGGGGCACTAGTTTAGTTGGGTTTTGAAAATGTGTGATCTTCACATATGATAAAGATTCAATTTTGAATTGTGATTTGAATGAGGTTGCCAAATGTTTCTGCAAGTTTGAAAGGTGGGCTTTGATTCACTTTTACTTGGTATTGCAAGGGGTGAAAATAAATAGAAAAGTTCCTATTTGAAATCTTGGACTAGAAACACTCAAAGTGACCTAGTGAGCAAGATTGGCAAAAATGACCATTTGCTTTATTTGTTTTGTTTTTGATTTTCTCTTGATTTGTTTCTACTTGGAAATGGTTTAGATGATGTTATTTTCATCTTTAAACCATTCCTTGCTATTTAGGTTAATCACACAAGTCCATTCATGCATTCATACAAGCATCACATACACACATGCATTCATTTGGTTTTTATTTAATCAAAGTTTTTGTTAACCCTAATTTTGGTGATTAGAATTTGATAATCATGATCAAGATTTTTGGGATGTTACAGACATACCTTGATAGATTTGCTGATTATGTTTTTAGGAAAAGAACTCCTATAGATGCTGAAGAATTAATGGCTAAAATAAGCAAGAATTATGATGATTGGACTTCAACTGAGCTAAATACACCTGAGCCTATTAATGAGTTGAAAGATATTGTGGAAAGAACTGCTAATGATATTAAAATGCTTTGTAAACACTTTCAAATGGTTCAAACTAAAATTGATCAACTTGCTAAGGTACAAAAAGATATGCTAGTTAATGCCTCGGGAGATAAACATGCTTATGGAATTAGAACTAGGAGTAGTATAGCTACTCAAGATCCTATATATCCTGAAGGACACCCTAAAAGAATTGAGCAGGATTCTCAACAAGGTGAAAGTAGTCGTAGTCCTCGTAAGAGAAATAAAAAGAAACATAAAATAGTTGAGGAACCACTAGAACCTGTTGTAGATCCTAATAGTATATCTGTCTCTGATGCTGAAACTGAGAGTGATAATGATAAAAATGATGCTCCTGATAAGGAGGAAGGTGAGGAAGAACCTGAGAAACACACTAAGAATACTAGGTACACTAAGGAAGATTTTATTGCTAATAAACCTGGTAGTGAGAGAGAACCTTGGCTGCAGAAACCTATGCCTTTTCCAAATAAGAAACACAAGTCAAAGGAGGAAGAACCTACAACAAGTTTTGTGAGTGGATGAAACCTTTGTTTTTGCAAATTCCTTTGACTGATGCTATTAAGTTGCCTCCTTATTCAAAGTATATGAAGGATATTGTCCTAATAAAAGGAAGATTCCTAATGAGGAAATTTCTACTTTGCTTGCTAATTATTCCTTCAATGGTAAGGTTCCAAAGAAACTTGGTGATCTAGGTATACCAACTATTCCTTGCTCTATTAAGAATAATTATGTTAGAACTGCTTTATGTGATTTGGGAGCTGGAGTTAATGTTATGCCTTTTTCTCTCTACAAGAGACTCCAGCTAGAAAATTTGATACCAACTGATATATTTTTGCAAATGGATGGTAAGTTAACTACTATTCCTGTTGTTATATGTGAGGATGTTCCTGTTCAGGTGGCTCATAATTGCTTGGTTTTAACTGATTTTGTTGTGCTTCAAATTCCTGAAGATGATAATATGTCTATTATTCTTGGGAGACCTTTTCTTAATACTGCAGGTGCTGTCATCAACTATAATCAAGGAAAAGTAATATTTAATATTAATGAAAAAGAGCATACTGTTTATTTCCCCAAGAATGTTGCTAAGAGCTATTGTCTAAACTCCATTGAAAATATTGAGATCATCAAGGTTGGAAAAATATATTGTCCCATTCCACAAGAAAGTTTTGAAAATATTATGATTGGGACCATTGCTATCAAATTTGAGGTAACATAATCACTTTGTGGAATGCAAAGTTTTGTTTCATATAAGATTGTTTTGGTAACAAGACTTGATCAACCTTGTTAACAAAAGGATTTTAATGAACAAAACAATGTTTTCATTGTGGTTATACTTGCTCACTTTTACTTTTCTCCTTCCTAGTCTTTGCCTTTTCTCTTGTTGGCTTTGGTTTTGCTAGTTGTTTGGTTGTTAGAGTGTCTTAGAACTTCTGTAGTTTTGGTTTGCTTTTGCTTCTTCTAAAAAAATCTTTTCTGCGAGAAAATCAATTTTCATACCCTGAAAATTGGCCAAAAATAAAGTTTCCCGAAAAATCCCAGAAAATTCATAATAAATTTTCCTCGAAAAAAAGGGCAGAGGGACACCTGGAGTGGCCCAGGCCCCCCCAGGCTAGCACCCCTGGTGGCACGGCCAGCCCCAGGGGTGCGCCTGGCATGGGTGGGACCCACCCGAGGCCCTCCAAGTTGTCTCCTCCTAGCCACCTTCTTTCTCTCTCCCAAAAAACACCGGAAAACTTTCTCAAGCTCGAGTTCTTACTGTTCTTTCTTCCGATTTTCGATCTCCTTGCTCAGCCCATCTTTGCTGCTGATTTTTGGAGGGATTGCTCCTTGGTATGTGCCTCCTCTGCTTGTCGAATTAGATTTGTGATTGGTAGATTGTATCTTGAGTATTTTGCTACTATAGGTGTCAGGTTGTGTGAGCTTGCATTCTTATTCTATGCTTAGAGATTTCATTTTGATGCATGTGTAGCCCACTAGCAAGTTCCTATAGTAGTTTTTCATCATTTATCAACTTGGAAATCACTTGGTTTGATGTTTGTCTAAAAAAATTTAGAAAAGGGGTCATGGATAACCACACCTATGGTGAAAAATTTGAGAGTGATGCACCTAGAAGGACAAGGCCTTCAAGATCATCCTCCCGAGCTAGGCCCTCATACAATGAGGATCTCATTACACCGCAATTTGGTGACGAGGGAGATGAGGGGTATGCACACCCTTCTACCTTTCCTTGTCCAACCTTTTTGCGGGCTGCTAGGATTCTTAATGATTTTCTAACCTTGGTTTGGAGGGTTGGACTAACGAGTTATATGCAGGGTAAGAGTGTGCAGTATGCTACGCTCACTAAAACCTTTGTGGAGAGTTTCTCTTTTTCTAACAGCCCGTTCAAACCAGATGTGTCTTTCAAAATCTATAACATGCCTTACTCCATGACATTGAAGAAATATTATGAGATCCTGGGTATTGGTATGGCTGGGACGGTGAAGAAGATTCCAGCTCAACCCACTAATTTGTTGGAGATCTACCGCGGGATAACTAATGATGATGACCGTAGAGCCCAGCGGGGAAAGGTAAGAAATATTCAACTCCCAGCTATCAGGTATTTTGCTTATTATCTTGCCACTAGTGTTCTTGGTAGGGAGAACACTAGCAATATTTCCATCTATCATTTGGCCTTCCTAGTTGCTGCACTCAACAATGAAACCAGGTACAATCTTGGTTCTCTCATTGCTCGCCGCTTAGCTGCTAAGGGACCTATTTATGGGGGAATTATTGCTGCACGTGTTGTTGCTGCCTTAGGCCTTGTTGTTGATCCAAATGATACAGTTTTGGCTCCTCAGAGGCTTGATCTTGCTGCCATGAAAGCGCATCACTTTGTCACTGCTGGCTCTACCCTTGAGAGTATGGTTTATAGAATGTTGTTTACTAACGGGGAAGAGAGAGATATTCCTCTACCCCAAACCACTTTGTTCAGTATTTCCCAGGGACCTTTGTCTCGCTCCAAGGAGGAGATGGACGAGAAGCTGTGCATTCTTGGCTTCCAAGGACACTACCAGGGGGACGCGCCCTCATACGACCCCTCTGTGCACTACACAGGGGAGTCCTCGAGCTCTTACCAGGATGAAGGGGCCTCCTCGTTGTACTATGGAGGTGCACCTTCTTGGTCACCATTGAGTTGAGCCCCACTTAGTCCAAAAGCCTAAGCTTGGGGGGAGGTATACCGACATCACACTCATCTATATATCATGTCTCGTCAGTTCGTTGTATATCCATTGTTTCGCTCTCTTTTTGGTTTTTGTTTCTGCTTTCTAAAAACACAAAAATACCAAAAGTATTTTCGTTGTTTCTCTTGGTTTGTTTCTTTGCTTTCTAGCTTTGGTTTGCCTTAAAGAAAAATCCAAAAATATTTTGCTTTGTTTGTTTTTTCTTTCTTTGCTTGCTTTAAAAAATCGAAAACACCAAAAATATTTGTTGTTCTTCTTTGGTTTTGTGAGTTCTTTGTAGGATTCAGCCGTCCTCAGTGGAGTTTGGTTTCATGTTATTATTCAAGCCACATAAGTGAAGGGCAATAATGAATATTAAGACAACTTGAGGTGTGGTAAGAGGCTGGTAACAAACTCTATTTTTTTAATTTTTGTACATATACTCATCATTGTGAGCATGCTTAGTCTGTTCATGTAAGGTGTATGTTATTTATGGATGCTTAGTAGTTTTTGCTTTCTTGTGATTAGCTCCAGCTTGCTAATAGTTTGTAGCATGTCATACGAGTGTTTGCTTGCATTGTTCTATTCATAACTTGGTCTGATATTGTGGTATCCTCCTCTAAATGTTTCATCTGAATCGACTTGGCGCATGCTCACGCATGCATATGACTAAACAATAGTCAGTAAGCCTCAATTATTTATTTTGCCTCAGAGTTCTTGTATCATTTTCATGCCATAATTAGTCCTGTTTTGTTGCAATTATGATTATGACAGTTATTGCTCTCTCGTTTGTCTCTCCCTCTCTATTGCTAGCCTTCGCTTGCACTGAGTATGAGATCTACTTGTGCATCCAACTCCCTAAAACCAATATTGCCAACAATGTCCACCATACCTACCTACTAGCATCATTTGCTATTCCGTGCATATTCATTGTGCCTTGTTTTCTTCCAAATAAAATGTTTGCTTGTTTTGAGAAAGTTAGTTAGTAAAGCTCTCACGAACTTGATGGCACACTTTATTTCTTGCAATTAATAAACCTGAACCATTGTGACTGTCCTTGAAAGTTGTATGCTTGCAAATTATAGGCTGGGACTTAGCAGAACCGTGTCATCACGGGGAATGCTTTCAACACTTATGGATACATATCCAGTTGATACCATGCTCTTTTGTTTGCAGATGTCGTCGGTGTGAAATAAAAGGGGGAGCTTGTGAGTTCATGGAGTTATATATGTGTGTGTGTTAGAGAAACGCCTGGGCCGCTAGCCTAAGCCATGCCTAATCATGGTGGAAACTTGCAGCATGACCATAATGAGAAATCTGTGAAGCATCCTCAATAAAAACCTATGCAAATAGCAAACAAAAAGATCGCTGAGATGCTCATTGTCTGCTTGCCTTGTCATTTTGATTATGGGATAGCTCCTGTATCATGTGCAAGGGGTACCCCGTTGGCGGTTCTCTGTGATACGCATGTATTTACGATAACAAGAACTTATCGGTAACTAAAGTTGAGTAGCATGAGGAGCGGCCCTCGTACTCAAGGGACATGGGATTTCTTGTTTATGGTTTGTCAAGCATATAACTCATATTGGGCCTCACTTTTACCTTAACCATTTAAAGATGCCTATGATAGGGGCAATGAGAGATCAAAGCTAATGAGTACCTTACTTTCAACATTTGAAAGCCTTTCAAACTTTTCAAAACCTTTTCACTTCCTTGTTGAGTCACCACTTATTCTATGAGCACCTTCTTGAGAGCATAGCTGTCATTCTTGTGTTTGTCTCGAAACTTGGTTAATTATGTCATGACTTTGATACTTGTATCTCTGATATCCTTACTTCTAGTCTTCACTTGAACTTCAGAGGTGCCTTGGCATTTATATTGTGTTCTACAAACAAAGGGAAGCGAGATACCACTCTATCATACCTTTTTATGAGCATTGCAATGTTGCTTATTGAAAGGATACATATGTCACCTAGAAGGGGGGTGAATAGGCGATTAAAACTTTTCCAAGAGTGGCTCAACAAAGGCAGAATAAAACTAACGTTTACTTTGTTAAGCACAAAACCTAGAACAATCTAGGGTTCACCTATGTGCACCAACAACTTATGCTAATCAAGACAAACAACTATGTGATAGCAAGATATATACTTCAAGCACGAAGGCTATCACAAAGTAAAGTGCATAAGTAAGAGCTCGGGTATAGAGATAACCGAGGAACGCGGGGACGACGATATTTTACCGAGTTCCTCCCAACATGGAGTACGTCTCATTTGGAGAGGGGTGGTACCTAACCACCTACGCCACGAAAGGCCTCCCTTATTCTCTGGTGAATCTCAACCCAACGGGATCAATCCACACTTCCACTATCGGTGCACTTGTCGGTGGCAAACCGGAACCTCTCACAAGGTTAGGGCACTTCTTCACAACTTAATTGGAGGCTCCCAACAAACGCCACCAAGGCCACAACCTGCAACACCAACAAACCGTCTAGGGTTCCAAGAACCCAAGAGTAAAAAGCTTCTCAACTTTCACTCACCAAATCCTCCGAGGTGAACTCAAACCGATGCACCAAATGCAAGAGGCAAGAACACCACAAAGATGCTCCAATCCCTCACTCTCCAGTTGCAACAAAGCTACTAAAGCTATTGGTGGAACAAGAGAGGAAGAACACAAAGAGGGATACAAAATCCCCCAAAATCTAGATCCCAAAGATACACTCACAAAGAGATGTTTTGGTTTGGTCAAAATGTGAATCTAGATCTCCTCTCTCTTCCACTCACATATGGGCAAGAATCATTGGAGGGGAAGAGATTAATCAAGCTAGAGAGAATAAGAACAATGGGCAAAGCTTGGGCAAAATAGAGGAAGAAGAAGCGACCCGAAATGAATAATGGGGAAAGATATTTAAAGGAACAAGCTAAATTTGCCTGTTGGGGCGAAATTCCAGAACGGGTCGGTAGTACCGGATGGGACCGGTACTACCGCACCTGTCCCAGGCGATGCGAGCGAAGAAGCACAAGCGGCAGCTGCAGGGAACCTGTTCAACATGGAACAGCGATGCGAGGCAGCGCGGGTGGGCCACAGCAGCAGCAAGCGAGCGAAGCAATAGCCAGTCAAGCGAGAAAAAGGGGATCGGTGGAAGTGCGGCGGTCAACACGCGCGCGAGGCGGTTGGCAGCGCGCGGAAGCTAGCGAGCAGGTGCGCGTGCGGGAACAACGGCGACAATGCATCGCGAGAGGCAGGCGCGGCATTGGGCCCAGCGTGAGCGAGCAAGACGCGTGAGAGCATGCAAGTGGGCTGGCGGCAGACAGTGGGAGCAGGCCAGGGCAGGTCGAGCGAGATGGGCCGGCCGGTACTACCGGGCCAGACCGGTACAACCGGATGCAGGTGTCGGGCCAGGCTGAGGGCGAGCGGGCTGGAACAGGCGCGTCCGGTACTGGGCCCGGTAGTACCGGATGGCCTAGAAAATATCTTTGCTTTTTCTTTTTCATACCAAATAAAAGCAAATATTCAAACCGCAATAACTTTTGATTGGTAGCTCCGATTGACCCGATTCCAATTGCGTTGGAAAGAATACGACATGAGAAAATATTGGTTATCACCAAGTGAGAATGTATCATGTATTATAATGTGATATGCCTCATTTTGTGAGAAACCGAAAAACCGCCAAGATCAAAATCGCAATAAGATACAAACGGAAGATCCGATTTTGATGAACAAGAGCTTGTTATGGAGATTACCACAAGCTATATATCCTCACATGGATAAGAACAAATAACAACCAAATATTATTATGCAAGTATGCAAAGGTTTGATATCTCTCCGAACGATATGATCTAGTTACTCATTCGAGAGCCCCTCTTGATAGTACGGTTATCTATCCTAAACCCGGTCTCCCACACACAACATGAGACTGGCAAAAGGGAAAACATATCAATATTATACCTTCGCCTTGAACATTCCACTTGAGCTCGATGTAGACGAACTTGACCTTCTCAAGATGGAACGCCTTTCTTGAATCCTCATCATCGATCCATGATCACCGAGGATGGCAAGCATCAAACATGAGATCTTCTATAGATGGCGCATTTTGAGCTTGCACAACACATCTTCTTCTCATTTCATCGACCTTGAAGCCAACACATGCTCCAAGTGATGCCAATGGACAAATCCTACAAGTATAACTTAATACACACATTAGTCCATAAAGATTGTCATTAATTACCAAAACCACACATGGGGGCCCACATGTTCTTTTAGCATGGTTACATGGTGGACCTCATGTTCAACACTTACAACAACCGTGAGTCCGGCCTCTCGCTTGATGTGATGGACTTTATTTGGAATGAGATGGTCGTTGCCGCATACACTCGGAGGGTACCTCCTTTTGCTCCATACATCATGTCACTTATCATCAACAAGTGTCCCCCTATTTCAAGGAGTCTTTCTACCCACCGCCTTGTTACTCACCAGCACAAGTCCTTGTTGATCAAGACCCATCCTAAACCTTAAAATGCGGATGGTCAACAAGTTGATGAGGATGGTAACCCGCTTGAAGAGGTGTCCGGTGATGAGGATAGTGGCCGTGATGCAGACTTTGTTGTGTCCCGTCGCAAGCAAGCCCAACCCTCGTGGGCAAAGAGGATCGAGGCCAAGCTCGAGAAGGTCTTTTGCTTATAGGTTGACAACCAAAAGCGCATGTTGACAACCAAAAGCGCATGTATGAAGCTCATGTAGATGCCAATAAAGCTTGTGCTCGTCAGAAGGAATTGATGGAAGCCCAAGGTCTGACCGTCTCGAAGGGATCCGAGAACAACATCACCCCTGAAGACCAATGGATCTCCAAGCATAGCTACTGGGAGGATGATGCCACTTCTTCGTTCCGTGCTCCGCCTACCCATGAGGATGACTATGATGATGAGGAGTGAGCTTCGGGACACTAGTCTTGCTCTTGTCCCTTTTTGGCGTCTTGATGCCAAAGGGGGATAAGATGCACCTTAGGCTTGCGAGATTTGCATGGGAAAAGTCACAAGCTCGTTCTTGCTTTGATCTTTAGTTGCATGTAAACTTTATTTGCGTTATTTGCCTCATATTATTGTGAACTCTATGTGCTAACTATTCGTGCTATGTATGTTGAGACTATGTGGTTATCTTGTGGATCTATCATATGTGGTTATGGCTATTCTCATATGGATTCATCTTATGTGATGATGGTTTTTATCCATTGTCAATACCTCTCTCATCACATTTTGTTGTGCAAAGGTATGAAATCCAAGTGTTGTTATAATTGTATTTGCACTCTTGGTCGTTTTGTAAAATAGAGTGGGAGTTTTGATTCTACTCATCTAGGGGATCCCGTCTCTATTTTTCAAACCGAGAGCATTATCATTATATTATCATGCAAAGGTGTGTTGTCATCAAACACCAAAGAGGGGGAGACTGAAAGTGCACTTCCTATCCTAAGTGATTTTGATGTTTGATGATAACACACATGTCGGACTAATCATTTGCTAAGTGTACCACATGATTTATTTAGGTAAAGACATCATTCGTTTTTTCCAAAAAGGAACACTTGCAAGACATTCCTCAACCTTTTGTGTTGACCGGTAGTGCCAGAAATCCACGACCAGTACTACCGCTCAGCGGTACCGGGCAGGGCAGTGGGGTGTGATGAGCCTGTCCACCCTCATTGGGTCACCCGATACCTCGACGCGGTACTATCGCCTGGGTCCGGTAGTACCGCACATATGGACCGGTAGTATCGCTTCGTAGTAGCACCGCTTTTCCTGTGTACTACCTCCAGGGGATACTATGTTGAATGCATAGTTACTATGTCCTATTGTTAGAAATCCATATTTCATGCACATGTTTAGACTTCTTTGATCCCAGCTTTCAATGCTTGCAAATGGTTGGATCTTTATTGTGAGGGTGCATGTCACCTCAAAAATTATTCTTTTATCACTTACCTACTCGAGGACGAGCAGGAGTTAAGCTTGGGGATGCTGATACGTTGGAAACGTATCTATAATTTTTGATGCTTCATGCTTGTTTAGTATCTACTTTCCTTTACTTGTCTACACTTTGAGGTGATTTTTACATGTTTTCTGGTACTAACCTACTAACATGTTGCAACAGTGCCAGATGCCTATTTTCTGCTGTTTTTGGTTTCAGAAAAGTTGGTAAAGAAATATTCTCGGAATTGGACGGGACAAACATCAAAGTCAATTACTTTCCGTGGGGAACAAGAAGTCTAGAGGGGAGACGAGGAAGCGTGCCAGGGTGGCCAAACCCTCCTAGGCGCGGCCAGGGGTGGGCCTGCGCCTGGGTAGGGTTTGACCCCCCTGGTCGCCTCCTCGGCCTCCCCCTTCGCCTATAGGAAGCCCCCGATGCAGAAATCCTAAGCACCCGATAAAATATCCACGAAATTGTCTGTAGCCGCCGCCACCATCGTCCCTATATCGGGGGGATCTGAAGTTCTTCCCGGCACCCTGCCGGAGGGGAGATCATCCCGAAGGCCTTCTCTCCGGTATGATGCGTGAGTAGATCCACCTTGGACCATGGGTCCATGCAGTAGCTAGATGGTTGTATCTCCTCCCTTGTGCTTTCATGTATAGATCTTGTGAGCTCCAATCATGATCAAGATCTAATCTATTTGTAATCATGCATGTTGTGTTTGCGAGGATCCGATGGATATTGAGATTATTATGTTGGTTTGATTAATGGTTTTGCCTTTATGATTCTATCATGTCTGTGTTGTTTGTGATCTTGCATGCTCTCCGTTATTAGTAGCTATCTTGGACAAGTAGTTGCTAGTGACTCCAAGAGTGGGTATTTATGCTCGATAGTGGGTTCATGCCTCTAGTTTTCAAGGGAAGTAACAGAAATCTCTTCGGTTGTAGATGTGCTGTTGCCACTAGGGAGAAAACAATGGTCTCTTGTTCATGGAACATGTGGACTGTTTACCTTACACACTTTGTTTAAAGAAGTTTTCTGTTGCTAGCAACTTAATACTGGAGGGGGTTCGGATGATAACCTGAAGGTGGAATTCTAGTCATAGATGCAGTTGGATGGCGGTCTATGTATCTTGTTGTACTACCCAATCGAATCTCATAGGATCTTTCTGACTAGTAATTTCATTGTTATGCCTTGCTCAGTTCCTATCAATTTCCCTGCTGTAATTTGTTTACCCTTTATGCCATGTTGTTTATCTAAGGAGAGCACCTCTAGTGAACTATGGACCCTGGTACAATCTTTACCATTGATACATCTTCCACTGTTACTTGTTTACTTGCTGCAAACCATTACCTTCCACACCATATGTTTAATCCTTTGTTACAGCAAACCGCTGAGCTTGACAACCTCACTGATTCATTGGGGCAAAGTCTTGAGTTTGTGTTGTGCAGGTCTCCGCGTTGCTTGCAACACCTGTGTGTCGTTTCCTTCCTCCTTCTGGTTTGATAACCTCGGTCTCTACTGAGGGAAAACTTGTTGTTGTGCTGCTTCAAACCTTGCTCTTGGGGTTCCCAACAAGACTCCACATCAAGCACCAAGTTCTCTGGCGCCACCAAGGAGTCATCAACAAGTTTTCTGGTGCTGTTGCCGGGGAGGCTAAGGACGTCTTCACAAGGGGAGTCCTTCACTTCCTTTCTCTTTAGTTTGTTTTTAGTTTGCTTTGTTTCTTTTGCTTGGTTTTGTTTGCCTATTTTCAAAAAACCCAAAAAAATTAGTCTAGTCTAGTTTGGTTTGCTTGCTTTATTCAAAAACACACAAAATTAGTTCCTTGTCTAGTTGGTGGTCTGTTATTGCCTTGCTTGGTCATGCTTTCTATCAATGGATGGTTTCTTTGAAACTAGTTCTTATTGGCAAGGTGGGTTCACGGAAGAACAGAAGTATTATTATAAAGAACACCATTTGTCAGAAAAAGGGAAACACTTATGGGAACAAATTGATAGGTTGAATACTATTGCTAGAGATGTGTGCTCTACTTATAATGTTACCTATTGCTATGATAAAGTTTGTTGCTGCAGGAGGTATAAACACCTCCCTTTTCAATGTGAGTATAATGATAATGTTACCATATCCTCTTATGTTAAAGGAAATTATGACTTTTATGATGTGGAACAAATTTAAGAATTTATTGCCTTTAACTGTGCATTTGAGCTTGCTAGTTTGCTTGAAAATACTGATGATGCACCTTATGAATGTGAGGTTTATGAGATACTTAAGTTCTGCTTTGATAATTACAAGGAAGAAAATGGCTATATTCTTGAATATTTTAATAGGTGTTTTCCACAAATGGAAGAGACTAATGCCTTGCAGGAGCCTATGGAAAAAGAATTTTTTTGAAACTAGAAGCTCATTAGATGAAAAGGAGGAGAGTGATGAACAAAAGGAGGAAGAATGGATCTACCCATGCCTACCTTATAATGAGAGTAACTCTTTATCCCTTACATTATTTTATTTTCCCCATGCTTACCAAAGGAGGATGAATGTTATGTTCCTGTGGATCCTTTTGAAATATCTACTTTGGATAAAACATGTGGAGGTTTTAATCCCACTGTTTTTGAGCTTGATAGAAATTATGAGTTTGTAGATCATGAAAATCATGCTTTATGTGTTAGCTATATTGTTGAGTTTATTCATGAGCTACTGTAAATTATTATGACAGAGGAAAATATGGTTATAGAAGTTTTCATGGTACTGAAACACCTCTCTATGTGCTGAAAGTATTGAAGTTACTCTTGTTTCATCTTCCTATGCCCGTCACTTTGTTCGTTGTGAATTATTTGCATACAATATTCCTATGCATAGGAAGAGGGTTAGACTTAAATGTGTTTTGAATTTGCTTCTTGATGCTCTATTTTACCTCAATTCATATTTCTTATGAGAGCATCTTCTCAAACTATCAAGCCTAACTTAAAGGCGTTAAAGAAAAGTACTTGTTGGGAGATAACCCAAGAGTTTTCTTGAGTCTTGGAAGTTCTTAGTTCAGTAATGACCTCTCCTTATTCTTTTTTTTGCTTTTTGTGCCAAGAATGACCTCTAATGGGAGGGAAGTGAGATTTGGGGAGTTGTTGTCCCGAAACAGATTTCTGTCCTCCACCAAAACAATTCGTGAAGAGTCTCTGTAACTCGGATTGAGCTCAAAATTTACGAATAAATCCCCAGTATGTTAGATAACTTTCGTTAGCTTAACACTTTTTAATTTGAGCAACATAATATGTTCGAAAAAATCGGTTTCTACCTGCTGGTCTGTTTTGACAGATTTCTGCCATTATTTGCATTTGCATCTTATTGATTCCTTTTTGAGTTCTCTTTAGGTGAATTGATCTTTTTGAAGGAGTTACTACAGTAGCTTGTGTTTCTAGTGAAAATCCTTGCCGTTCCAAAGCTTTGCTGGGGGTCTAATATCTTTTGAATACACTAATGTTGCTAATGAAGATTGTGTGAAGTTTTGTATGAAGGAAAATTTTCAGGTGTAGAGAGAGAATGGTGCAATGAGATGAAGAATGGACAAAAGCTCAAGCTTGGGGATTCCACCATGGTGTCACCCCAAGAAATATCCAAGAGGTACAAGCGTCAAAGCTTGGGGATGCCCAAGGCATTCCCTTCGTCATCAATAAAAAGCTCAGGTTTGTCTAGACACTTTGTTTTTATTGTTTCATGCACAGTTGTGTTGTTCTTGGAGCATCTTAGTTTTCGTTTGCTTTGCTAAGGTTGTTTAGTTTGCTTGAATAAAGAAGTTTGGACCCCTGTTCTCGCTGTGTTGTTTTGCAAATAAGTTTGCTTGGTGTTGGAAAGGAGTAGTAAGTTCTTGCTTGAAGTGCAATAGAAGCTTGCATTGACTGTGACTTAGACTTTAGCATGACATGCTAGGTGTTGTTTCGATCTTATGCTTAGTGATTATTGCTGTATCATATCTTGTTCCAGACAATTGGAATTTCTTAGTGTACCTTGAAGAAATCATGCGTTGTTTTAGCATGCAAAAGCATAGTATTGTGGTATTCTCCTTTGATGTTTTGCTTGGGTTGACTTGGCACATGCTCACAGCATGTTATGACTATGACAAGTCACCATTAGCCTCTATGATCATTTATTCCTTGACTTGTAGTACCACTCTTTGATTTGATTAGTATGCTTTGTTGCTCTGCATGATTACGACCATTATGCTCTCTTAGTTGGTTGCTCCCAGTCTTTTGCTAGCCTCCACTTGTATGAGTAAGCTCTACTCATGCTTCCAACTCCCAAGAAACCAAGTTATTCCAAAGTTTCTACTATAAAATCCTATGCATGGTGTGTTACACCATTCCAAGTATATTCTTGTTTTCAACTATCTTCCAATTAAAAACTATTTTGTTATGTGAAAACTAAGTGATTAAAGCCCTCACGAACTTGATGGCACACTTTATATTCTTTGCCCCTAATAAACTTGAACCATTGTGACAACTTTGTTGTATATGCTTGCACTTATAAGTTGGAATTAGCAGAACTGTGCTGTCACGGGGAACGTTTTCAACATTGCACTTGTACTTTGTACTCAGTTGATATCATGTTCTTTTGTCTATGGATGTCACCGGTGTGAAATAAAGAGGTAACTTGTAAGTCCATGGAGTTTGTATCCTGTGTTAGAGAAACGCCTGGGCCACTAGCCTAAGCCATGCCTAATCAAGCATATCTATAAAGCATCCTCAATAAAAATCTATGCATATGGTAAATAAAAAGATTGCTGAGATGCTCATTGTCTGCTTGCCTTGTCATTTTGGTTATGGGAAAGCTCCTATACCATGTGCAAGGGGTACCATGTTGGCGGTTCTCAATGATATGCAAATACTTACAATGACAAGAACTTACCTGGACCCAAAGTTGAGTATGCATGAGGTGTAGCCCTCGTATTCAAGGGACTTGATATTGCCAACTTATACTTCATCAACCATATACTCCATCTTTGCCACTTTAACTTTAACCACTTCAAGATGCTTATGATAGGGGCAATGAGGGCTGAAAGCTAATAAGTACCATAATTTTTGGAAGCTCTTTTCGAAACTTGTAATCCCTGCTTCCTTTACAAAAAGGCCTTTCTTCCACCACTATTGAGTCTCCACCTTCTACCTTTAGGCACCATTAAGAGAGCATAGTTGTCATTCTGTGTGCGGTGTTCCAAAGCTTATTGATTGATGCATATTGTGATATTACTTGTTCTTGTGATATTTGTTTCTAGTCACCCTTGTGAACTTTTAAGGTGTCCTATGTATCTATTGCTACTCTATGAGGGACAAGCTGATTGCCACTATGCTATGTTTTCTGTATGTGAAACAAACAAATGTTTTTCAATGCATGTTATTCATGATCTTTGTTTGTAGCCTTTCATGTTGCATGCATAGTTACTATGTCCTATTGTTTGAACTCCATCTTTCATGCACATGTTTAGAGTTCTTTGATCCCAGCTTTCAATGCTTGCAAATGGTTGGATCTTTATTGTGAGGGTGCATGTCACCTCAAAAATTATTCTTTTATCACTTACCTACTCGAGGACGAGCAGGAGTTAAGCTTGGGGATGTTGATACGTTGGAAATGTATCTATAATTTTTGATGCTCCATGCTTGTTTAGTATCTACTTTCCTTTACTTGTCTACACTTTGAGGTGAGTTTTACATGTTTTCTGGTACTAACCTACTAACAAGTTACAACAGTGCCAGATGCATGTTTTCTGCTATTTTTTGTTTCAGAAAAGTTTGTAAAGAAATATTCTCGGAATTGGACGGGACAAACGTCAAAGTCAATTACTTTCCGTGGGAAACAAGAAGTCCAGAGGGGAGACGAGGAAGCATGCCAGGGCGGCCAAACCCATCTAGGCGCGGCCAGGGGTGGGCCCGCGCCTGGGTAGGGTTTGACCCTCCTGGTCGCCTCCTCGGCCTACCCCTTCGCCTATAAGAAGCCCTAAGCACAGAATAAAATCTCCACAAAACTGTCTATAGCCGCCGCCACCATCGTCCCTAGATCGGGGGGATCTTAAGTTCTTCCGGGCACCCTGCCGGAGGGGAGATCATCCTGAAGTCCTTTTCTCTGGTATGATGCGTGAGTAGTTCCACCTTGTACCATGGGTCCATGTAGTAGCTAGATGGTTGTATCTCCTCCCTTGTGCTTTCATGTATAGATCTTGTGAGCTCTGTTCATGATCAAGATCTAATCTATTTGTAATCATGCATGTTGTGTTTGCGGCGATCCGATGGATATTTAGATTATTATGTTGGTTTGATTAATGGTTTTGTCTTTATGATTCTATCATGTCTGTGTTGTTTGTGATCTTGCATGCTCTCCGTTGTTAGTAGCTATCTTGGCCAAGTAGTTGCTAGTGACTCCAAGAGGGGGTATTTATGCTCGATAGTGGGTTCATGCCTCTAGTTTCCAAGGGAAGTGACAGAAATCTCTTCGGTTGTAGATGTGTTGTTGCCACTAGGGAGAAAACAACGGTCTCTTGTTTATGGAACATGTGCACTGTTTACCTTACACACTTTGCTTAAAGCAGTTGTCGGTTGCTTGCAACTTAATACTGGAGGGGGTTCAGATGATAACCTGAAGGTGGACTTCTAGTCATAGATGCAGTTGGATGGCGGTCTATGTATCTTGTTGTATTGCCCAATCGAATCTCATAGGATCTTTCTGACTAGTAATTGCATTGTTATGCCTTGCTTAGTTCCTGTCAATTGCCCTGCTGTAATTAGTTTACCCTTCATGCCATGTTGTTTATCTAAGGAGAGCACCTCTAGTGAACTATGGACCCCGGTCCAATCTTTACCATTGATACATCTTCCACAATTACTTGTTTACTTGCTGCAAACCATTACCATCCACACCATACGTTTAATCCTTTGTTACAGCAAACCGGTGAGCTTGACAACCTCACTGATTCGTTGGGGCAAAGTCTTGAGTTTGTGTTAGGCAGGTCTCCGTGTTGCTTGCAACACTTGTGTGACGTTTCCTTCCTCCTTCTGGTTCGATAACATCCGTCTCTACTGAGGGAAAACTTGTTGCTGTGCTGCTTCACACCTTGCTCTTGGGGTTCCCAACAAGACTCCACATCAAGAACCAAGTTCTCTAGCACCACCAAGGAGTCATCACTCTATAACCAAACGTAACATCCATTTCACATGTTTGATTAATCATCTTATTTCCATAATGGTTATAAGAATATTTTCCTATATCAATCACTTAAGCAAATCTTTGTCATTTTCAACCATCATAATCATAGGTGCTTAGGAACTATCTTTATCAATTCTTTCTCATAAGTTAGCCTAAAGAACAACCCCATTATTTTATCCTAGATGGTGATACCATTCATGAACACAAGCATGAGGACAATATAACTTAACCATTAAATTCTATACATGTCTATAAAAGAATATGAGTATATTAGGTCTCCTAAAAACTTATGGTGAACTAATTCAAAACCCTAATTTCTATTTAAATCATGATTGTCAATGTATAGTTAATGTCTTAACCAAAATTATTAGAACATTATTCACTTATTAGTGGAATTTGGATAACAGAATTTATCATTTTAAGAATCTTAATAATTAAATCCTATTATATATAATGAATGCTAAATAATAATAAATTTGGATATATTTTTTGCATATCCTTAACTATCTTAAAACATTCTCATTACATTCATTAAGAGGAAATAATAAAATCATTTTGTAGGATCATAAACAAATCCTAAAATCCAAAACCCTAGTTTCTACTTATTCCATTTAATATAATAACTTCTTATATGATTATGAATAAGAGAGTAGAAAAAGAGTAAATAAATAAAATATATAATAATAATAATAATTCATACCAGAATCTTAAGTATATTTCCATAAACTTACAATTTTCTAAAGAAGAGTTTCTGGAAAAACTTAAAACAAAAGCGTAAATACAAAACTAGAAAAGAAAACAGAAAACAGAAAAAGAAGTGGACTCGGTCCAGAAACTGGCTCGAGGCCCAGAGCTTCTCCTCCACCTATCTAACGCTCACGAGTAGTAGAGAAAATAACTCGCTCATTGCATCGCAGCCCACCTGGCCCAAGTGTGGACCGACACTGGCCCGTACCTCTTCAGCCTCAAACTGTCGTCGTCTTCTTCACCTATTGGAAGCAGCTCGTTGGCCGAAGCTCCACCGTCGATCCTTCGCCGCGCTGTGATGCGTGCCGCCGCTTCTGGAGAAGGGGATAAGAACGCTCGTGTTCTCCTCTATCCGCACATACCCATAACATACGCTCTCGTGCTCTTTTCCATTTTTCTCTGATCTTGCTGAAAACCTAAAACCACCGGATTCGCTCGTAGTCGCCGTTTGAAACCACCCCAAGGCCAACTGAAGGTGCCACAAGCTCCACCATGGTGAAATTCGTCTGCTCAGTGAAGGAATCGAGCCGGGAAGCCCAAAATCATGCGCATCAAACTCGTATGTCCGCCGCTCACCGTCAACTATGGCGATGCCATCCGAGCTCGCCTCTCCTCACCATCGCCTCTACAAGCTCTCTGGTGAGGTTACGCTTCTGATGGTCCTCTCCGATTTGCTCCTAGCCGTCTATAGCGCCCAGTACGCATGAACCTGAGCAGGCCACCGTTGGAGCTCGTCGAAGCTAGTGCTCTGGTGACCATTCTGGGGCGGCGCGGTCATAGTTAGACTTCCCGCTGCGTCCTCTCTCCAACGCACCAAACCACGTTAGCTGAAACACCATAGATCGCTGCCGGCTACCATGATCTGGTGGTGGAGGCCGCGCTGATGTCAGCATGACATCGTGCTGGTGTCATTCTGCCACCTCAGCGTCGTTTGACCTGGTCCTTGTCCCGCGTGGCACACCAACGTGGTCATAGGCCAGCAGTCAGTGACTAGGGTAGGCTAAGTCTGGGTAAGAAAATTAATTCTTTGTTTGCAATATTATTTAGAAAATGATTTAGAAAATAAGTAAATCTTGTTAAATTAATACTTTTTGTTTTATAATTTAGAAAAATATGTTTAATATATGAAAATTTTCAAAAAAAATAGAATCTATAACATTCAACTATTATCAAACATTATTATGTCAAAAATTTACATAATTATTATTTAATAAAGATTTTATAAGTTTTAATACCTTGAAAATTCATATTTTAATATTGGTAAATGTTAAAAATATAAATAAAATACCAAAAATCTTAGAAAAATAAGAACTGTAATTTAAAACAGTAATCATTCATTATTATTTCACTTAATTAAACATTTATTATTTATTAAGTATTTACAAAGTAATAAATCTTATAAAAAACATATATTATTATTTATAAATCACAAAAATAAATGTAATATACCAAAATGATCACAAAAATAATACCTACATGTTAAAAATATAGTATTCCACTTTTGAAATAAAGAACAACTTAATACCCTAATAACTTGAATTTAAACCTATTTTCTTAGTTGATAATTCATATAAGGGTAACTAAAATTGCTAATATTTCTAAAACTAGCCAGTTGAGTCTAATAAATAGTATTAGTATTAAATATTGATATTATGAAGCCAAAAGGGTTTAACACATTTTAAATACAATCTTATTGAATTATCATCCAACCATAAATGTAGATTATATCTAAAAAGATCTTTATCAAATATAAAATCTTCAAGAATAATTTGTGACTAAATAAAACCTTTTCCGTTACTTCAACCATAAGGTTATAAACATACCAAAACACTATAGTGACTTCACAAGTAGTCACTAATATTGTTTACTTATCCACAAACCATAACCACACCTTTATAAGGAGATAAATGATTCCATTCCAGTATAAAAATAAGAAATCACTACTCAAATAGAAGTATCACCACTCTTAATTAGATTTAAAGAAACACTATGAGGAGAACAAAGTACAAATATCATAGACATTACACCTGAAGCCTATTTATGTTCTTAAAGTTAACTTTAAGTCTACAAGCCTTTAAATATAATGCTAAAACCTTGTTATGTGTTTTATAGTTAACTTTGGTCTGTTATAATTAAGTCGTAAAGCATCTCAAGTCCAAACTACTTAAGCAAGCATAAACAACATCGACCACCTTTGATTAACCACAAAGATTGTTTAGACCTTAGAAAAGAAATCTTTTCTTGAAATGTTATTCTTTTTGCCACTTCAAACAACAAAACTTATAGTAATATCCTCAACTCTTAACAACTAAACTCAAGGACTTTCATTGTAGTCAATAGATGACAATTAATCATAATCACATTGCTTTAAACTTTATTTGTATACTTAGGATTGTTAATCACTTAACCTCCTTACAAATGTCATTACTTGTAAAGTAAAATGTGAAGATATAACAATTCTTATATAAGCAGTCTTTGAGTAGCATTCCACATTTGGGTATCTTATTATTGTATGATACTATAATTACATATTGTTTCACACACATTCACAAGCCTTAATAAGAAGCACAAATATGAAACTTATTTAAAAGTACAACATATTCTACAGGAACCATTTCTAGTATCCAACCCTAGATCAACGCTTATTCCGGGGATTCGAGTTTATCAAATTGCATTACATTACTTATGCATAATAGCATCTTGCTTCTTTAAACATTAGTCCTTACCGGACCAATGATGCTGATTTCAGATATTGGATCTTATATTGTCTCGAAGACCACGAGTGCATAATCTTGCAATCACAAAAGGCAAGTTCACACTTGCTCATGTCGTTTGATTATTTTCTGTAAAGCATTTTGCAAATCCAGTGTTGTCATCACCTTCATTTGAAAAAGGTCAGAAAACACTATTATCATAATAATGTGATTATAGGTTATTTACCATGAGGTAATAACCTATTATGAAAGTTTTGGTGGTAAAGGAACATATTATCTAGGACTTAACAACCAATGTCGCCAGTGATTCTTGCGCCATATATCACGTGTTAACCATGAGATTTGGAATGGGACAGAGAAGTTGGATGTTTCTTCTTCCTCTCGCATGTAGCCGGATGTGCAGGTCGTGGCTGCTATTCTTGTAGCGTGCATATTAATTGGTAATTCGTAGAGGATATGCAACATATGGGCGGGATCCCTCAACGTACCACGATAGTTCTGGCATCTGACGGTCTATACTAACTATTGTCGTAATTCAATGGGTGGGCATGGATACACCAAGGAGACATGCGGGGTCGCGAAGGGGGCAGTGATTGGCTTGGATCTTAGACTAGGCCACATACCAAGGAAGTATGGACAAGGTCATGTCTTGGTTGTGCAACAAGGCTAAGGTCTCTTATGGGTAAATTAACGCACCTCTGCAGAGTGTAAGAACTATAACTTGTTACTCCCTGTTCCGGGAAGGAGCTGCGAACGCGGTGGGAAAGGAACTCCATGAAAGTTCTGGTAAACCCGTGAAGGATGATGGACATAGCTTTTCAAAATAAAAGCAACCTTTGAAGAAATGTTTACAAAAACCTGCATTGCCTACGACCTATTGTTTGTGGCTGTAGATATAGTGCATCAAACAATCCTTTTCCAGTGAACTTGCTGAGTACACTCGTACTCAACGTATCTTCTTAACCCTTGCTAGATTATGAAGCCATTAAGACGACGTCTACATCAAGTTATGCTCCATAAATCATCATCAAAAGCCCAAGCTCTTCAATGAAGCCAAGAAAATCAGCATATACCTCTACTCAAGTGAAGACGAAGTTGCTGATTAGATAGAAATATAATATCTAGCCATAGATCCTACTTCTATAGAGTATTGCAATAGCAGCAATGCAAGCCCAATAGTTCAGATGCTAGTCTATTAGTACAATAGTTATGAGTTGTTTATTCCTGATTCTTCTTTGTAAGAAGTTTCTTCCTCTCTCTTTAACCTAGAGTGTTCTCTAGATCTTATGTAAAGAGTTGAGTTGTAACCTATAATCATGTCTTGGACCTGCTGTGTTTCTATTGTACCACTGAGGGATGTAATACTAGTGAACAATGTTTCGTTGGTGTTATGTCAATGACTATAGTGTACTACATCATGCAGTGGTATGCTGGGTCACCGCAGCAAGGGAGGCCTTTCGTGACATAGGTGGTTTGATACCACCCCCTCTCCAAATGCAGATGTACTTTCCCCAAAAGGAAGGAACTGCGGGAAACAAATCCTTGTGTCTTCACATGCTCCACTTTGGTTACTTCTATCCTTTACCGCACTTTACTTATCTAGTTCTAGTTTAGTGTTGTGCTAGATTGACATATAGGTAAATTCACTATAGTTGCATTATCTAGAGAATTTACCTTTTGTGTCAAACCCTAATTTGAAAAAGAGTAAAATTTGGAGTAGCACCTATTCACCCCTTGTAGGTGCCTATATGATCCTTTCAGAAGTCCGATGGAAACAAGAATGCAAAAGAGAATCTAAAGCTTAAAGCTGAAGCATCAAGTTTGAGGGGTAAGATTGATGAAATTGTGAATTCAAAGGAAGCAATGATGATGAATACCTAGAAGCAAAGATGATCATGAATGAAAGAATAATGCGATGAAGCTTGCAAGGTGGGAGAAATCCAGGAAGATGCCAAGTGCATGGCCTATTTGTGGGAGAGGAGAGTCCAACTCGAGGAGAAGGCAATGAAAGAGATCATTACCGAGGAGATCAAGACCATGATGATGGATACAAGCAAAATGGATTCACTCCAATTAAAATGGAGGAAACTAGGAAGAATGGAGATCTTGGAAAGAACAGATCCTGCATCCTGTTCCCGTAAAATGGAAATCAACATGTATAAAGTGTTTTCGGTGGCCTCTAAATGCACTTTACAGACCATGTTTTTACGGGATCTAGTAGAGTTGCTCGAATTGCGAACCGTTGGCTCACACCTTCATGCCTTATGTGGACTGGTAACATCTACAATTCGATGACATCTATCATGAAGAAAACCTTAAATATGAGTTGCATGCACAATATTAGATAGGTAAATAGGTTTTATACTAAAACAAGAGAAAGGTACACGGAACCTTATCCCCTCTCGACCTTCTTTATCCTCCCTCCGTTGAGAGTCAACCGCCACGTGCCGGGCCAATCCGCCACCCTCCTCGCAGGAGTAGCCGGCAGGGGTAGGGTTTGGAGAGGCGCCGGAGGTAGTAGTAGGCATAGTATGTCTTGGTTTTGGCGGATTTTCGTTGTTGCTTGGCGTCGTGTGGGCTTGGTCTCTGGGCCAAGATATGCTCATGGTTGGCAGCCCTGCCTCTCCTTATGTTGCTCTGGTGGCCGGAGTTGCTGGTGGAGGTCAGAGCTAGCGACTCCTTAAATAAATGGCCCATGGATCCCCTTCTTCCGATGAGGGCGGCAGAGGTTGCCATGTCTCACCTGGCTGGCCATGGCGGCAGGGGGTGAAGTGCGACGGCGTGATGCGGTGGCCTACTCGTCTTCCCCCGGACGGCCATGGCGGCGAGGGGGGAGATGTTGGCGACTGTTACTGATTTTCCCTTCTCTGGATGACTTTTGCGTTGGAGCCGATTGAAGCTGAGATGCGCCATTTTGCTGCTGTCCCTAGGCGGCCGTGGTGGAGAGGAGGGAGGTTGTGATGCTGCTACTTCGATTGCTTCGGTATTTGCCTCCTTTTGCCCAAGAAGGTGTGTTTCTGTTGCAGCTACCCTAGCGGCCGTGCAGGCATGCCGCTGGAGTGGCCGTCCTTGCCGAATTTTGGGGCTCTGTGGGGGAGCTCCTCTCTGGCGATCTTCGGAAGCTGCTTGTCCAATATGCTGGTTTTTCGGGTTTGTTGCTGCGGCATCTTCTACGGCTTCTTCTCCTCATATCGGGCAGGAGCTCTGAGCAGAGAGTTCGGTTTCTTCGCGCGGCATCAACGAATCCTGGATGCTCACTGTTGTTGCTCTTTGGCATGTATTCTCGTCCTAGACGCAGTAGTTGTGTCTCGAAGAGAAGGTTCGCTAAATTGCAGCAGCGAAGGACATCTTTGGAGTAGTGAAGCCAATATTTCCTGCAGTTCCAAGTCGGAGGCAGTTTACTAGCTGATTATCCTGGCCACATCGAGGCCTTCAAGCTTGCCGGCGAAGTCCGGCGACCCTTCAACCTCCATAGGGAGGCCCAACAGTTGCAGAGATGTGTTGGAAGAAGGACCTGATTGCTTTCCCCTATATTTTTGCAGGGTTCTCTTTGTAAAGCGTTTGGACCTGGCTGATTCTTCTCGTTATGTAGGGTCCTACGAGAAAATCTGTATCTCCACCATCTAGTTTTTAATGAAGGCTTCCAGCCCCTTCCTGGGACTCTCCTGTTCAAAAAAAAATAGGTTTTATACCTAGTACATGTTACACTTTGAATTTTATGAAGGTGAAACTTCATGTTATTGTTTCTAACCATTCTAGAAAGGTTTAGTGTTTTTTTTTGAGAAAAGAAAGGTTTAGTGTTATATAGTTATACCTAAGGTTAGTAGAGATAGTGATTTTAAACATTTATTTTAGCAGCCGTTTTAGACGTTCTCATGGATAAGTTGCAGATGTTGACGACGGGTGTAGCACTACCTAAAACAGTCGCTAGGCCTAATAGGTGGCGGTGGGTGTCACTGTTGAGTGAGCCTGACATGATCCGCGCACCGGACGGCTTATGTCATTTGGCTTGGTCTTGCATGTACTCCCTCCGTGAAGACTGTACTTGTAGTTTTCATAAAAGTCAAACTATCTTAAATTTTAACTGAGTTCATAAAAATATGTAACAATATTTATAAAACCAAATAGCTATATGATCATGAATGGAATGATCCTGCTTTTGTGAAGTAAATGTTGATACATTTTTTTATAATTACCGGTAAAGCTTAAAAAGAATCTACCTCACCATAAAGATTAAAAATACACATTTCCGTGGAGGAAGAAGAGTTTCGGCGTGCACAGGCGGGTCTGAATCGGTCTGTCTGAGCAAAACACCCTCCCAACGGGCCGACCTATTCGATCACTTGACCATTTTTCCAGCTGGACTGATCTATTTTTAAGCAAATTTGGTCTTGTTTTGGGTCAAGCGGGACAAGTCTTTCTCTCTCGATTGTTCTTGTTCGGTTTGTCCACGGGATCTCTTCTAGGTCTCTAACGCGTAGAATAACCCCTGTTCTAAATGGACTGGACATATTTTCAGTCAAGGTAAAGACCCATTGGTAAACAGACAGATTTTATGTCTAAATAAGTTGGCCCCGCTAAAGATGTCCTTATGCCGTGTGTTCTGTGATGTATATAAATTAATCAATCATGTGACATTTGACATTGGTTTGGTTTCGTGTATAGCGTTGTGTTGTGCGCATGTTCTTCGTCTTGCGGGGGCGAGGGTTCAGGAAACTACCCGATCAGTATCACAATCACTATTTAAAAATAGGCCAAACCAATGATTAATAGACCGATTAATTGGTACTAGAGACCTGACCATGTCGATTATCACTAATCGGTTGTGTTAATCGTTTAGCCTGATTAATAGCTTTAATATTCTGGTTACTAAGTCAGTTCCCGATTAACTACTACAATTGGTCAAAAAATTGCAAATTTTTCAACCCATACCGCCCGTTCAGCCGCTAGTCTGCCCCAATGAAGTAGGTTTTGAGAATCCCCCGCTCGATTCCCGCCTCCAGGAGCTCGGTTCAAGCCGTCACCAACCAATTCCTTGTCGTTTTGACCAGTTCCTCGCAATTGCCGATCAGACCTCAGATACAAGAGCTCGAGCACCTAGAGGAGCTCATCCGGGAGCTTGAGGCTTCCTTTAATAGGGTAGGTGGTTGATCTGCAAGAGGAGTGATATGTGGTGAGAGGATAGCAACTTCAGAGGTTAGAGGAGGATAACCGGAAGGAGGGCACATGGTGCCACCTGGTGGATCATGAGTCGCTTGTGACCTTAAAGATTAGGTCAAGGAGGAAAAGCTTACATGTTTTAATGGGATTTTGGGCTCTAGAGAAGTATGGCATGGCATATAGTGGCCCACATACCATTTCTTTCTTATATACACATGTTGTAGGTGCTAATTTGTGTAAGTTGCATCGATTAATAGCCGACCGATTAAATCAGTTAATCATCTAAATTACGATTAGTCGTTGCTCCCAAGCTGACCGAGCAGTTAACGACTACCGATTTTCTTACCATCGATCATAACCATACTCCAAAATTGACCAAAGGGATCAAATCGATCTGACGTGTTAATTTCCCATTACAACTTTCTATTCCGACGTCTTGGTATCGTTGCCGCAAAAGTTCAAGTTTAGCAGCTAGCTAATTGTGTTTGTTTTAGCATTTTTTTATTTGAAATAGTACTTCTCATGTACCTGCCGAATGCTGCTTCTGAACTTTTGGGGGATTCAGCATGTCCCATCCAACTTTGGCGATCGATGCTGTTGCGAAAAGGTTAGTGATGCTCTGATGCTGCGGCCTCTCGATGGAGGCACAAATGAAATAGCGCCGCCGCCCCTTGCAACTCGAAGGGGCTAGATTCTACTTCGCGATGCGGCTTCCTGTTGATCCTCTTGCTCCGACTAATTTGCCCAGTTGTTGTCCCTGTCATGCAAACGCAAGCAACCATTATCCCGCTCGTGAGCAGGAAGCCAGGAAATGCGAATGATGAGGCCATGACACAAGCAGCATATGTTGCTAGTATATTCGACTTGAAAATAGTACTATATTGCTTATTCCGATCTAAATTATTTGACACAGTTTTAGACAAAATTATGAATAAAATAAATGCACGAAACCCTATGTTTCGGTCTGTTTTCTGAATTGTAATTTGTACTAGAAATTTGGCGGAGACACTATGGTCCCGTCTGTTTTCTGAATTTACAAGTTTTAGAGTGATTGACATTTTTAATAGCTGTCCATAGGCCTCGATCTAACGGTAAAAAAATGGCGGAACAATTTCGGTGGAAAGAGACGAAATAAATATTGTGGAGCCGGAACAAAATAAGATGGCCCCAATAAAAAAGCTCTTATTTTGGTTGTCGGTCATCTCAATGCACACGGTTTGGCAAAAAAAAAGAGAAAAAAAATAACCCACCGTGTACTCTGGTGCCAGACACAGAGCCCAGCTCAAGCCCAATAAAAGAGAACCGGACCATGCACTTAGTGGCCCAGAAGATAGGTCCACGGGACAAAGAGACGATCATATACGTTCTTTTGAGAGGAGCTCGACGGATAACATCAGTGCATATATAAGTAGGTAAAACTTCTCCTCAAGTAGCAAGGTGGGATTAAAAGTCCCACCCGTGTCGGCACTGCATGTAGTGCACGTCAACGTGCCGTATTTGCTTCCAGTCTAGCAGGATGCGGCTCGGAGCGAGGACGCAGGCAATAAGACGAGCACAGTTGGCCAAGATAGGTTGGATTGATTGCGTTGCCGCCTGTCCAGCCTAATTTGTTTGTTCTTTTCTTTTAATTTTCTATTTACTAAATAAGTAAATTTTGCTTTTTTAAACTTCAAATTTTTGATACAAACTAGGACACAAACTAAGACAAAAGGTGAAGTTTTTTTTTTCAAATTTTTGATCATGAATTTGTGATGCCTCAGCCAAACTTAGGACAAAGAGCATTCACGAGAGATGTGCAAAGAATTTATAAAACATTGCATGTAGAAACTAGATGCTCTAGGTCCATCCCAATAACATATAAGTATAAAGATGGGTTAAAAAAAATTATTTTAATTCCTCAAAAATTATATTTGGTTTGGACGACTTTTCTGTATTTTTGAAAACGTGTCATATCTAGAAAAATATACGTATCCTTTTCCGGACAGAGAGAGTAGTTTATTCCCAATGGTAAGTTGAATTCATCGTGATGGATTTCAATGCATAGAATATCAATCAAAGGATGAATGCCATGCATGAACGTCACTAACCTCATGATATAAACATCAACGGACAATACCATGATGCATGAATTTTGGACTAACATTTTTTCATACGTATAGACAACTAGCTAGCTTGTATGAGTGACTATAGAGAAATTTCAAGCTAGTTACTCATACATATGTAGATTGCAGCAATGTACTCAAACCAACTCATGAACACGATTGATTATCTTGGTGTATGTTACCCCAATATTATAGCTCACTAGTAAATTACACGTGCTTTGCACGTTAAGACCCTGAACAGAAGAAAACAACTTTAAATGAGACCTTGAACAAAATAAACCAACTTTAAATGAGTTAAAATATACCCATATGAATAACAACGGTCATTTTGAATCCAACTTTGGGAAGCGGTGACGTCATGTGCAGCTAATCCACCGTATATATAATGGCATTTGTAATTTTATTATAAGTAAAAAAGTTCAGATACACATTCCATCCTGCTACATAAGAACGATGAGCATACAGGGCGGTCCTAGGATTCCGAGGGCCTGAGACGAAATTAGAATTTTGGGCCCCTTAGGTCTTGATTTGTTTTTGATATATGCATGTAGTTATGTTCCGAATTGTGCTCATTACTACTCTAACTGTTATTGTTTGCATTGATGTTAACATTGTCTACTATATGGACCTTATCTTCTTGATCAACATTCCTCTGTTCCCAAACAAGAACTAGTGCTTACTCGTCTGAATTTTTCGAAGTTCTAGTGCTACTCTTAAAAAGTTTATGAATAGCTCCTGTCTATGATTTTACCAGCTTATATTCTTGTTATCTCCTCTCCTTTCTCGCAGCACTCAGATAGGGGCTTCATGACCACACCGAAAATAAATAATAATTAAGAATCGAAATTAGGACATAGAGGCATAGGCTAACTAAACTGTAGTCTGTACATGTTCCGGAGAACTTGAGAACAACAAGATTCATCGATCAACATACCTAGTTCAGTTATTTTCAGATTGCCTGTCGGGTGGTCGGCTTGGGCGATTGGACTGGCTGATTCATCGGATCGGAGAGCGGCAAAGGCAATGAGGTGCGCAAGACGAGAGGCAAGGCTGAGGGGCAAAGCTATCTTTTCGATCGGGACTAACTCAGGATCTACGACGAACAGGTACACAAGTAGAATCGTGGAGGCCCTAATACTCCATCAGCTCCTCTCCGTGTGCTTACGGGAAACAAAAGGCCCAATCTGTGAAAACTTGTACCGCTAGGCCAGGATTTTCTTTTTAGCAGTGACTTTATTCTATACCATACTGGAAACAACGCCGAAGTATTCACTCTACTATACATAGAATATACCTGGGAGGGCCCCCTGATTTTTTTGGGCCTGGGGCGTCCACCCCTCCTGCCCACCCCCAGGGCCGGGCCCGTGAGCATACTCTAAAGTATAACTTGTGCTTAGTCTTTTTTTATGTATCATCGATATAAAAAGAGCGAGGTAATATTTATAGTGTTCAGTTAAAGTATATAACCATAACATAACATTATAAGTGTCATGGCAGTGTGGGTTTTGATGTTAAATTGGGTAAAATGTGAAGTAAATTGGCTGAATGGGTTAACTTATAACTATTTTGCAATGGAGTTTCTTTCACCAATGAGACACACTTAAAAAAACAAAAAAAAGTTTTGCATAACAAAATATAACAATCTATGGAGGATGTAGTGGAGTTCATCATTTTAGCTCCCTGGCTACATTTAGCTCTCTAATTTGATATTTCAGCAATGTATTTTGAAGTTTTATTTGTTTGAATAAGTGTACTAATATATATATATATATATATATATATATATATATATATATATGTATATATATATATATGTATATACATATATAGTTGGGCAAAATCGGAATCCAAAATATGTTATATTTTGGGCTGTAATGAAGACAAAATTATAGATCCAGATGTGTGAATTGTGAACAGTGCACCTCCTATACTTGTCAGGTTTTATTATTTTTTGGTAGCCTAGAATACAAATGATTTTGCATTGGGATTTTTTACACTTGTATCCTAGGGATATTTGGAACTTTCAAAATATTATACTCCCTCCACTCTATAAAAAATGTCGTGAATTTATTTAAATTTAAATATATTTATATATACTAAATAGTGTCTAGATATATTTGAATTTAGACAAATTTGCGATTTTTTTTAGGGAGTATTCGTTTTAAAACATAATGCATGAGTTCTAAATGCACGTTCGCAGTGGCCTAAAGCGCCTTTGTTGAAACATGATAGCAAGATGAGTAGCGAAAAGTGTCTTTGGCATATGAACAGCAGTGCTCCCTTCACTTTTAGATTTTTAAAATTTTTAAAAGCTTACTATGTTTTTAAAAATTATAACGTTAAATATATAGATAGATACAGGAGGATTGCACAAAAAAAATCGGTAAAATATACAAAAAAAGGAAAATTTTGACAAAAAATATGCTATTTTTAGTACTATTTACTTTAAAAAATTGTCTTTTCTATAACTCACATAGAATTATGATGTTTTAAAAAAATTAAAAATCAGAAAGTAGAGAAAGCACTGGTGCTCAGGTGCACAAAATCCCTTTTAGACAGTAATAGAAGCTGAAACATATCAGTAAGGTTCAACTTTCTACTAAGGTTCAACTTTCTCACCAATGACCTACATGATCTTTTGTTTCCATGTTGTCATTGTAGTCAAACTAATTGCCCACAGAAGATCCTAGTCCTAGAAAGTAGAGAGAGCCGGAGAGCATATGGGGAACTCACATCCAGGTGGCCTTCTAGAAAAATCGATGAGCTTCTCGGTGCTTTTCAGAGCGCTGCGCTGCACAGTAGAAGAACGAATCCAACGAAAGTTAACCATTAGATTCTTCTTGGTGGTAGCAGATGAACGGTAGATCTATCAACGGCTATAGACTCTTCATAGGTGTTTTGGCGGGAAAGTAGGAAAAGAGTGGTAAATTCAAATTTAAACTGCTATATTATAGTAGTAGAGATAGAGAATATATATATAAGTGTATAACCTTCCACCATAAACACATTTGTTAGACTATTAGCCATATAAGTATATACGGTTGTTATGGTAATTTAGATAGATTTAGGATCTGTTTACGTATGATACTAACTTCACCGACAACGTCGCCCAGAACTTCACCGGCAACGCCGTCATCGTCTCCGATCTATGCGTCATTCATGCTATGGCGTATACGTCGGTCTGATCAACCAATCTCACACCCGTCTATGCCAAATACGTCCCCGAGCACGCGCTTACCATCGATCGAGTTACGGGCTACCGCAGCGTCGCCCCTTCGGACCGTAGCGTCGTTGCCTTGGTCCTAGCCAACTGGCTGCAAACGCTCCTCACAAGCGTGTGCGTGCCAGTGGCTCCAGCTGCTGCATCGACTCGCGCCATGCAGCTATGTCGCCCCCCTCATGCAACGACGCCCCAGGCTATCTCCGCGCTACCTACTACGGTGTGGGTCGCCTACGTCCGCGTATAGTCTTTGTCACCCCGGGTTCTTCTTCTCCTACATCGATTACCGTCGCCGCGCCTCTCTAGGCGTCTAGCATGACCACTCTAGGTCACCGCTGGTTTCGCCGTCTTCTACATCTTCGTCCACAACAATCTCATTGTCATCGTCATCTTGTCCCCTACGACACTGGTGCACACATTCGTGATGGTCCCTACTCTTGCGTGCCCGGTTTTGGCAACACCAGTGCGTGTCTTCGACCCTGACGCGTACCCGATCCTGAAAATCTCGGATCGACACCTCATCTTCGTCGGCCTCGACAAAGTCTTCTTCGGCATTGATAACTTCCTCTACGAATGCCTTGATCGTTTCACCTACAAGTTCTTGATATGTCCAATTTGCATCATAATTCTATATCATAATTTGCCTCTATTCATTGATATGTGTCTTATTATGACGTGTTACTTATGTCTTTTCCTCTGTTTTTGCATGTTGGATGATTCTTGGAGGATGGACTGCCGGAGTCAGTATTCTAATGGAAAAAGAGGTATTTTGATGCAATTTCGCGAAGATCAGAAAAATACCAAAAAATCATGGAAAATTATATTTTCCCAGAAGACGAAGGAATCCAGAAGGGGAGGCGGAGTTGGGCCACAGGGGGCCCACAACCCCCCATGTGCGGGGCCCCTGGGCCGCGCCTAGGGTGGGTGTGGCCCACCTGGCCGGCCTCCGGCTCCGCCCTATCGCCTATATCTTCCACTCGGAACCCTAAAACACGGGGAGCGACCACAAAAACATTCTGCTGCCTCTACGGGGTAGAAAACACCGAGAGAGAAAGAGCTCTTCGGTAGACAGATTTCTGCCGGAGAAATTCCTTCCTGGAGAGGGGAGATCATCGCCACCAAAACCGTCATCAGGCTAGACTTCATCGGGATCATCATCATCATCCACACCATCATCTCCACCAGCACCATCATCACCACTCATCTCGCTGTAACAATTGTGTTGAATACTTTCATAGATCTGAGGGGAAATTTTCCTGGTGTTGATTACTATTGTAGTTGATGCTTGTGAGTGGAACCATTGGATTATTGTTTATGTTTAGATTGTTATCTATCACCATATCATCTTTGATCTTGATCCATATGATGTCTCGTGAGTAGTTTGTTTAGTTCTTGAGGACATGGGAGAAGTCATGTTGTTAGTAGTGGATTTGTGTTGAGATATTATTCAATGGTTTAGTATTTAAGTTGTGGTGCTATTCTTCTAGTGGTATCATGTGAATATCGACTACATGATACTTCACTATTTATGGGCCTAGGGGAATGCATTGTGTATTTGGATACTAATTGTGGGGTTGCCAGAGTGACAGAAACTTGAACCCCCGTTAGAACACCATTGCATAAGGGAGTGTAGGATCTCAGAGTTTAAGGATGTGGTTAGGTTTATATCTTAATTGCTTTCCTGTAGTTGCGGATGCTTGCAGGGGGTTTAATCACAAGTATGTATTAGTCCAAATAAGGTCGGTACATTATCATAGGTTTACCCACACAACACTTACAACACCAAAGAAGAGTACTTAGCTATTGGAAGCGAAAGCACTTGATAGAATTCCCATGTGTCCTCGAGAACGTTTGGTCCTTATAAGTATTTCCATCGGCTTGTTCTTTGTTAAGAAAGGATTGGGCCACTTGCTGCAGTTGTTCGTTGTCTTTATTACTTGCACTTTGTTTTGTTGCTTTATCAGAAAACCCCTAAAAATACGTTTGCTAAGTATTTACAGATATTTCCTGCTCCATACCACTAGTCCACACCTTCTACTCCTTGTTGGTATCGACACTCCTATTTATTGAAAGTCCTATGAGACACCCCCTATATTTGTGGGTCATCAAGACTATTTTCTGGTGCCGTTTCCGGGGAGTGAAGCGCTATTGAAGAGTGGAACTGGTAAAGGAAACTTCTACTGTGAGTATTGCTTTTTAATTCTGTTTGTTACTTTGTTTCCAATATGGATAACTGCGGTGACCCAGTATACCACTGCATGATGTAGTATACTATAGTCGTTGACATAACACCAATGAAACACCGTTCACTAGTATTACATTCTTCAGAATGGCACAATAGAAACACAGCGGGACCAATACATGGCTAAAGGTTACAACTCACTCTTTACACAAGATCCAAAGAACACTCTAGGTTAAAGTGAGAGAAAGAACTTACGGAGAAGAATCAAAGATAAACAACGCAAGAACTATTATACTATTAAGATTAGTATTTTAACTAAGGGATTGGCATTGCTGCTATTGAAATACACTACAGAGTTAGGTTCTTTGGCTAGAGATTATATTCCTATCTAATCAGTAACTTCGTCTTCACTTGAGTTGATGTATATATTGACTTCCTTGACTTCATTGAAGATCTTTAGCTTTGGATGATGAGTCCTGGAGCATAACTTGATGTAGATGTTGTCTATCCCGGCTTTAGAATCTAGCAAGGGTTATGAATATACGTTGAGTACGAGCGTACTCAGCAAATTCACTAGAAAAGGAGTGTTTGATGCACTATAACTACAGCCACAGACCGTAGGTCGTAGGCAATGCAAGTTTTCATAATCATTTCTTCAAAGGTTGCTTTTATTCTAAAAAGCTATGTCCGTCAGCCTTCACGGGTTTACTAGAACTTTCATGGAGTTCCTTTCCCGCCGCGTTCGCAGCTCCTTCCTAGAAAAGGGAGTAACAAGTTACAGTTCTTACACTCTACAGAGGTGCGTTACTTTACCCATGAGAGATCAACTCTTTGTTGCACAACCGGGCAGCTTATTCCCATCCACAATTCCATGATGTGGGGCCTAGAAGATGATCCAAGCCAATCACTGCCCTCTTCGCGATCTCGCATGCCTCCTTGGTGTACACCATGCCCACATATTGGATTACGACAAGGGTTTGTACAAACCGTTAGATGCCAGAACTATCGTGGGACGTTGAGGGTTCCCGCCCATATGCTGCATATCCTCTACGAATTATCAATTAATATGCACGCTACAAGGATAACAGCCACGAACTGCACATCCGGCTTCATGCGAGAGGAAGAAGATACAGCTGACTTCTTCGTCCCATTCCAAATCTCATGGTTAACGCGTAATATACGGCGCAAGAATCACTGGCGACATTGGTTGTTAAGTCCTAGATAATATGTTCCTTTACCACCAAAACTTTTATAGTAAGTTATTACCTCATGGTAATAACCTATAATCACATTATTACGAAAATAGTATTTTTGGACCTTTTTCAAATGCAGGTGATGTCCACATTGCATTTATAAAATACTTTACAGCAAATAACCAAAGGACATGAGCAAGTGTGAACTTGCCTTTTGTGATTGCAAGATTATGCACTCACGATCTTCAAGATAATATAAGATCCAATATCTGAAATCAGCATCATTGGTCCGGTAAGGACTAATGTTTAAAGAAGTAATAAGTTCTTATGCATAAGTAATGTGATGCAGTTTATAAACGCGAATCCTAGGGATAACGTTGTTTTAGTGTTTGGGTACTAGGAATGATGTATTTGAAATGTGTTTTACTTTTGGATGAGTTTTATACTCGTGCTTCTTATTAATCCTTGTGAGTGTGTGTGAAACAATCATATAATTACAATATCATAAAACAATAGGAAACACACAAATGTGAGATTCTACTCAAGATTGCTTATATAAGAGTTCTTGTTTGAAGTGGCAAAAAGAATAACATTTGAAGAAAAGATTTTTGTTCTAAGATTTAAACAACCTTTGTGGTTAGTTGAGTCTGGTCGATGTTATTTGTGCTTGCTATAATAGTTTGGGCTTGAGATGCTTTATGACTTAACTATATCAGACCAAAGTTAACTATAAAACATCCAACAATGTTTATAGTATTATATTTAGAGTCTTGTAGGCTAAAGTTAACTTTAAAACATAGATAGTTTGAAAGTATAATGCTTATGACATTTTTACTTTGTCTACTTGGTAATGTTGCCTTAAGGTTACTTAAGAATGGTTATATTTTTCTTTGATGTGGTGGTTTTCTTGATTTTATAGTGGAATAGTATCACTTACCCCTTTTTATGGATGAGTGGTTATAGTTTGTAAACCATGGAGTAATGTTACTTAATTGCTTATGAGTTCACTATAGTGTTTTAGTATGTTGATAAACTTATGGTTAAAGTAAAGGAAATAAGTTTTATTTAACTACAAAGTATTATTGATGATTTTATATTTGATAAGGATTCTTTTTAGAAAATATTAAACACCTATGGTTGAGGAGAATTCAATAAAATTGTAATTAAAATGTGTTAAACTATTTGGACTTCATATTATTAATGTTGAAGAGTAATACTATTTATCAGACTCATTTGGTTAATTTCTAGATATATTAGCAATTTTATTTACCTTTATATGAATTATCAATTAATTAAATAAGTTTAAATTGGAGTTATTGAAGTATTTGAATTTTATTTAACTCAAAAGTGGAATATTATATTTTTAATATGTAGATATTATTTTTGTGATCATTTTGGTATATTACATTTATTTTTGTGATTTATAAATAATAAGATATGATTTTGACAATTCTTATTACTTTATTATTACTTAATAAATAATAAATATTTAATTAAGTGAAATAATAATACATGATTATAATATTTTTTTAGTTTTCCAAGATTTTTGGTATTTATTTATATTCTGAACATTTGCCATTATTAAAATAGGAATTATCAAAGTTTTATTACCTTTAAAATCTTTATTAACTAATAATTATTTAAATTGTTAACATAATAATGTTTAATAATAGTTTTAAGTTATAGATTTTATTTTTCTAAACATTTTCATATATTATACAATTTTTTCTGAACTATAAATCAAAAGTTATAGATTTAACAACTTTTAATCATTTTTATTAATTTCTGGAATATGTATATTTGGATTTATATCTTTTATTCTTTCTTAAACAGGAAATAACTTTTTACACCGCACCCATACCTAGCCCTAGTCACTGACTAGTGGGCCAGTGGCCACCTCAGCTCTCAGATTAGTAAATGTGTTTGTTACCGACCCTATTTCTACTTCCAGACAATGACACATGGGCCCTGGGCCACATCACTGCAACGCGAGACAAAGACCAGGTCAAACAGAGGACTGGGTCCAGGGTGGTGTCGGCATGACGTTGCTATGGCGTCAGCACTACCCCTGCCGTCAGTGGATGGTCGCCGACGACGATCTACGGCGCCCCAGCAAACGAAACTAACCTAGTTCGAATCAGCGCAACTCGCTGAACCCTAAAGTGGCGGCGCCGCTCGGAAATAGTCATAGGAGCCTGAGCTCCGACGAGCTCCGACGGTGGCCGACGATAGCACAAGGTGAGATGGCGATTCACATCGAGATAAGGCGATTTAAGAATACTGGAAGGTTCAGGAACTCACCCTGATGACGATAGAGAGGTCGGCAAGGACAGGCGTGGTCGGAAACAAGCTCTCCGATGAGGATTCCGATGAACTGTCGCTTGTCAGTCACAGATGAGAATGAGCTGGGCTGGCTGCTGGGCTATTGTGGACTACACATGGGCATCAGATAAGGAAAGAGGAGTTGGGCCATGGCCAGGCTTTGTTTTTATTTGTTTTCCCTTTTTCTATTTTTTGTTTTCCTTTTCAGATCTGTATATAATCTTTAATTTGAACTTTTCTTTGTAGAATTAATTTGTTGGATAATTGTAGTAATACTAAAATGTATTTAGTATCATCTGTGAACTTTTATTGTATAATGTTATGTTTTCTTTATTTTCTTTATGAATATACTTTTCCTACTATTATTTGTAAAGCTTTTAATATGCATTTAATCGAGCTAATATCCATAAACTTATTATAGGATGCATTATTATTAACTCATGAGATTTGATTCTCATTAACTCATAATATTTAGGAGATTTTTATATGGTGATCCTTTATTTTTATTAGATAAATAGAATTTCTAGGGAATTAATATGATTAATATTCTTCCCATGAATTTAGGCAATAACAATGGATATATATTTTATAATAATTAACATAGAAGTTAGGGTTTGATTTGTAAGTGCTTACCCTAGAGTTTAGGATTCTTATTTACTTATATTCCCTTATTAATGTGAGTAAAGGTTTACTAGGCTAAGCATATTGTCTTCTATTTGTGATCTTTAATGATAACACCTTTTAAAATAGAAAGTTACATCTAAAATGTTTTATGGAGAAGAATTGATAAAGATACTCTTAAGCACATACAATTATGATAATTGGAATTGTCAGATATGTGCTTATGTAATTTGCTATAAGAAAATATTTCTATTAAGTGATATAGATATAAGATGAGGAATTCATAATATGAAATGGATATTATACTTGGTTTAATACTTAAAGTGGATTGTTTACCAAGAATGTCTATTTTCCATAATTCACAATCCTGGATTTCTAATTAAGGAATTCCTTTCCTAGATATACTATTTCTTCCTATCTATCATCATGGTTAACATGATGAGCTTTACTTCACAAAAGTATTCTTATTCACCTATTATTCTTCTAAACCCATTGGTAAATCCAATGAGCTTGACACTGAAGCTTTTATAGCTTTCTCATATCCATACTTGGTTATATCCACTACTATACTGTTGATAACCTTCCATCCAACAAGTAGTTCCTTCAAACTTCACTCATAATCTTCCTTAATCATCCATCACTAATATTTCTCTAATAGATGTATGCATCCAACTACCTTCCTCTAAAGCTTACTATCCTTTAAGATGAATAACACTACTTCCATAACTCCATGCTATACTAGCTTTAATTGAATCATACTGTCTTAAATTTACTTCACTCTAATAACTCACACTCCAACCTCACATTATATTAATGTGGCTTGTAATGACTACTCTAGGATAACTTATCTCTACTAGGGTTTCAATCATGTTCTACCCACCAATATCACTTATACTTCATATAAGTATCCAATCTTGGTGAGCAAGTATGATCATTATAATCCTTTAATCATTTATAGCTTAGGTTTCTAATTGGCTAATCAAGACTTCATTAATACAACTTTACATTTATATTGAAATTATCTTCTCAATATCTCTAATTGGATTAAGGTTGTTATTCATGGACTATGCCCACTTGGTCTAATAGAATTACTACTGGTAACTATCTTCAGGGTTCATCCTTGTAATCCTTTTTACTACTATATAATTATATGTTATAAATTACTCTTCTATTCATTCAGGAGTGATTTAACTCCACCAATAATCCTGTTGATCTACTTTACTTCCAACACTCCCATCCTATAGATGATTTTTGAATCTAGCATTACCATTTACCTTCCCTTACCTCCCTCTTTAAAATATTTAAGTAGATGCTATGATAAGATCAAGAAGTAGTAGATGAAGTATTGATAGTTAAAGAATTTGTGAATCAATGGTTGATTACTCAATCATTGATGAACAACAGATATTAAGTTAGGTTCCATAAAGATTGATAAGGAAAGAAAGATATATGGTGAATGATCTTGACTTAGTGTCTTTCCAACTCAAACTCATTAAAGAGTTAAAGTTAGGTATTACTATGATACTCATAGTAAGAATACATAAGAATAAGATAGGTCAGGATTAGTCATTACATTTATATTACTTTAGTTGTAATCTTAACTTGGCATTTATGAGTTGTTGTGCTGAATATTATGATAGGATCCCTTAAGGATCAGATATTAATCATTTAACAATGTTTTATGAGTAACATTTTATTATATCTGATCTACACTTAGATCAAATCATGTTTACCCAAATAAGGTTTTAGCAAAGGTCATATTGAAACTTATCACAGTCAACTTGATGATCAACTTCAATTCCATCAAGTTGAGAGAAGCTTCAATCACTTTGACAAGTTTTGTTTAAAAGCGCGAAAATTATTCGGATTTTCTATGCATGAATGCAATGCACACATCTGGGTTCAGCTTATTTCTATGCTCTAATGCTGGGATGTTACGGACTCTCCCCCTTAAAATAAACTTCGTCCTCGAAGTTCACAATCTCTCACGTTTCGGAGTAAGGAATTGACTGGTAGTGGTTGTTACATTTCCCCACTCCATGATGACCTTAAATGGAATTAATTGTAGTATTCCATAATCTGATTAGATATCCTAATCCAATTCTTTTTATTTAATCATAAAATTTTATTACTATGTTAAATATAGTCTAAAGAGTCTCATTAAAACAAGTTTTAAGTTTCTATATGCCCATGTTTGTGGTCAAAAGACTATATTTCTATTTTTGTCATAGTATAGTTGATACTGGTACTCCTTCAAAGATTGGATTTGAACTCATTTAGTCCATACCCATTGGAATTTTTTTATTCTCTACACATGCCCGATTGGATGTGCTTTATTACCTCTTAGGGATCAATTAAGAGTTGTTTCTTCTAGAATTAGTCAGTTAGGATTATCCTTTTATCACCTTCAAGCTTATACCTTTTTAGGATTTATATAATCTTTCATTATCACCTATAGTACCTTTTCAACTTTCATTCATAATGTTTACTCTCCCCCTTAGGGTTTACTAATAGTCTTTAAATTGTATATAAAGCATTTATTGGCTTTATAACTAGAATGTTGGTCTCTGTTTAATTTATACTTTACCTAATTAGGGTCTGATGAAAGATTGTATGGTGTATCCACATAGTTGTGGATCTCCGAAGCAAATCTTCAGCATTGTATGTCGTACTTACTATTGGACATTTTCGCTTGGATAAGTCTGACTTTGCGAAGCATCTCGAAAGACGATCGCCTTAAATTTATACTTCCTTAGGTCTTATTTATCCTAGGCCAAATTTTATGCTCTTTATGCAACCATTAAGATGATCTGGATAACTATGTCAACCAACACCGGCTGCGAACAAGATACTAACTGTGGATCGAAATGCCGACTATGGATTAAGTACCAACAGCGGATCATTCTAGGTGGTAGGTATTACCTCACAGTTTCTGACTTACTACTGGCATTCTCTCTGAATTGTCAGATCTTGAATACCATTTTGGTTCCAAGGCGTCTTCTTTGTACTTATTCATGATACTTCCATGAACTTGGTACAACTATTTTATTAACTTCTTAGCATCTTACCTACTTTGAATGAGCTTTAAGTTTATTACATGTAACATCCCAAAAATACTAAACTAGGATCATCAAACTCTAAATTAGGGTTAACAAAAACTTTTCTAAATAAAAATATGAAAGCATGCATGTGTGTATGCATCCCATTTTGAATTCTTTTGAATTGTCTTGTTTATGTGTTTCTTTACTTGTAAATTGATTCTTAGGTGAAATAAACATCATCTAAACAATCCCCACACTTTTCCCAAAAACAAATAAATCAAAATAAGCCAAATTGAGTGAATGGTCATTTTGCCCAATTTAACTCCCATGCCTACTTTGGCTGTCTCAAACTTTCAGAACTTAACAGAAACTTGTTTGGATCTTTACACCCCTTGATAGTACTCATAACAAAGTATCAAGGCCCACCTTGTGATCATCCAGAAACTTTCAAATGCATAGTTTAAATGACAATTCAAAATTGAATCTTTATCATATGGGAAGATCCCACTTTTTCAAAAACCACTCAAACAAGCTCAACTTTCAAAACCCAAGCATCTGCAGACTCACGAGCACCAACCTAGCACACACACCAAAACTCTTTTCAAATTTCAAAACTTGAATTCTTGCGGCCATTTCATCAAACACCTTGCAGATACAAATCAAACAAAATCCAAACACTATTGTGAGCAGTGATTCTTGCCTAACTTGTTCCCTCTCTGGATACAACTAGGCTTTAGTAGATCATCTAGCTCAATTGCAAACCTCTAGCATCACTGTAAGCTTGGCAATGTCATCAATGGTGAGCAGGCCGAGTGCACCCTTATCACCCCCATGTCGACAGCAAGCTAGGAGAAGAAATAAGCCTAGCAAACATGTCTGGGAGCAAGCCAACACCCCACCGCCACTCCCTGTCCAGCGATCGAATGTTTCCAACCCATGGACCACACGCACGGACCATGCCAAGCTCGCCAGCAACCATGCCGAGAGCGTGCCCCGTGCGCCACACTCGACTGACGCCCACAGATCGCGTGCCGCCCTCGCCGCGTGCATACGTGATCACCACCGTCCCAGCAACCCCGCAGACACGCTCGTTCGCCGCCGCGCGGACCATGCACGTTGTGCGCATTAAAAACCTCCGTCGGGCACGCGTAGAGCACCGTCGCGTTCCGACCAAACCGCACCGCCCCACTCCTCGCCACCACGTCATTGAGCATCACCAGGGAGCACCGCACCGCCCCTACCGTCGCCCACGCCGATAGCCCTTTGTGTCGTCGACCACGACGAGCTCACCTTGTGCCCCGTCGGTCCCCTCTCGCCACTATAAATAGAGGCCACCCCCAGCCGAATTGAGCACACCATATCACTCCCCTCTCCTAACCGATCGTTCCACCCTGTTCTAGAAGCAAGGCGAGCAGCACTTCGCCGGAATTTCACCGGAGCCCGCCGCCTCTAGAGAAGAAGGGAGCCAGCGATTGGAGCCGCCCCAGGAGAAGCTGCCGGTACCAGGAGGTTTGCTGTCGTCGACTTCGTTGTTCGCCCGCAACGCCGACCCTTGCCTGAGCCCCGGTGAGCCCCCGACGACCCCCACCTGCCGCGTTAGGTTTCTGTCTCGCCGGCGTTGCCCAACGTCGACGATGACCCTCAGCCGTTAGATTAGAACAAGATCCCACGGCTCACATCGCCCCATACCGCTTCGCACCCCCTCGTCTCATTGAAGCGTGAGGACAACGACTTAACCAGCCCGCGTAAGCGCTGTGCTTAGCAGGTCGGCCCAGTATCGTTTCCCGCACAGCCCAGTCATTTGAAATTAACCTTTTCCATTTTAGTTCAAACACACTTCTGCACCTAGATTCAAAAATCAACCCAGATCGATTCAGTGAACCAAATTGAATGAAACCAATTTTTTTAGAAAGGTCTGGAAATGATGAATCCAAGCCCGTTGGATTCAAGTCATTTGGATCTGTAGATCATCCTTGGTAAAAATAACAAGGCAGAAGCTTTTCTGCATTCAAACATTTTTCAAATTTAAACCATGATAGCTTTTGAGTTGATTCCAACTCTCAAAAACCACATTTAACCATACCTTTCAGAAGATATAAAAATATATAGGTTTACTTACAGAAATAATGACCAAGTAATAAAAGAATGCCACATAGGCATTTCTAGTGACTTTATTTAATTAAAATAAAAGGTTAAACCTTATTAAATTGTGACACCACTTTAAATCACATTCCCATGTACTAAAATATGTGGTGATGACATGTGTCAACATGATCCCATGTTTGGTTTGGAGAATATTAAATCCTAAGTAGTTTTTCAATGAGTAGAAATTACTTTTCTAAAAATAAAAGGATTTAAACCAAGCCTTAATCTTGTAATGTTAGAGATGATGCTAGATCATCTATAGGACCCCTTTTCTGTGATGATTGCAAGTAGTTAAGTATTGTTTGGTGATTGTGTACCTCGTATTTATTTATAGACGCTAGTACCGACCAAGGATACGAGGAGGAAGGAGGATACTACGAAGAAGAAGCCGAGGAGAACTTCAACCATTGCTCTGCTCAAGGCAAGCTATTAACCTTGCAAGCTAACACTTGCAATTTAGCAAGCGTATATTGACACTGATGCAAGCCTAATGCTATTAGTTGAATGTGCAAGCTAATACTTGCAATTTAGCAAGCTTATACTGATACTGATGCAAGCCAATACTTGCAAGCTATTAACTTAGCAAGCCTTACTAATCAAGTTGACCTATACAAGCTAATGCTTGCTGGCTACTATGCCAACTATATGCCTTAAGCATATGTGATCATACCCACTTGATACCCCCTCCTAGTTTTATTCGCAAGCTTTCTATTTTATTTCTTTATCAAAGCTACTACTTAGGGTTTACTTAAGTGAATTGTAGATTCTAGAAAGATAATTGAAGGTTGCATAAAGAGCATAAAATTTGGCCTAAGCTAGATAATCTTTATGTCATCCTAAGGCATGAGATTGAACTTAGTTAAAACTCCACTTATTTACCACCCCTCATTAGTACTTACCCCCACTTGTAGATGCTAGTGCTAAGCATAAAACCTGATCAAATTAGATGGGAATACTTGGTGGAAAACTGGTTATGAAAACCTTGGAATGATGGATCATTCTATTGAAATGTTTTGGACATGTGTTTCCGAAAACACCAGATGATTTATGGTGATGAAAATGTTGAGGCATGAGCCTTAGCCCTTTATAAAACTGATGGTTGTCTGGATGCAATACCATTCCAATTTTATCGTACAACCACAATACCCGAGAATTGGGTAGGGCTTGACTAGAAACTTATATACTTTAGTATTAGTTCCCTCACGACCAAGGTCTGAGCTGAGGCTACCTTGTGAAGATTGTCCACCTGTGCAGTACCCAAGATGACAGTTGGTCATGGTTGGGAGGCCAAACTCACAGGAGAGGTGCTTATACTAGGGCGCGTAATTGAAAGGTTAGGATTGATTATCCGCATAATGAGTATGATGAATTCTGGATTTGTTCTTGACGGATGTATCGAATGTTGTGGTGAAAGTGTACAATCTCTACAGAGTGTCAAACTATTCGAATAGCCGCATCCGCGGTTATGGACAATTGGAGTGGCCATACTGTTCCCTCGTCAGATGTTTTCAAAATGACTTGTGAAATGAATTGAGACTTTGACTTGACCACAACAGGGTTGTGATATGAAATACAAGTTCCCACTTAGGGTTATAAAACTTTAACTAGCATTCTTTGCTTCTGAACTTAGTAGAGGTAAATCTGGCTTTGTGCAAAACAACCCTAGAGCCTAGTGTCCTATTACCAAAAACCCCTTTCACTTGTTAGTATTAGATTGCGAGTACTTAAAGAGTACTCATGGCTTTGTCCCTGGCTATTCCCATGGCCAGACTATGAAGAGGAGTACCTGGAGGATGGACCCCAGGAAGGTTACGACAACTAGGATCATCTCCCATCGTCAGCATTGCCTGTGACCCCGAAGATGGAGCTTCGCCTACGCTATCGTTATTATTACGTATTCCGCTGCTTGTGTTGTATTAAGACTGGATCATGAGATCCTTATTTGGTGTAAAACCTTATGTATGGTTTGTAATGGATGATGTACTGTGGTATCCAATTCTGTTATGTCTCGCAAAAAATGGTAATCCTGGGATTGCGATGTATGGCATAACAGGCATCTGGGATTAAAAATCCGGGTGTTGACAAGTTGGTATCAGAGCCATCCTGACCATAGGAGACCCTAGTTAGACTGGAATTTTGAATCAAAAAACTTAGTTTCAAAACCCAAAAGAAACAAATATTTACAAAAAACTTATTCCCATTCTTATCACTTACTTCTTTCATGAAAATTCATGTTCCTCAAAAACTCTTGCAAAATACATAAAAATTTGACACACTTGATCACTCTACTAACTTACTCCTCTTATATTCTTTTAGATGGACGTGAAGTACATCAAGTTTTACCAATTGGGAAATGGCGGAGACCTTGTCTTTGAGAGGGATTTGGACCAGCTTTCGGAACTTTTGGAGCGTCCTCACCCCAAGTTCTTCGGAGCTCAGCTCAATGATCAAGGAGGAGAAGATCTGCAGTAGCTAATTGTTGCAAGTCTCCGAGGAAAGATTGAACCCCCCACTGCTGAGGGAATTCAGTTTACCTTAAGAGAGAACAACTGGCTCGATGGACTTTCCAGGGCCATGTAGGAAGCTCTTGCCCGTCTGTGTGGGCAGAGTATCAACTAGATCAAGGGTACTCGCTTTGAGTTTTGCCCAAGGCGTGATGCTAATGGACAACCCCTGGAAGCCCCATACCACCACGAGTTGAAGACCCAATTGGACCACCTTAGCTTCATGATGTACGATCGTCAGCAGGAGTTGGATAATTGTCGTGACTACTCCAACCACAAGTCCGCCATCATCAAGACGAAGGATCAGACCATCGCCATGCTAGCAAAGGATCACAAGTCTCGCCGTCATCAGCTCGACAAGAAGGAGCGCATCATTGCCCGTCTTCGCCACCGTATCTCGTATTTGGAGGAGACCATCCACGAGAGAGATATGCAGTTGGAGGAAAGGGAGAATGCCGGAGAGGATCTTCGTGGAGACCCCTACTCTTATCTCAGTGATGATGATTTCCTGGAAGATCAGGCTATGGATTTCTTCACCGATGAGGATGATTACGCCTTCATCGATGACGACGAGGATGATGAGGATGACGACTACACCGACTCCGAGGAGTAGTAGAACTTGAGCACTAGCATAGTGAGTAGTATTCGGTCCCACTGTATCGTAGTTTCCAGAATGGTTCTTAAAACCATATGTTTCCCTTTGTTGTGGTGTGTGTTGTACCGTGTGCTATGAATGAATGAATGAATGAATGAAAAGCAAGTTACTAGAAAAATCTGAGTCAAAGTTTAAAAACTTCTCAAAGTCCCAGAACCTTAGAAATTTCCCTCTTTTCTCATGATCTATCTCAATCTTCAGATGCCACGTGGAGGAAGTGGTTCATCCCCGGACCCGATGTTGCAGATACTGCATATGTTGACTTCTGATCGTGAAGCTGAAAGAGTCGAACGTCAAGCCAACCTAGCCACCCTGCAATAGATAGCTCAGCTTTCCCACAACAACCAAGGCCGCAGAAATCAGGACAACCATGGATCTAAGCTTAAGAATTTCCCGAACACCAACCCACCTGTTTTCACTAAGTCGGAAGAGCCCTTAGACGCTGATGATTGGCTGCAAACCATGGAAAATAACCTAGAAGTCGCCGGAGTGGAAGCTAACAAGAAAGTTTTGTTCGCCACCCACTATCTAGCCGGAGATGCCAGAGCATGGTGGAACAGTGTTCGTGCAATGACCGGAGGCCAGATGATGACCTGGGAGGAATTCAAGGTCAAGTTCAGCAAAACCCATGTACCACCGGGTTTAATCAAGAGGATGAGAGACGAGTTCAGAGAACTAAAGCAAGGAAGGATGACTGTAGTGGAATACCGTGACAAATTCCTGTCATTAGCTAGGTATGCCCCTGATGAGATCGACACCGAAGCCAAGAAGAAAGAAAGATTCTTGAATGGTCTGCATGATGAGATGCAGACTGTGTTAGTCAATATCCCCTTTGTCGATATTGAAGCCCTAGTCGACTCTGCCATCCAAATGGAAGGAAAGATCAACCAAGCCAATGAGAACCGCAAGTGTCGCATGATGCACCAGCCAGGAACCCATCAGACCCCAAAGTATCACCCTAACCCATCTCCAGGATTCGCCCCAAGAACCAATAGACCCCCGATGAACCTTCCAACCTATCCCAACCGTGGAAACCCAAGGCCCGGAGGAAATCACAACAACCCCGGGAACTCTAGCAATTTCAACCGTGCCCCACCCAAGTTCAACACCAATGCTACCACCAACCCCAACACTGCCCCGAGGACTGGAAGCAACGCTATGCCTGTAGCAACAAAGGACAAGTCGCAGGTAACTTGTTATGACTATGGAAATAAGGGCCACTACTCCAACGAGTGCCCCAACAAGAAGAATGCCAAATCCCCCAATGCAAATGCCCCAGCTCAGCAGCAGCGTCGTGTTCAGGCAGGAAGAAGGTTTGCCCCAGGGAATTCGCTCAACCGCAACGGTCGTCTTTTTCTCATGCATGCTGAAGAAGCCCAGGAAGCGCCAGACGTCGTGCTGGGTATGTTTTCTGTTAATTCGGTACTTGCAATAGTGTTGTTTGATTCTGGTGCATTGCACTCATTTATCACCGAAGAATTTGCATGCACTAGTAAAATTCAACCAACCAAACTGAAGCATGTTATGATCGTCCAAATTCCCGGTTCAACCACCAAGGCTAGGCAAATTTGCAAAGTCGTCCCTATCCGCATCCATGGCATAGATTTTTATGCTAATCTGATAGTACTCGGAACTAAAGGTTTGGAAGTAGTACTAGGAATGGATTGGATGTCCAAACATAAAGGATTGATTGACTGTGCCAAGAAAGCCATCACCATGACCAGTACCGCCGGAATATCAGTCGAGCATATATCTGAAACCTTACCTCGCCAATTCAAGTGCAACAAGAGTATAACCCAACCTACCATTGACCAAGTCCGGATAGTCTGTGAATACCCCGATGTATTTCCAGATGTTTTGCCCGGTATGCCCCCAGATCGGGATATCGAGTTTATCATCGAACTAATCCCCGGAACAGGACCCATAGCCCAGAGACCCTATAGTATGAACCCATCCGAACTAGCAGAACTAAAGAAGCAACTGGATTCCATGTTGGAAATTGGATTGATTCAACCAAGTGCGTCACCTTGGAGATCACCTGTCTTGTTTGTGGACAAGAAGGATGGAGGTAACCGTTTGTGTACGGATTATCGGAAGTTGAATGATGTCACCATCAAAAACAAGTATCCCTTGCCCAAGATAGAAGATTTGTTTGATCAGTTGACCGGTGCCAAAGTGTTTTCTAAGATTGATCTTAGGACTGGCTATCATCAACTCAAGATTCGTGCAGAAGATATTCCCAAGACTGCCTTTACCACCCGATATGGATTGTACGAGTATACAGTCATGTCTTTTGGATTAACCAATGCCCCCGCTTATTTCATGAATCTCATGAATAAGATTTTTATGGACTTCCTGGATAAGTTTGTCGTTGTTTTCATCGATGACATTCTGATTTATTCCAAATCGGAAGAAGAACATGAGCTACACCTAAGGACCATTCTTGGAACCCTTAGAGAGCATCAGCGGTATGCCAAGTCTAGCAAATGTGAATTCTGGTTATAGAAGGTAGGATTCCTCGGTCACATTGTATCAGCCGGAGGAATTGCCGTTGACCCTGCCAAAGTGAAAGATGTCAAAGATTGGCAAGCCCCAACCACTCAAACCCAAGTTCGTGCATTTCTTGGATTGGCGGGATACTACCGCAAGTTCGTAGAAGGATTCTCGAGTATCGCCCGACCCATGACACAATTGCTGAAGAAGGACAAGAAGTTTGAATGGGCCGACAAATGTGAAGCGAGTTTTCAAGAACTCAAGAGGAGATTGATTTCAGCCCCAATCTTAATCATGCCGGATATCACGAAGCCCTTCGATGTGTATTGTGATGCATCCAAGATCGGTCTCGGATGTGTGCTAATGCAAGAAGGCAAAGTTATATCTTATCTATCTCGACAATTAAAACAACATGAGAAAAATTACCCAACCCATGACCTCGAACTCGCAGCCGTAGTTCTAGCCCTAAATACATGGAGGCATTACCTGATGGGAAACCGTTGTGAGATTTATTCGGATCACAAGATCCTGAAGTATATATTCACTCAGAAGGAGCTGAATATGAGGCAGAGAAGATGGATTGAGCTAATCAAGGATTATGATCTGGACATTCACTATCACCCCGGTAAAGCCAACGTGGTAGCAGATTGCCGTGCCGCTTGAACTCCATGATTTTAAAGGAGCAACCAAGCTTGCACAAAGAGATGGAAGATTTTCGAATGGACTTAGTAAGTGAAGGATTTTTGGCTAGCATAGAACTTCAACCCACTTTGATCAATCAGATCAAAGAGGCGCAGAAAGGAAATGCTAGTATCGACGGAATCAAGCGTCATATTGGTACATGCAAAGTACCCAGATTCACCGAAGATGAAGAAGGAGTTCTGTGGTACAAAGGACGCCTCTGTGTACCAGCAGATTCTGAGTTGAAAGAAGTTATTCTGAAGGAAGCTCATGATACTCTTTATTCTATCCATCCCGGAGGAACTAAGATGTATCAAGATTTGAAAGAGCAATTTTGGTGGCATAAGATGAAGAGAGAAATCGGAAGCTATATCGCCAAGTGTGATATATGTCAGCGAGTCAAGGCAGGACATCATAGACCCGCAGGACTATTGCAACCCTTACAGATTCCGGAATGGAAATGGGATTCCGTTGGAATGGACTTTATCACTGGATTGCCTACTTCTAGTAGGGGAAATGACTCTATCTTGGTCATAGTGGACAGATTGTCCAAAGTCGCCCATTTCTTACCCGTCAAGACCACATATCAGAGTTCAAAGCTAGCGGAGTTGTACATCGCTAGAATAGTTAGTTTACATGGAGTCCCCAAGAACATCGTATCAGATCGAGGAACTCAGTTTACCTCGAGATTCTAGAAGAAAGTCCAAGAAGGTTTAGGAACCCGCCTAGATTTCAGCACCGCGTATCACCCTCAGACCGATGGACAAACGGAGCGAGTAAACCAAATACTCGAAGATATGCTGAGAGCATGTGTGTTAGAATATGGATCCAAGTCGGAAGACTGTCTGCCGTTTGCAGAATTTTCATACAATAACAGTTATCAAGCCAGTTTGCAAATGCCCCATTTGAATTCATCTACGGAAGGAAGTGTCGCACCCCTTTGAACTGGTCAGAAGAAGGAGAGAGTCAGATTTTTGGACCTGACATCCTACAAGAAGCAGAAGAGAAGGTTCACAAGATTCGTGAGCACCTCAAGACCGCCCAGTCCAGACAGAAGAGTTACACCGACAAGAGACGTAGAGACCTCGCCTTTAACATAGGAGATTTTGTGTATCTGAAAGTGTCGCCATTGAAGGGAATGCAGCGTTTCCAACTCAAAGGAAAGTTAGCCCCCAGTTATATCAGACCTTTCAAAATTCTGAACCGTCGAGGAGAAGTGTCGTATCAATTGGAACTACCATAAGAGATGTCATCTGTGCACAATGTGTTCCATATCTCATTACTTCGCAAGTGTCTCGAAGTCCCAGAGAAGACCGAAGTGTTCAAGAATATCGATCACCGGACCATAGAGATCAACGATGACCTCACCTATCCCGAAGTACCCATCCATATTTTGGAAGAAGCTTTCCGAACTACCCGAACCCGAAGCATCAAGTTTCTCAAGATTCAGTGGAGTAACCACACAGAAGAGGAAGCTACCTAGGAGCACGAAGATCACATCAGGACGGAGTTTCCCGATCTCTTCAAATCCTAGGTAATCTTTTTCGTCCTTTTTCAAATCTCGGGACGAGATTTTGTTTAAGGGGGGAAGGTTTGTAACATCCCAAAAATACTAAACTTGGATCATCAAACTCTAAATTAGGCTTAACAAAAAATTTTCTCAATAAAAATATGAAAGCATGCATGTGTGTATGCATCCCATTTTGAATTCTTTTGAATTGCCTTGTTTATGTGTTTATTTACTTGTAAATTGATTCTTAGGTGAAATAAACATCATCTAAACAATCACCACAATTTTCCCAAAGACAAATAAATCAAAATAATCCAAATTGAGTGAATGGTCATTTTGCCCAATTTAACTCCCATGCCTACTTTGGCTGTCTCAAACTTTCAGAACTTAATAGAAACTTGTTTGGATCTTTACACCCCTTGATAGTACTCATAAAAAAGTATCAAGGCCCACCTTGTGATCATCCAGAAACTTTCAAATGCATAGTTTAAATGACAATTCAAAATTGAATCTTTATCATATGGGAAGATCCCACTTTTTCAAAAACCACTCAAACAAGCTCAACTTTCAAAACCCAAGCATCTGCAGACTCACCAGCACCAACCTAGCACACACACCAAAAATCTTTTCAAAATTCAAAACTTGAATTCTTGCGGCCATTTCATCAAACACCTTTCAGATACAAATCAAACAAAATCCAAACACTATTGTGAGCAGTGATTCTTGCCTAACTTGTTCCCTCTCTGGATACAACTAGGATTTAGTAGATCATCTAGCTCAATTGCAAACCTCTAGCATCACTGTAAGCTTGGCAATGTCATCAATGGTGAGTAGGCTGAGTGCACCCTTGTCACCCCCATGTCGGCAGCAAGCTAGGAGATGAAACAAGCCTAGCAAACATGTTTGGGAGCAAGCCAACACCCCACCGCCACTCCCTGTCCAGCGCTCGAACGTTGCCAACCCTGGACCACACGCACGGACCATGCCAAGCTCGCCAGCAACCATGCCGAGAGCGCGCCCCGTGCGCCACGCTCGACCGACGCCCACAGACCGCGCGCCGCCCTCGTCGCGTGCATACGTGATCACCCCGCAGACACGCTCGTTCGCCGCCGCGCGGACCAGGCACGTTGTGCGCATTAAAAACCTCCGTCGGGCACGCGCAGAGCACCGCCACGTTCCGACCAAACCGCACCGCCCCACGCCTCGCCACCATGTCGTTGAGCATCACCAGGGAGCACCGCACCGCCCCCTACCGTCACCCACGCCGATAGCCGTCTGTGCCGTCGACCATGACGAGCTCACCTTGCGCCCCGTCGGTCCCCTCTCGCCACTATAAATAGAGGCCACCCCCAGCCGAATTGAGCACACCATATCACTCCCCTACCCTCACTGATTGTTCCACCCCGTTCCCGAAGCAAGGCGAGCAGTCGCCAGAATTTCACCGGAGCCCACCACCTCTGGAGAAGAAGGGAGCCAGCGATTGGAGCCGCCCTAGGAGACCTGCCGGTACCAGGAGGTTCGCCATCGTTGACTTCGTCATTCGCCCGCATCGCCAACCCTCGCCTGAGCCCCGGTGAGCCCCCGATGACCCCCACCTGCCGTGTTAGGTTTCTGTCTCGCCGGCATTGCCCAACATCGACTATGACCCTCAGCCGTTAGATTAGAACAAGATCCCACGGCTCACATCGCCCCATACCGTTTTGCACCCCTCGTCTCACTGACGCGTGGGGATAGCGACTTAACCAACCCGCATAAGCGCTCTGCTTAGCAGGCCGGCCCAGTATCGTTTCCCGCGCAGCCCAGTCATTTGAAATTAACCTTTTCCATTTTATTTCAAACACACTTCTGCACCTAGATTCAAAAATCAACCCATATAGATTCAGTGAACCAAATTGAATGAAACCAATTTTGTTAGAAAGGTCTCGAAATGATGAATCCAAGCCCGTTAGATTCAAGTCATTTGGATCTGTAGATCATCCTTGGTAAAAATAACAAGGCAGAAGCTTTTCTGCATTCAAACATTTTTCAAATTTAAACCATGATAGCTTTTGAGTTGATTCCAACTCTCAAAAACCACATTTAACCATACCTTTCAGAAGATATAAAAATATATAGGTTTACTTACAGAAATAATGACCAAGTAATAAAAGAATGCCACATAGGCATTTCTAGTGACTTTATTTAATTAAAATAAAATGTTAAACCTTATTAAATTGTGACACCACTTTAAATCACATTCCCATGTACTAAAATATGTGGTGATGACATGTGTCAACATGATCCCATGTTTGGTTTGGAGAATATTAAATCCTAAGTAGTTTTTCAATGAGTAGAAATTACTTTTCTAAAAATAAAAGGATTTAAACCAAGCCTTAATCTTGTAATGTTAGAGATGATGCTAGATCATCTATAGGACCCCTTTTCTATGATGATTGCAAGTAGTTAAGTATTGTTTGGTGATTGTGTACCTCGTATTTATTTATAGACGCTAGTACCGACCAAGGATACGAGGAGGAAGGAGGATACTACGAAGAAGAAGCCGAGGAGAACTTCAACCACTGCTCTGCTCAAGGCAAGCTATTAACCTTGCAAGCTAACACTTGCAATTTAGCAAGCGTATATTGACACTGATGCAAGCCTAATGCTATTAGTTGAATGTGCAAGCTAACACTTGCAATTTAGCAAGCTTATACTGATACTGATGCAAGCCAATACTTGCAAGCTATTAACTTAGCAAGCCTTACTAATCAAGTTGACCTATACAAGCTAATGCTTGCTGGCTACTATGCCAACTATATGCCTTAAGCATATGTGATCATACCCACTTGATACCCCCTCCTAGTTTTATTCGCAAGCTTTCTATTTTATTTCTTTATCAAAGCTACTACTTAGGGTTTACTTAAGTGAATTGTAGATTCTAGAAAGATAATTGAAGGTTGCATAAAGAGCATAAAATTTGGCCTAAGCTAGATAATCTTTATGTCATCCTAAGGCATGAGATTGAACTTAGTTAAAACTCCACTTATTTACCACCCCTCATTAGTACTTACCCCCACTTGTAGATGCTAGTGCAAAGCATAAAACCTGATCAAATTAGATGGGAATACTTGGTGGAAAACTGGTTATGAAAACCTTGGAATGATGGATCATTCTATTGAAATGTTTTGGACATGTGTTTCGGAAAACACCAGATGATTTATGGTGATGAAAATGTTGAGGCATGAGCCTTAGCCCTTTATAAAACTGATGGTTGTCTGGATGCGATACCATTCCAATTTTATCGTACAACCACAATACCCGAGAATTGGGTAGGGCTTGACTGGAAACTTATATACTTTAGTATTAGTTCCCTCACAGCCAAGGTCTGAGCCGAGGCTACCTTGTGAAGATTGTCCACCTGTGCAGTACCCAAGATGACAGTTGGTCATGGTTGGGAGGCCAAACTCATAGGAGAGGTGCTTATACTAGGGCGTGTAATTGAAAGGTTAGGATTGATTATCCGCATACTGAGTATGTTGAATTCAGGATTTGTTCCTGACGGATGTATCGAATGTTGTGGTGAAAGTGTACAATCTCTGCAGAGTGTCAAACTATTCGAATAGCCGCGTCCACGGTTATGGACATTTGGAGTGGCCATACTGTTCCCCCGTCAGATGTTTTCAAAATGACTTGTGAAATGAATTGAGACTTTGACTTGACCACAACAGGGTTGTGATATGAAATACAAGTTCCCACTTAGGGTTATAAAACTTTAACTTGCATTCTTTGCTTCTGAACTTAGTAGAGGTAAATCTGAATTTTTGCAAAAAAACCCTAGAGCCTAGTGTCCTATTACCAAAAACCCCCTTTCACTTGTTAGTATTAGTTTGCGAGTACTATGAAGAGGAGTACCTGGAGGATGGACCCCAGGAAGGTTACGACAACTAGGATCATCTCCCATCGTCAGCATTTCCTGTGACCCCGAAGATGGAGCTTCACCTACGCTACCGTTATTATTACGTACTCCGCTGCTTGTGTTGTATTAAGACTGGATCATGAGATCCTTATTTGGTGTAAAACCTTATGTATGGTTTGTAATGGATGATGTACTGTGGTATCCAATTCTGTTATGTCTCGTAAAAATGGTAATCCTGGGATTGCGATGTATGGCATAACAGGCATCTGGGATGAAAAATCCGGGTGTTGACATTACATCTTGTTGCTCCATACATCTTCTACACTAAACTTATTTCTTGAAACTGGCTAAGAATAATCTATGCTTGATCTATCCTCCAAATTATGTGAATACTCCTTATATTTTTTTTTCATCCTTTATGTAGGTCTTCGTCTTGATCTTTGGAACTCGTCACTCCCTTACACGAATTCCTGTTCCTATCTAGGTCTATGACATCAAGTAATAACTGGGTGTTACATCATGCATTTGCACACCTAATTAACTTCATGTATAGATCTAGCCAATCAAGAAGATCCAAAGGTCGATAAAGAATAAAACATATACCATGTATTATACATAGTTTTTAAATAATTTACAAATGTACTAGATGTCCCAATGGTTTGCTCCTCACCTATTTACACAACTATCTTACAAGAACTTCTGGTTCTTGTGAGTATATCCTCACTTATTTTGGCAAACCTTTGAAACTACAATACGCATTACCCTCTATGTACATTATTCAGGCTCTCATCCCTTGGAATGTCGTTCCTTTCTTACGTTCATCTTCCTCTAGTGCTTCCTGGAGTTCCGTCCATGATGACGTGAAGTCCTACGACTGCCTTCTGGAGCGTAAGAGCATCCAGGAGGTACGTATTCTTGATTAGAAGTACCGAGACTGAGATTAGTCATTGAAAAATGACTAGAGTTGGCGTAATCTTCTACAGGATATTCCTGATTTTCTGGCAACGCTTCCTCAAAGTAAGTTGGATACTTAGCCTTTTCTTGGATCCAGTCGTACATATTGGTATAGTAGCTATCGGAATACTCTTCTAAGTTGATTGGATTGGTATCACCCCCATATGGTCCATAAGGATCTCTATGGTTATAGTTGGTCTCTTCTCTGATACCTGTATCATAGGGTATAGGATTTCCTATGGTTCCACCTTTAGATTCTAATCCCCATCCATACTTGTTTGGCTCAGGGTTATTTGGAATAACTTCATTCCATTCCTGTTGTTCGGAGTTGTACTTGGTCCATAGATCTTCAGGTGACTGGGTTTTAGTTTGGTAGTAGGCATAATTTTCCGAGTTTGGATCATCAAACTCAGTTTCCTCATACACTTCTCCTGAAGGTATGTATTTGGGATGCCTAGCTTCTCTATCTAACTTCTTCCTACGTGCCATTGCCTTGTCAGGATCAGTAAAATCCTCAATGACCGTATCTAGTTCCTGAACTAAGACTTGGTGAGTGTTATGATAAGTGTTTAGAAAAGACCAATAACAATCCATATACTCTACAGCTAGAGTAGGTTCATCTTGGACTAGGGTAGAGTGATCTAACTCATGCTCTGGGTTTAAGGTTTCATGTGGTATAATGCTATGAGTACTGCCTTCTAGAGCTTGGGATTTTTGTTCACGGATCATGGTTATGGCTGCTGCTACGGCAATCTGATATGCAGATGCCATGCACCTTGCCTCTCCTGATGGCATTTCTCCCTTAAGTCCTAACTTCTTGGGTAACATGATCATGATACGGTATTTAGCTAATACATGCCCATCATAGTAACTGTAAATCTTGACCAAAAGTCTCGATTCACAATCCAAACTCCATAGAAGTTGTCGGAGATTATCTGTCCAATCCCCTCCATAGTCGTTCAGTGTCCTGTTCATCACTTGAACATTCCGGGGTGGATATCGAGGTGCCATGTGGAACTATGGATAAGAAATTATCATCAGTCACATAGAGTTAAAACTCTTGGGTAATGATCGGATTTGTAATCATACTAAAGAATTATCGCACTAGCAACATGACAGGATTATTCTCAAGTGAATATCCCTCATTTCACTAGAGAACTCTTTATTCTTGCAGTATAAGTCCTACAAGTTCTACCCATTTAATAGGTTTCCAACCTAAGGTCAAAGCATATGCTCTGATACCAACTGTGGTGACCCAGTATACCACTGCATGATGTAGTATACTATAGTCGTTGACATAACACCAATGAAACACCGTTCACTAGTATTACATCCCTCAGAATGGCACAACAGAAAAACAGCGGGTCAAATACATGGCTAAAGGTTACAACTCACTCTTTACACAAGATCCAAAGAACACTCTAGGTTAAAGAGAGAGAAAGAACTTCCTACAGAGAAGAATCAAAGATAAACAACGCAAGAACTACTATACTATTAAGACTAGTATTTTAACTAAGGGATTGGCATTGCTGCTATTGAAATACACTACAGAATTAGGTTCTTTGGCTAGAGATTATATTCCTATCTAATCAGTAACTTCGTCTTCACTTGAGTTGATGTATATATTGACTTCCTTGACTTCATTGAAGAGCTTTAGCTTTGGATGATGAGTCCTGGAGCATAACTTGATGTAGATGTTGTCTATCCCAGATTTAGAATCTAGCAGGGGTTAAGAAGATATGTTGAGTACGAGCGTACTCAGCAAATTCACTAGAAAAGGAGTGTTTGATGCACTATAACTACAGCCACAGACCGTAGGTCGTAGGCAATGCAAGTTTTCATAAACATTTCTTCAAAGGTTGCTTTTATTCTAAAAAGCTATGTCCGGCACCCTTCACGGGTTTACCAGAACTTTCATGGAGTTCCTTTCCCGCCGCAATCGCAGCTCCTTCCCGAAACAGGGAGTAAATAGTTACAGTTCTTACACTCTGCAGAGGTGCGTTACTTTACCCATGAGAGATCAACTCTTTGTTTCACAACCGGGTAGCTTATTACCGTCCACAATTCCATGATGTGGGGCCCAGAAGATGATCCAAGCCAATCACTGCCCCCTTCACGATCTCGCATGCCTCCTTCATGTACACCATGCCCACATATTGGATTCTGGCAAGGGTTTGTACAAATCATTAGATGCTAGAACTATCGTGGGACGTTGAGGGTTCCCACCCATATGCTGCATATCCTCTACGAATTACCAATTAATATGCACGCTACAAGGATAACAGCCACGACCTGCACATCCAGCTTCATGCGAGAGGAAGAAGATACAGTTGACTTCTCCGTCCCATTCCAAATCTCATGGTTAACGCGTAATATACGGCGCAAGAATCACTGGCGACATTGGTTGTTAAGTCCTAGATAATATGTTCCTTTACCACCGGAACATTTATAGTAAGTTATTACCTCATGGTAATAACCTATAATCACATTATTATGAAAATAGTGTTTTTGGACCTTTTTCAAATGCAGGTGATGTCCACATTGGATTTGTAAAATACTTTACAGAAAATAATCAAAGGACATGAGCAAGTGTGAACTTGCCTTTTGTGATTGCAAGATTATGCACTCACGGTCTTCAAGATGATATAAGATCCAATATCTGAAATCAGCATCATTGGTCTGGTAAGGACTAATGTTTAGAGAAGCAATAAGTTCTTATGCATAAGTAATGTGATGCATTTTATAAACGCGAATCCCGGGGATAACGTTGTTTTAGTGTTTGGGTACTAGAAATGATGTATTTGAAATGTGTTGTACTTTTGGATGATTTTTATACTCGTGCTTCTTATTAAGGCTTGTGAGTGTGTGTGAAACAATCATATAATTACAATATCATAAAACAATAGGACACACACAAATGTGAGATGCTACTCAAGATTGCTTATATAAGAGTTCTTGTTTGAAGTGGCAAAAAGAATAACATTTGAAGAAAAGATTTCTATTCTAAGGTCTAAACAACCTTTTTGGTTAGTTGAGTCTGGTCGATGTTATTTTTGCTTGCTGGAATATTTTGGGCTTGAGATGCTTTATGACTTAACAATATCAGACCAAAGTTAACTATAAAACATCCAACAAAGTTTATAGTATTATATTTAGAGTCTTGTAGACTAAAGTTAACTTTAAAACATAGATAATTTGAAAGTATAATGCTTATAACATTTTTACTTTGTGTACTTGGTAATGTTGCCTTAAGGTTACTTAAGAATGGTTATATTTTTCTTTGATGTGGTGGTTTTCTTGATTTTATAGTGGAATAGTATCACTTACCCTTTTTTATGGATGAGTGGTTATAGTTTGTAAACCATGGAGTAATGTTACTTAATTACTTATGAGTTCACTATAGTGTTTTAGTATGATTATAAACTTATGGTTAAAGTAAAGGAAATAAGTTTTTATTTAACTACAAAGTATTCTTGATGATTTTATATTTGATAAGGAGTCTTTTTAGAAAATATTACACACCTATGGTTGAGAAGAATTCAATAAAATTGTAATTAAAATGTGTTAAACTATTTGGACTTCATATTATTAATGTTGAAGAGTAATACTATTTATTAGACTCATTTGGTTAATTTCTAGATATATTAGCAATTTTTATTTACCTTTATATGAATTATCAATTAAATAAATATGTTTAAATTTGAGTTATTGAAGTATTTGAATTTTATTTAACTCAAAAGTGGAATATTATATCTTTAACATGTAGATATTATTTTTGTGATCATTTTGGTATATTACATTTATTTTTGTGTTTTATAAATAATAAGATATGATTTTGACAATTTTTATTACTTTATAATTACTTAATAAATATTAAATATTTAATTAAGTGAAATAATAATACATGATTATAATATTGTTTTTATTTTTCCAAGATTTTTGGTATTTATTTATATTCTTAACATATGCCATTATTAAAATAGGAATTATCAAAGTTTTATTACCTTTAAAATCTTTATTAAAGAATACTTATTTAAATTGTTAACTTATAATGTTTAATAATAGTTTTAAGTTATAGATTTTATTTTTCTAAACATTTTCATATATTATACAAATTTTTCTAAACTATAAATCAAAAGTTATAGATTTAACAACTTTTAATCATTTTATTAATTTCTGGAATATGTATATTTGGATTTATATCTTTTATTCTTTCTTAAACAGGAAATAACTTTTTACACCGCACCCATACCTAGCCCTAGTCACTGACTAGTGGGCCAGTGGCCACCTCAGCTCTCAGATTAGTAAATGTGTTTGTTACCGACCCTATTTCTACTTCCAGACAATGACACATGGGCCCTGGGCCACGTCACTGCCACGCGAGACAAAGACCAGGTCAAACAGAGGACTGGGTCCAGGGTGGTGTTGGCATGACGTTGCTATGGCGTCAGCACTACCCCCGCTGTCAGTGGGTGGTCACCGGCGACGATCTACGGTGCCCCAGCAAACGAAACTAACCTAGTTCGAATCAGCGCAACTCGCTGAACCCTAAAGTGGCGGCGCCGCTTGGAAATAGTCATCGGAGCCTGAGCTCCGACGAGCTCCAACGGTGTCCGACGATGGCACAAGGTGAGACGGCGATTCACATCGAGATAAGGAGATTTAAGAATACTGGAAGGTTCAGGAACTCACCCTGATGACGATAGAGAGGTCGGCGAGTACAAGCGCGGTCGGAAACGAGCTCTCCGACGAGGATTCCGATGAACTGCCGCAAAGAGGAACGGCAAAATTCGTCCACTCCAGTGCTCCCCTTGATGCAAGATTTCACTCAGAGGATCTATGAAGGATGGGGCTTCTCCATGGCTACTTGGAAGAGTGTGGGGAGGTGCGGTTCAACAGCGAGGTGTGGCTCCGGTGAGCTAGGGTTTCGGCCCCATTCGAATCAATGAGGATAAGGAGGGACTGTGGATAGGGATTGAGGCAGGGCGTCGCGGTGGCCTTCTTATCCCCCTCTAGAACGACGGTGAGCATCTGGACGCACGGCTGATGACGACGACAACAGCATCGGGCGGCAGCGAGCTCCTCTAGCGAGCTGCCTGTGTGCGTGAGGATGACGATGACATCGCTTTTGCGGAAAAACCCATGGTGAATCTTTTAGCTCAACCCGCAGTCCTTCTTCTGTCCCACTTGTCAGTCACAGATGAGAACGAGTTGGGCTGGCTGCTGGGCTATTGTGGGCTGCACATGGGCGTCAGATAAGGAAATAGGAGTTGGGCCACGGCCAGGTTTTGTTTTTTATTTGTTTTCCCTTTTTCTATTTTCTGTTTTCCTTTTCAGATTTGTATGTAATCTTTAATTTGAACTTTTCTTTGTAGAATTAATTTGCTGGATAATTGTAGTAATAATAAAATGTATTTAGTATCATTTGTGAACTTTTATTGTATAATGTTATGTTTTCTTTATTTTCTTTATGAATATACTTTTCCTATTATTATTTGTAAAGCTTTTAGTATGCATTTAATCGAGCTAATATCCATAAACTTATTATAGGATGCATTATTATTAACTCATGAGATTTGATTCTCATTAACTCATAATATTTAGGAGATTTTTATATGGTGACCCTTTATTTTTATTAGATAAATAGAATTTCTAGGGAATTAATATGATTAATATTCTTCCCATGAATTTAGGCAATAACAATGGATATATATTTTATTATAATTAACATAGAAGTTAGGGTTTGATTTGGAAGTGCTTACCCTAGAGTTTAGGATTCTTATTTACTTATATTCCCTTATTGATGTGAGTAAAGGTTTAATAGGCTAAACATATCGTCTTCTGTTTGTGATCTTTAATGATAACACCTTTTAAAATAGAAAGTTACATCTAAAATGTTTTATGGAGAAGAATTGATAAAGATACTCTTAAGCACATATAATTATGATAATTGGAATTGTCAGAGATGTGCTTATGTAATTTGCTATAAGAAAATATTTCTATTAAGTGATATAGATATAAGATGAGGAATTCATAATATGAAATGGATATTATACTTGGTTTAAGACTTAAAGTGGATTGTTTACCAAGAATGTCTATTTTCCATAATTCACAATCCTGGATTTCTAATTAAGGAATACCTTTCCTAGATATACTATTTCTTCCTATCTATCATCATGGTTTACATGATGAGCTTTACTTCACAAAAATATTCTTATTCACCTATTATTCTTCTAAACCCATTGGTAAATCCAATGAGCTTGACACTGAAGCTTTTATAGCTTTCTCATATCCATACTTGGTTATATCCACTACTCTACTGTTGATAACCTTCCATCCCACAAGTAGTTCCTTCAAACTTCACTCATAATCTTCCTTAATCATCCATCACTAATATTTCTTTAATAGATGTATGCATCCAACTACCTTCCTCTAAAGCTTACTATCCTTTAAGATGAATAACACTACTTCCATAGCTCCATGCTATACTAGCTTTAATTGAATCATACTGTCTTAAATTTACTTCACTCTAATAACTCACACTCCAACCTCACATTATATTAATGTGGCTTGTAATGACTACTCTAGGATAACTTATCTCTACTAGGGTTTCAATCATGTTCTACCCACCAATATCACTTATACTTCATATAAGTATCCAATCTTGGTGAGCAAGTATGATCATTATAATCCTTTAATCATTTATAGATTAGGTTTCCAATTGGCTAATCCAGACTTCATTAATACAACTTTACATTTGTATTGAAATTATCTTCTCAATATCTCTAATTGGATTAAGGTTGTTATTCATGGACTATGCCCACTTGGTCTAATAGAATTACTACTGGTAACTATCTTCAGGGTTCATCCTTGTAATCCTTTTTACTACTATATAATTATATGTTATAAATTACTCTTCTATTCATTTAGGAGTGATTTAACTCCACCAATAATCCTGTTGATCTACTTTACTTCCAACACTCCCATCCTATAGATGATATTTGAATCTAGCATTACCATTTACCTTCCCTTACCTCCCTCTTTAAAATATTTAAGTAGATGCTATGATAAGATCAAGAAGTTGTAGATGAAGTATTGATAGTTAAAGAATTTGTGAATCAATGGTTTATTACTCAATCATTGATGAACAATAGATATTAAGTTTGGTTCCATAAAGATTGATAAGGAAAGAAAGATATATGGTGAATGATCTTGACTTAGTCTCTTTCCAACTCAAACTCATTAAAGAGTTAAAGTTAGGTATTACTATGATACTTATAGTAAGTATAGATAATAATAAGATAGGTTAGGATTAGTCATTACATTTATATTACTTTAGTTGTAATCTTAACTTGGCATTTATGAGTTGTTGTGCTGAATATTATGATAGGATCCCTTAAGGATCAGATATTAATCATTTAACAATGTTGTATGAGTAACATTTTATTATATCTGATCTACACTTAGATCAAATCATGTTTACCCAAATAAGGTTTTAGCAAAGGTCATATTGAAACTTATCACAGTCAACTTGATGATCAACTTCAATTCCATCAAGTTGAGAGAAGCTTCAATCACTTTGATAAGTTTTGTTTAAAAGCGCGAAAATTATAAGGATTTTCTATGCATGAATGCAATGCACACATCTGGATTCGGCTTATTTCTAAGCTCTAATGTTGGGATGTTACAATAACCCACTTGGTTTTCTCTTTGGAAAAACTACTACATTGTTAGGGTAGTAGATGAACCACCACCTGTTGAGATAGATCCTTTTAAGATACCTACAAGTATTGTTGATCGTGTTATGGATAATTATTATTTGGGGGATGGAACTGTTCATCCTGGTGATCATTTGCTTTTTATCCATGAATTATGCGGGTTGTTTAAGTGTGCAGGTATCACAACTGAACATGTGAAGAAGAAGTTACTCTCTATATCCTTGAAAGGGAGAGCTGAAGAATGGTATAAGCTACTAAAGAATGGACAATCCATGGAATGGGAGAAATAGTACCTCTCTTTTATTCTAAATTCTATCCTTCCAGTGAAATCCATCAGGATAGAAATCTGATATATAACTTTTGGCCTCATGATGGAGAGAGTACAAATCAATCTTGGGGGAGATTGAAGTTAGTAATGCTTAAATGTCCTATTCATGAACTCCCTAACAATATTATTATCAATAACTTTATGCTAGGCTTTCTCTCCATGATAAAGATTTACTAGATGATTCTTATGCTTGATCATTCACACGTATGAAGGAAGAAGCTAAATGGGATCTCCTAGACCGTATTCAAGAGAACACTGAAGCTTGGGAGAATGACAAAGGAAGAAATTTAGGTACAAACTAGGATTATAAATGCATTAAATTATTTATGGGAACTGATGACTTCCGTGATATTAGTAATCAGTATGATATTGATTCTCAAGTTCTTGCAAAATGTTTTAAGGCCTTTGCCTCTTAGATTGAAATACCTAAAAAGAAGTGGAATAAGTACCATGCACCATATAAAGATGTTGTTAGTCATGTTCCTGTTAGAAGCACTGAAGTTTGTACTATTGATCATATTTTGCCTGAACCTTATGTTGAAAAATACCTTTCCCAGCTAAGGTAAAGGAGTATTCTATGATGATTAGTGCGAATAACAAAGGTACAAAGAAAACCGTGGAACCTGATAAGCAAATAAATAATGAACATGTGGTAGTGAAGGATCTTGTCACTAGAAGTATAGAAGATGAGCACATTGTCTTCTGTGAAGACGCTTCTAATATTATTTCTCATCCTAGTAAGGCTAGAATATCTAGTGTCCCTGTGCTTTCTGTTAGAATTGGTGATCATTGTTATTATGGTTTATGTGATATTGATGCTAGTTCTAGTGCTATTCCTTATGAGCTTTACAGGGAAATTATGCATGAAATTGGTCCTTGTGTGCTTGAGGACATTGATGTGGTTATTCATCTTGCTAATAAGGAAACCATTTGCCCTATTGGTATTGTAAGAGATGTGGAGGTTCTTTGTGGTAAGATTAAATATCCTGCTGATTTTCTAGTGCTTAATTCAGCAGCTAGCAAAACTTGCCCTATCATTTTTGGTAGACCTTTCTTGAACACTTGTGGGGCTATTATAGATTGTAAGAAGGAAAAAGTTTTAACTAAGTTTGATGGAGATTTTTATGAGTTTAACTTTTCCAAATTTTCTAAAGCTCCTTGTGAAAATAGTTTGCCTAATAAAGATTTCAGGATGGAACAACTTGCTTCTATTGATCTGGTTTATGACCTTGGACCTCTTTTTGGTGATTGTAAGTATGCTCATTCTGATGATAAAGTTGTTTCCTGTGACAGTTATGTTTTCAACTTTATTCAAAGTGCTACTGAAAGTTATTATGAGAGAGGTAAACATGGTTTTATGCATCTCAATAATGTTAAGTTTCCCTGTTTTATGTTGAAAGCTTTGAAGTTGCATTTGTTTTGTCTTCCTATGTTAGTGGCTTTTTTTTCAACAATTTGTTTTCTCATGATACCCCCATGCATAGGAAGTGGGTTAGACTCAAATGTGTTGGTTATTTGCTTCTTGATGCTCTCTTTCACTTCACATATATATCTCCTATGTGAGCATCTTTGAAACTATCAAGCCTAACTTAAAGGCATTAAAGAAAAGTACTTCTTGGGAGATAACCCAATAGTTTTGTCGAGTATTGGAAGTTATTATCTCATTAATAACCGCTCCTTATCCTTTTTTTGGTTTTGGTGTCAAGTTCAACTACTTTTGTGAAGTGGAGGAGTTCTGAAAAGTGGCTGTCCTGGGACAGATTTTTGTGCTGCATTAGAAAAATTCATGAGGGAGGTTAGTACTTCAGATGGAGCTGTATTTTTCTGTGCTTGTTCTCCAAGTTGTTACCCAACTTTCATTAGTTTTGCACTTTTTTATTTGAGCAACAGAAGGTTTTCGAAAAAATCAATCTTTACCTGCTGGTATGTTTTGACAGATTTCTGCCATCATTTGCATTTGCCTCTCATATTGATTCCCTTCCAAATTCTTTTGGGCTTTTGGAAAAGAGTTGCTACAGTAGCTTTTGTTTTGATGGATTTCAGTTGAAGTGTGTACCTAAAGGTTTATTGTTTTTGCTTACACTAATGCTACCATTGAAGTTTGTGTAATGCCTTGCATGAAAGAAATTTCCAGGAGAAGGAGAAAAGGAATCTGCAGAGTTCGTCTTTGATTAGGTAAAAGTGGTAAAAACAGAAGGTTCGTGAAAACCCCATCTTTTTATATTTTTGATGTTTTTATTACATACGGAAGGCTACGAAACAAAACAGAGGAGGAGACGGACGCCGGGGTGGCCACACCCACCCTAGGCGCGGGCCCTAGCTGGACGCTCCTAGAGGGGGTGTGAGCCCCCCGAGCTCCTTCTCCGCCTTGTTTTTGCATCAGTACCTTCCTTATGCTTTGAAACTTCGTAATATATAACCCCTCTGGGTCCCCCGAGGTTCGTGCATTGTGTTCTCGTAGTGTTTTCGTTTTGATCTGTTTCTGTCAGGAAATCTTCTCAAGTTTAGAGCACCATGGTCTCCACCAACGACAAAGGCAAGAATCCCGAGGAATATGATCCTCAAAACCCCAAGGAAGAGGAGATTTTGGTAGGGGATGAGGAAGACATGGAGGAGGACAAGCATCCGGACACTCGCACTACTATCGCAAGCATTGGAGTGGTGGCAAATCCTACCAAGCTTAGGAGGACAGCACGGATGTCTACAGGAGGGAAAACCCCGCGTCATATCCTCGCTCCACGGTCACCTCTCCACGTACCAATAATCCCTTCCATACTCTTATACATGAGCATCAATACCAACAGGTTCCCATAGGGAACTTGCCCTCGGTTTGGGATCTGCCTCGTTCTAACCATGCAGGGAAGGAACATACTAAGAAGGAAGAGTGGGGAAAGAATAGCAAGGAATGAGACTCTCGGTCCGATATGATCATGAATCGCATTGAGAAAAATTCGGAGTTGATTCGTACTCTGACCTTCGAGATTGAGGATTTGAGGAAACTGATTGAGGAGCTTATCAAGAGAACACCACCACCACCGAAGGAGTAATTCGTCATCAGGTTTGGCATCCCCTTGGCTTGTTCCAAGATTGGGGGAGTGCCGCGGTATCACATCATTATCTTTTATCTTTTACCTTTTTAGTGGATTCGTATCTTTGGTAGAGAAGTTATCTTATAGGTTGGTTTGCATTGTGGAAGTATCTCCCCTTTAGTTGATTATCTATGTATCCCTTGGTGTGTGTGCCTTTATGGAATATTAATGAGAAGTTTCATCTCTTACTTTTTGCACTTCTTATTTTAGTTTGCAATCTCTGTTATATGATTGATCTTGTTGATCAGTATTGCCATCACTTTGGGAGCATAAAGTAGATCTAAATTGGTTTTGGCAAACCGAGCTCTGGTCAGTAGAAACACTTTTTGAGGTTTGAAAGGAAAAGAGAAAAGGCTTACAGTTATTTTGTATTAATTATTTTCTTTCTTGATTGGCTCATAAGCTTAGTATTCTTTATTTAAGATATTTTGTGTCTTCAAGGAAGATTGCATGTTTGGCTTTATCACTTGTAGGTTTGCTTGTTTCTTTCAACTCTTTTGCTTGCTACCCAGCCTTTCTAGCCAAAAACCTATTTTGAGAAGGCATACTTATCATGCATCCAACCCCTTTGAACCAAAACCGTGCCATTTGTGTCCACCATATTTACCTATTAGCATTATTGCTATTCCAAGCAAATTCTCAAGCTTCATCTATCTTTCAAATTAAAAACTATTTTGTTATGTGAAAACTAGTTAGTAAAGCTCTCACGAACTTGATGGCACACCTTATTTTCTTGCCCCTAATAATCTTGAACCATTGTGTCATCAAAGTTGTATATGCTTGCGTCTATACGTTGGGATTAGCAGAACCGTGCTGTCACGGGGGACGCTTTCAACACTTATGGATACATATCCAGTTGATATCATGCTCTTTTGTTTGTGGATGTCGTCGGTGTGAAATAAAAGGGGAGCTTGTAAGTCCATGGAGTTATGTATGTGTGTTAGAGAAATGCCTGGGCCGCTAGCCTAAGCCATGACTAATCATGGTGGAAACTTGCAACATAACCATAGTGAGCAATCTGTGAAGCATCCTCAATAAAAACCTATGCAAATAGCAAATAAAAATATCGCTGAGATGCTCACTGTCTGCTTGCCTTGTCATTTTGATTATGGGATAGCTCATGTATCATGTGCAAGGGGTACCCTGTTGGTGGTTCTTTATGATACACATGTACTTACAATGACAAGAACTTACCGGTAACTAAAGTTGAGTAGCATGAGGAGCGGCCCTTGTACTCAAGGGACATGAGATTGCCAACTTATATTTCGTCAAGCATATACTCCATCCTTGTTCACTTTAACCTTAATCATCTCAAGATGCTTATGATAGGGGAAATGAGGGCTCAAAGCTAGTAAGTACCATAATCTTTTGGAAGCTCTTTTTGACTTGAAATCCCTGATTCCCTCTATGAAGAGACCTTTCTCCTATTTCTAAGTTGAGTCAGTAAACCTACTTCCTCCCTATCTCCAGCAAGCATTTGAGTTGTTGTCTTGCAAGCATTCATATGATGATTTATTCACTCATGTTCTCTATCTTCCTTGCTTGCAACTCTTATCTATTGAGTATTACTTTGCAAGCCATCATTGTGAAAAAAACCTTTTTGAGCAAAGAGTGCTCCTATTTTTGAAGACTTCTACAAAGGCTTTATTTGTGAAACTGTTTGCCAGCAGTTCTCTCACCAAGAACAAAGTTTTCCAATTCCAATTATGATTTATCTTATGCATATCTATTGTGACTCCTGTACTTGTTGCAAGCTAAGTTATATAATCGTGAGTTGCTTTCTTCTATGAATTGTGTAATGGTAAGTGTGATGCTTCTTGTCCGTATTCTTTTATCGACACTTCACTCCATAAATCTGTGGACATGTTTACTGAGCTCAGTTTTCGCTTGGGGACAAGCGAAGGTCTAAGCTTGGGGGGAGTTGATACGTCCAATTTGCATCACCATTCTATATCATAATTTGCCTCTATTCATTGATATGTGTCTTATTATGAGGTGTTACTTATCTCTTTTCCTCTCTTTTTGCATGTTAGATGATTCTTGGAGGATGGACTACCGGAGTCAGGATTCTAATGGAAAAAGAGGTTATTTTATGCAATTTTGCGAAGATCAGAAAAATCATGGAAAATTATATTTTCCCAGAAGACGAAGGAAGTCAGAAGGGGAGGCGGAGTGGGGCCACAGGGGGGCCACACCCTCTAGGCGCGGGCCCCCCTGGGTCGCGCCTAGGGTGGGTGTGGACCACCTGGCCAGCCTCTGGCTCCGCCCTGTCGCCTATATCTTCCACTCGGAACCCTAAAACACGGGGAGCGACCACAGAAAGATTCCATCGCCTCTGTGGGGCGGAAAACACCGAGATAGAAAGAGCTCTCCGACAGACAGATTTCTGCCAGGGAAATTCCTTCCCGGAGAGGGCAGATCATCGCCATCAACACCGTCATCAATCTAGACTTCATCGGGATCATCATCATCATCCACACTATCATCTCTACCAGAACCATCATCACCACTCCTCTCGCTGTAACAATTGTGTTGGATATTGCATAGATCCGAGGGGAAACTTTCCCAGTGTCAATTACTATTGTAGTTGATGCTTGTGAGTGGAACCATTGGATTATTGTTTATGTTCAGATTGTTATCTATCACCATATCATCTTTGATCTTGATCCATATAATGTCTTGTGAGTAGTTCGTTTAGTTCTTGAGGACATGGGAGAAGTCATGTTGTTAGTAGTGGATTTGTGTTGAGATATTATTCAATGGTTTAGTATTTAAGTTGTGGTGCTATTCTTCTAGTGGTGTCATGTGAACGTCGACTATATGATACTTTACCATTTATGGGCCTAGGGGAATGCATTGTGTATTTGGCTATTAATTGTGGGGTTGCCGGAGTGACAGAAACCTGAACCCCCGTTAGGACACCATTGCACAAGGGAGTGTAGGATCTCGGAGTTTAAGGTTGTGGTTAGGTTTATATCTTAATTGCTTTTCTGTAGTTGCCGATGCTTGCAGGGGGTTTAATCACAAGTATGTATTAGTCCAAGTAAGGTCGGTACATTAGCATAGGTTCACCCACACAACACTTACAATACCAAAGAAGAGTACTCAGCTATTTGAAGCGAAAGCACTTGACAGAATTCTCATGTGTCCTCGAGAACGTTTGGTCCTTATAAGTATTTCCACCGGCTTGTCCTTTGTTAAGAAAGGATCGGGCCACTTGTTGCAGTTGTTCGTTGTCTTTATTACTTTCTCTTTGTTTTGTTGCTTTATCAGAAAACCCCTAAAAATCCATTTGCTAAGTATTTACAGAGATTTCCTGCTCCATACCACTAGTCAACACCTTCTGCTCCTCGTTGGGATCGACAATCCTATTTATCGAAAGTCCTATGATACACCCCTATACTTGTGGGTCATCAGATCTTCTTTGCATACTCGGTTCTGGCAAAACTGGAGTGTGCGTTCTTTCCCGACGTGCGTTCTTCTTTGCATACTCGTCCTCGACGGCTCGGACTGCATCGAATTCGTCATTGAAACCCCTCGGCAAGCTGTCACGGCCCCTCGGAAAGCCCCCTCGGCAAGCCTACGCGTACCCTCGGCAAGCTGGCGTAGTCCCACGACGACTACCTTAACGCGTCTCCGTCATCCTCCTCGCGCACTATGCACATGCGGCTTCATGTAAGGCTACCTCGACACCGACATTCCTGACCCCGACATCGACCACGGGCCCCCTTGCAACGGCTAGCCTGGCCTTGGCACCGCCTCAATCTCTCGGCTTCCTCGATATCGGCACAAGGACTACCACCTTGCTTGAGCACCTCATCAGCTTCCTCTATAGTCCAAGCGCCATGACACGCCGTCTACGATACTCTTGCTGCTACTGTGGGGGACATCAGTCTACTGGATTCTAATTCGGTTTCTCTCCGGTCTGACCGTCCACGATGTTCCTGTTGTTCACGATGCTACCGCTATGACTGCGGGGAGTGTTAGAGTATTAGGCAATATAGTTGTTATGGTAGTTTAGATAGATTTAGGATTTATTTATATACAATCCTAATTTGACTTGTACTCCAAGATGATCCCATGTATGTCTATATATACTCGCTCATAAGGCTCAATAATACATCTAACATATTCCGCCAAACTCATACTCTTTAAACATTAATTGCACCAAGCTACTAAATTGACCTAGCTACCAAATTGACCTCGTGATTGTAAGGACATCAAGACAAAGGCATCCAAGAATGTTTAGATTCAAAGGAAGAATATAGAAGACAAAGGCAGACTCATCCCGATGTAGTGCTGTCCGATCCCGCGGCGAGGAGGGCGGTGGCCGGCGACTCCGATCCTCACTGTGAGTCGAGAGGCCGCGTTCTCGCGGACTGGTCCGTAGAGGAAAAAAATCCTTGTGTTATGCTGCACCGGAGTGGGCGGCAACAAGCTGACCGCGTCGGTGGGCTACGAAGGCAAAGCGCAAGCGGTGGCAATGCTCCGGTGCCGTTGGCAGCGTCCGTGTCGATCAAACAATCGAGGAACAACTGTAGGCATGAATTGAACTAGGCGAGTCAGCGGTAGCCTAATTCGCTAAAACCCTAAAGATGAACCCTAAAATTAGCCACCGCTGGTACTCACCTAGGGGGCTCGCACGAGTGAGGGAAGAAGCGGAGGGGATTGAATGGTAGTTTGGATGCAGGGCTTCAAAGATGAGTGGCGTGTGGTGGCGTCAGCAACATGCGCTTGGTGGCATCAGCGGCGTCGGCAACGGTCGCTGGGTTGTGCCGGTGACGAGACGAGCGCTGGGTGGCGCTGTGAAATCAGATGAGAGCGCCGGCGACGGACAGTTTCTGAGAAGTCGATCCAAGCACACGACGCCGGCGATAAGATTAGATGAGATCAGATGACCGACTTTCGATTTTTTTTGAACAGCCTCTTGAGGCCAATTAATTCTATGTCAAAGCTTGATAGAATGTAATCAATAGTTTAATTAACGGTTAGAAAAATCAGGGCGAACAGAACCTGGCGAAAACTCGTGGATCGAAAAGTTCTGCTCCAATCACCATAAAACAGCTCGGCTGGATTTCAAGTTTTGTCTTTGCATTTCTACATCTAATGGCACCGTAATCAAATAAACGCATAAAGAAACAGAGTATCTCACAAGATAATTATTATAGAAATTTATGGCCATAATATTTTATATGTTTGTTATTACTACATTGTTATACTTTTAGAATCAATATATCAATGTGAAAAATTTATTGGAATTATGTGGAATAATTGATGTGGAATTATACTTAATCAAATATATTTAAAAAACTCAGTACGGCTATACTAAAGCAGAATGAATGAACTAGAATTCTTATTGGCAACATTGTAGAGTGGAATGTGAGTTTGTCCATAGATTGACTCTACGGATTTGTAGCACCTACGAGTAGAATCTGAATTAAAACTCGGCGTATGACTCACACGTGCCTGTAAGAGACTTAATGTTTAACAATATTTAAATTCGCTCGTTATATTATGATGCAAATTTAATAAGAAAGCTAACTTCTGACGAGAGGAGCGATATCCGTCGAAGGAGGCTTGGACCAATTGTATAAGCCGATGACCTAGGTTTTCACAGCTATATACCTCTTGTAAGTCGCTGGTTGAGATAAGTTGCATATGAGAAATCACGACATTATGGGACACTCCATATATAGTGAAGTTTCGTTGATCAGGGCACATGGTTTTTTCCTCTTTATTATTAAAGAGACTTTTTCACATTAAATTTTGTGTCTCCCTGCTTGTGTTTGTTCGTTCTTTGTTTTATTGCTTGTTGCTTTTATAACATCGGTAACCGACTATTAATAGAGGTTAGTTTAACAAGTCACAACTCCTATGAGAAAACAAATTGAAACATCAAGAATATATATAGTTTATTATAAAGTTTCCTACCCTCTAGTAGTAATATGTGTTGGGAGGTGCACTACCAATAAGGCATAGAAATAGGATAAACCGCTTAGCTCCAAACCCTATTTTTTTCTTTATTTGTTTCATTACTTCTATTTGCATCCCTGTCATCTTCTCATTATTTTCTAGTTGGAGTGACCGAGTGGATGCACGTGGAAATGAGTCGAATGGAGATTTCATAACGCCCTTCCAATCTCCATTTTCATATTTAAAAAAAATATGGAAGCGAATGACAATATTATCGAATAAAATATTCTAACATGTATGTGTGCCCAATAGTTCTTCCAGGAAGGAAAAAGTGCCTCCTGGGTCGCTCGCGTGGGCGACTCCGGGGGCGATCTGATCTACCACCAGCGGCCCTCCCTCGCCGTGATTCCCTTGCCGCCGCCGCCGGCGGCGATGGTGGTGCCGCCCGTCCTTCAAATGCGGTGGGGTGAGAGCGGCACACCCCTCTCCCTCCTCTACGCGCATGCAGGCGGTTGCGGTGGGTCGCACGTGGGGCTGGTGCGATGGCTTCTCATGGCGCGGTGGAGGGATGACGGTTGGCGGCGTGACTACAGGCGCGGCAGGCTAGCGGCCCATCTGGGCCTGATCTGGGACGGTGGGATGCCGGTTGCATGGGCGACGGCGTTTGCTCGCTCTGCCCTACCAGTGCTCTCTCATCTAGTCTCCACCTACAGTGTCGCCTCTTCGTCGGGCTTGTGGTCATGGCGTGGTGGGTCACCGTTGATATGACGGCCTAGTTTTGGTTGGTCTGGTGGACGGTTAAGGACGGTGGTGTGGGGGCTACTGGTATGGCTTCGAATAAAGGAGTTTGGTCCTAGGATCCCTCTCACGCAAGACGAAGATCTACCTATTGCATGTCTTCATCGACCGGTCAGGAGTGTTGTGTTCCAGAAGGCTCCGCTGGTGAACTTCAATGGATGACATCACTACTAGGAAAACGGCTATAGGTAATCAGCACATCCGTGGCTCACATGGTTGAAGTGCCCCACGGCTAAAACAGGCGTGGCTCACCTGTGGGTAGTGCCCTACTAGTAACTAGAACAACCGTGCCGCACATGACTATAGTGCGCCACAGATGTGTGTGTGCCAGGGCCCTGTTGGCCGCACGCCAAACATCTGTAGCGCACTATAGTCAAGTGCGCCATGGTTGTTAGTGTCAACCGTGGCGCACATGGGGGGTGCGCTACGCCTAAGCGCATGCCCCCCTCTGCTGTGAAACGGCCACAAACATCTGTGGCGCACTCTGCCTAGTGCGCCACAGGGAGTAGGAACATCCGTGGCGCACATGGCCTAGTGCGCCACGGATGTTTCTACTCCCTGTGGCGCACTAGGTCCGTGTGCGCCACGGATGTGTTGATTTTTTTAGGACAGCACTTTATGTGCATGTGACCACATCCACCACCCCACACTTCACTTTCCCCTTCTTCTTCCTCCTTAGATCTAGTCGGGATCTTCTCCTTCCCACCTCAATTTCTCCACCCATTCACCATTTTTAGCATGTAAAACTTGCTTTGGATGTTACATAAGTAATAGAGGAAGGTCTCCGGTCTCTCATCTCCTTCTCCGGTCGACGCGCGCACCTCTCCTTTCCATCTTTCTCGCGATCGGTCTCTCATCTCGGTAAGTTGTCCATGTAAGGATGTGTTCATGTGTATATGGATGATGTGCTCATATGTATGTAGATGATCGATGCTCATGATGTGTGTATGGAGAGGATCGATGGTCATATGTGTGTGTATATGGAGAGTATCGATGATGCTCATGCATGTGTGTATGGAGAGGATAATGATATGTTCATGTGTGTATGGATCGGTCTCTCTCTCTCTTGTGTTTGTATGTGAACAAGTTGCCATTTGTTTTGCCAAAATGTTGATTCATTTCCATTTTGGCAAGACTTTGGCATTTCGCAAAGGTCCTAATTTTAGGATAGGTCATGCCGAAATTTTCTATCGACCATTGCATGCATGCATTCATTATGTTGTTCTAATAGACTTCAAAATTGTACCGTGTACACCGTGCAGGCAAAATTGGTCTGCATAATGAGCGAAGGCATTGTGGCTAGATTTTTGAAATGTGCGATGGCCGACATGATACGAAATAACAAGACAGATATAAGATGTCCGTGCAGAAGATGCAAACTCAACTGGGTGATCGACCCAGATTCCGGGAATCTGCAGCGCACCTGCTCCGCCATGGTTTCATGGATGGATACACTCGTTGGATAAGAGATGACGTAGACGATGGAGACGGTGAAGGTGGCCAACATGACGATGATCATCATCACGGCGAGAACGGGCGAGATGATGAAGAGTCTCCTGGAGATGGTGAAGGTGCGGAAGCAGACCGGGATGATGATGATCTAGATGCCGGAGGAGCAGACGACGATGGAACAACGTCAGGCTGGGTGCGGGACCCTTATGTGCAAGAGCTGCTTCTCAAGAAGACGAGTAACGCCAGGGCTGCCGCTAGAGAGAAAGCCAAGCTTGCGCAACTTGAGAAAGACGTGGTTACTCCATTGTATGAAGGATGCATGCCCGATGATACCCGGTTCAATATAACGCTCAAGGCTATGGAGATGAAGGCAAAACACAAATTGAGCGACGCAAGCTTCGACGATATGATGGCATTCTGGCACGATCGTCTCCCGGAGGGGAACACATGTCCAACTAGTATCGAGGATGCCAAGAAAATCGTCTGTCCTCTCGATCTACCGCACGTTAGATATCACGTATGCATCAACGATTGCATCATTTATCGGGGCGACGACGCGGAGAAAACCACATGTCCGGTGTGCGGCGTGAGTCGATACAAGAAAGGGAAGAAAGCACCTCGAAAAGTGGTATGGTACTTTCCTATCACTCCTCGTCTGCAGCGCTATTTCGCGGACCGTAAGGAAGCGAAGCTCATGCGATGGCATGCGGAAAGGAAGAAGCCAGGAGATGATGATGATGACCCCGAAAAGGATGAGCTGCTGACGCACCCTTCAGATGCTAGCCAGTGGAAAGCATTAGACCTCGAATTACTAGAATTCGGTGGAGATTCGAGGAACATCAGGCTTGGTGCGAGCACCGATGGACTCAATCCGTTTGGTAGCCAGAGCAGCACGCAAAGCACTTGGCCCGTGTTTGTATGGATGTACAACCTCCCTCCATGGTTGTGCATGAAGAAGAAGTACATACAAATGAGTATGCTAATTCAAGGGCCGAAACAACCTGGTACCGACATCAATCTGTATCTCGGGCTGTTGAAAGGGGAGCTAGCCACGTTATGGGAATCTGGAGCCAATACTTACGACGCCGTCGCACAAGATTATTTCACTATGAGAGCCGCGTTGGTCACTATGGTGCAAGACTATCCAGGTTGCGGGTATATCTCGGGGCAGGTTATCCAAGGATTCTGCGCATGCGTTAGGTGCATGGATAACACAAGCTATCTCCAACTAGAGAAAGATCCAGGGTCATCGAAAACCGTGTTCATGGCGCACCGGAGGTGGCTCGGCAAGAATGATCCATGGAGAAAACGTGGAGACCTGTTCGATGGCAAATCAGAGACCCGAGGAATCCCAGAGCGTAGGAGCAGCGAAAAAGTGAAAGAGTTGCTGAAAAACTGGAAAGATTGTCCTAAGCCTGGAAAGAAGCGAAAGAGGCAGCAACAAGACAAGCCGCTGATGAAGGTATGGAAAACAAGGTCTGTTTTCTCGGAGTTGCCATACTAGAAGTTTCTCCGCACGCCTCATAGCCTCGACATCATGCATATCACGAAAAACGTGTGCGAGAGTCTGGTCGCCACCATAATCAACATGCCAGATAGGACGAAAGATGGTCCGAAAGCAAGGCACGACCTGATATGATTGGGTATCCGGAAGGAGCTTCACGGAGGACGCACTACTCCTGATGATCAGGAAGATGACAATGATCATGAGTCGGAGACGACACAAGGTCGTCGGAAGGGTAAAAAGTTCAAGAAGAACGAATATTACTGCCCTCCTTCTTGCTTCACTCTAAGCCAGGATGAGATCAAACAGTTTTTCAAGTGCCTTTTAGGAGTCAAATTTCCTTACGGCTACGCGGGCAAGATAAGCAGATACCTAGACGAGGCGAAGCATAGGTTCAGTGGCATGAAGTCTCACGACTGTGCCGTGCTAATGACGCAGGTACTTCCGGTCGCACTAAGAGGTATAATGGACGAGCACGTCCGTGAAACGTTATTTGGCCTATGCAAGTTTTTCGACGTCATCTCTAGGAAGTCGATTGGCGTGAATCAGCTCGGGAGGCTACAGGAGGAGATCGTGGTGATACTATGTGAGCTTGAGGTCTACTTCCCACCCGCATTCTTCGACATTATGGTGCATCTGCTGGTCCATGTTGTGGAGTACATCGTACAACTCGGGCCGATGTTCCTCCGCAGCATGATGGCGTTCGAAAGGATGAACGGACACATCAAAGGATACGTTCACAACAGGTCCCGTCCAGATGGAAGCATAGCCAAGGGCTTTCTGGCCGAAGAGTGCATCTCTTTCTGCACGAATTATCTAGACATCGAGAACCCTGTCGGTCTTCCCGTCAACAGGCACCTTGGCAAGCTCGACGGATCTGGTCACCGAGAGGGTCGTCGCATACTGCATGCAGACTTCGATTTTCGACACGCAGACTTTTATCGAGCAAACCTTGTCGCGCTACAGCATTTAGAACTGGTCGATCCTTGGGTACAGAAGCACAAAAGGTTAATCGAGAAGAAGTACAGTGACCGGGGCATACAGAGGACGCAGGGAGAAATAATCAAAGAGCACAACTCAGATTTCACGCGTTGGTTTAGGCAGACGCTCCTTGATAATCCCCCGCGATCGCATTCTTCTGACACGGAAAAGATCATATTCACCTTGTCGCAGGGACCGATGCAAAACCTGGTGACCTATCAGGCGTATGATATCAACGGCTACACATTCTACACGGAGGAAAAGGACAACAAGTATGATTATCAGAACTCAGGCGTAACGTCGGAATTCTACACCGATGACAACGTGAAGGAAAGATTCTACGGTAGAATCGAGGAGATCTGGGAGGTCGACTACTGTGGAGAAAAGGTGCCGATGTTCCGTGTCAGATGGGCAAAGAGCGTCGAAAGAGAAGACCGGTATTTCACAACCATGGTTATACCCGAAGCAGCCAAATCTAAGGCCACCGGTGCAAACGTGGCCGCGAAAAATGAACCGTGGGTACTGTCTACCAAAGTGGACCAATGTTTTTTCATTACCGACCCGACAAATCCTAGTCGTGTTGTCGTGAGGAGAGGAAAAAGAAACATCATCAGAATGAATGGAGTCGCCAACAAGCAAGACTTTGACCAGTACGGCGATCCAAAGATTGAAGATGACGACGACTATGATGCAGCAACATATATCACAAGAAGAAAAAGGACAACCCTACCCAAAAAAGGTAGCCCGTTCGAAAGAAGAAACATTAAAGTGCCGGGGCTAAATTATTCAACCGCGACAAAGAAGGGAAAAAGATTGTAAAACGCTAGCTCAAAAAATATTGTAAAACGCGTGGTCGAAAAAGATTGTAATATTCATGGACAAATTATTATAAAATTTAGTTATACTTTGAATCATATTTGTAACACTTTTATGACATATATTATCACTTTTGGGCATTTTTGGAATATTTAAAAGTATTTTAAAAACAAAACAAAACTTGTATGGCATATATCACCACTTTTGGGCATTTTTTGGAACATTTAAAAGTATTTTTAAAATAAAAATAAAAAAGTGGGGCACCAGGATTCGAACCTGGGTGCTCATAGTTTAGAATAGAGTAGTGGGCAGAACCAGTGGGATAGACAAGAGTTGTTGCTAGAAGGAGCGCTGGACTCTTGTTATAGAGTGGTTAGATCCCAGATAGGCGTAGCGCACTATCCCGAGTGCGCTACAGATATTCGTAGCGCACTCTGGCATAGTGCGCTACGCCTATCTAGGTTGTATCCACGTCAACATTCCCAACTCTCCCCCATCTCACACACTCATCGACCCCATCTCTCCTGCCGCCGCTGTGCTCGATCTGCCAGCCGCCGCCACGGCACTCGATCCTCCCAGCAGCCACCGCCAGTCGCCACCGCCGCAGTCGAGGAGGAGGCCGTGGAGGATCCCCCCAGCAGCCATCGCCATCCACCGCGCGCCTCACTAGAGGAGGATCCCCGCCAGCCGCCGCCGCCGCACTCGAGGAGGAGGAGGAGGCCGCCCGTGTCCGAGAGGAGGAGAAGGCCGTCGTTCGCTCGTCGTCATTCGCCCGCCAACGTCATCCTCGTCTTAGAGGTTAGCCCCTCCCCTCTCTCCCTCTCTCCCTCTCTGAGTGATGAACCCTAGAGCGACTGCATAACTGCTTCTGCTTCTATAGTACCAGCCTCAAATTCAGCTACGTACTCACATAGAGAAACACTTCTGTGCTGAATGTAGAAACTGGTAGAGATTGCATCAATCATGGGCTCGATCATTGTTGTGCATGCAGTCATCAACTAGTAGTAGTAGCAATTCTCTGTAACAATCTCACCATAAAAGCTTTAAAAAATTGCTGCAATGGCCAACTCGAGCTGTACATCAGCAGGAGGAAACCTGGTTTACTTTGAACCCGAACATATGATATGATGGTCATCTTCTCTGTCTGTACAAGAATATGTTCAGAGAATATGTTGGTCATATGTTAGTCATATGTTGATATGAAAAGTAGTTTCAGTCCACTGTGTCTGTACAAGAATATGTTGGTCATATTCACATATGATATGATGATATCAAGGTTTAGTGTAGCTTGGTTGATAGAAAATTTAGTGTAGCTTGGTTGACAAGGTCAAGAGTAAGCTTGGTTAATAGCTTAGGGTTCAGAGTAATCTTGGTAGATAGCTTAGGGTTCAGAGTAGCAAGGGTTCAGAGTAAGCTTAGGGTTCAGATCAGTAGCAAGGTTCAGAGTAGCAAGGTTCATATCAGTAGCAATTTGATTCAACAACTAGCTGAATTAAGGTGCTAATAAACATTTCAATTGGAAACTCTCCCACTGTTTTGCCCAAAAAAAAGCTAGATTGGTGCCTGGTGAATCCAGATGATAACTGTAAATGCCCATTGCTTGATGTGGCTGGGCATGTTGATGCATTCTTAACCAATGTGTTTTCTACCTAGATGTTTTTGTGGTGAGTTTTTATGAATCACTCAATGTACTGATTTTTATTGATTTATACATAAGATAAAAACCTGAACATCTGAACTCCATTGCATTTACAAGGCCATTGCGACAGATCTAACTTGAAGTCTCTACGGGTGTTCTATGACTATATAGTCAATTCCAATGTGCAAATTTCTGCAATCTAGGTGGTTCTTAGTGGTGCCTTAAGACCACTAAAGCTAAGAAAATTAGTAGTTCATATTCCTAGTATTTTGTATTTTGTTTCAGTTGCTTAAGCTTTGGTAGCTTGTAGCTTGTAGCTTGTAGCAGTTAGCTTGTAGCTTGTCAAAACCTGAACATCAGTTTAGGACTTCTTATGTGCTGCTAAGTCCAAACCTGAAACTGTTGTTTATCCTATGTGAAAATTCTTATTCAGCATTATAGTTAGCCATTTTATGCTTGCTGAAACCTGAAACTGCTAAGTCCAAACCTGAAACTGCTAAGTCCAAACCTGAAACTGCTAAGTCCAAACCTAAAACCTGGCCATTTATGCTTGATGTACTGTTGTGTGTTGGCCATTTATTCTAGTTGCTCCATTTTTGCCTGAAACTGAATCTGCTTGATGTACTGGTTGTGTTGGCCATTTATGTGCTGGCTGTGTTGGCCAGATTATCCTATGTGACCAGATTATGTGCTGGCTGTGTTGGCCATTTATTGTGTGCTGGCTGTCCTGGCTATGATGGCAATTTATTGTGTGCTAGCTATGATGGCCATATATATGCAGGTTCTTGTATGAAATGAGTCCTGATTTTTGCCGGAATGTTGATTAACTTCCGTTTCGGCAGAAATCGGGCACTCCTAGTTTAAGAAAATTAGCAAAGGTCATGCCGGATTTTTTCGTGCATTTAACCAATTATTTGTTTTTTATTAGTGCAAAGATGTGTGACCACGACGAGGCTGGATGTTCTAAGCGCATCAGCGCTGAAGGAGAACTCAGACCTCGGAATAAACAATTGACATTCTGGGAGGCGGCCCAGCGGCTAGAAGACGATGAAGAATACCATCCTTTGGAGAGCGAGGATGATGAGATGGAAGACGCGGAGGAAGAAGCCGAAGGAACGGCGGACGATGAAACCACTGATGGCGGCAAGGGCACAGGGAGTGGTAGCAACCCTCCTAAGAAGACGAAGAAGAAGAAGCCGACGGACCGGCGCCCGAACACGGTCGGCACGGTCAGGGAGGAAATTACCGAAGTGAGCCCATCAGGGGTTCCTTTGGAGCCCGACCTTGTCGTCAAAGGGTACGGTGGGCAAGTGGCGGCGATCACCCGGACAACCATCTCGATCAACACCGAGAATCTCCGGCATAAAGATAATGGCCACTTGCGCACACTCCTCTTTGAGAAGCTGCACGCAAGATACAAGTTCCCCGCTAAGTATCAGAACACAAATTATCATGGGAACGAAGTAAACAAATCCGCCCTCACAAAGATGAGCACCGCCCTGGCCAGCTGGAGAACCCGGATAAAGAAGAAGATCTATAAAGAAGGCAAAAGTCTCGAGGAGATCCAGAAGATTGACCCGCAGATCACCGAAGATCAGTACCGGGAGTTCAAGGAGAGGTGTGAATCCGAAAGAGCCCTGGCCAATAGTAATCGGGGAAAGGTGCTGCAGGCGATGAATATAGGTCATCACCATCTCGGATTTGGTGGATACAGAACCGCGGAGGCCAAATGGAATAAGGAGGATGAAGAGTATATATCGAAGGGGATAGAAAACCCCTTTGCTAAATTCGAACCCGGGCAGGTTCGAAACTTCATCAGGGCCCGTTACCATGTGGACCCAAAAACCAAACAACTCACCACGGATCCTGCAGTGAAGAAATTCGATGAAATTGTGGTAAGTATAATCTAATTACCGCGGATCAACTCGATTGCAATCTAATCGATGATCTAAATGATTCACTGTTACTTCTTCTGCAGGAGGAGGAAATTGTTGCTAGTCATGGATCCCAGGGTTCCTCATCCCAGGGGTCGACGGCGGCCACCCGGTGGGATAACCCTTTTAACAGGGCGATGAACCGGGCCAAGAAAATAGAGCCGGTTACGAAGAAGCCGTCGTCGGCTGGTCGTCTGGCCGGCCTCGGGGGTAAGAATTGGGTGGATCATTTTGGTCCACCGCCGAGGACGCATGTGGCGCCGTCGGGAAGGAGCGAGGAGGAAAACCGCGAGGTTCAAGAACTTAAGGCACAAGTGGCGCGGATCCCGCAGATCGTCCAAGACAACCTGGCAATCACCCTCACGTCCTTCCTACCTACCTTGATGGAGTCAATAGCGAACTGGAGTGCGGGTGATCGAGTAGGGCCGTGCCCGATTCCAAGCATGGTCAGCAGCCACTCGAACAACGCGGCGCCGACGAATCGGGCGAACTACGTGTTCGTGACTCCGCCCGCTAGCACCACGGCGCCACAAGTGTTGGTGACTCCCCTGCCATCACCGCGGCGCCGGAGTACATGTTGGTACCCCCCTGCCATCGTCGCGGCGGCACCAGAGCTCCAAGCACCCGTCGGTAGGGAGAATACATCGGCGGCTAGCACCGCGCCATCAAGCAACCCTTCCGTCTCTTGCACGCCCGTCGCCGTATGCGGTGCATCGACATTAGCCGATCTCGATGCCATCACGGTAAACAAATTGCTTTAATTACCGCCTTTCATGCCATCTATTACTCTTATGGCATCTCTGACGATGCCGTACATGTTTTCCGCAGACGGATGTTCCTTGCACTCTCTTATGCTACGTGAACAACGAGCTGAGGGATGTTGCCAAGGGTACCATCGTTCAACCCTTGCAGCGCACGTTCCACTCAAGGCCGATGTCAGATAGCGTGCACAGGGTTAAAATTAGTCGGGTGCTAAGGGGCTGCGACGACCTGGAACCTCCCATTCAACCCCCAGGAGCGGATAAAGAAGAGCCGTCTGTCCTCAGAACTTGCTTCGGCTTATTCTTGCTATGGCCAAAGAGCATGATCCGTTTGGGGACGGCGGGGGCCATCACGCCACAGACAACAGCACCGCCTGTCGTGCCAGCGACAAGCGGTGGCAAGGCCCCCTTACCGCCCACGCCGTCACCTCCACGCGGTGGGTCGGATGATCATGTTGATGATATGCACATGGCGCAGGATCCGGCCGAGGACGACGAAGACTGGAATGATAACTTCTTCAGCACTCAGTTTGGCAACGAAGAAGACCTAGCTGGTGGCCCCACAGAGAAAGCCACTATCACCAAGCGTCTGTTTGGTTCTCAGGAGACGCCTCCAGCTTGCGCCTTTACAGAGCCAGCTGATACAACCAACCAGCCCTTTATTCTAAGCCCTGACACACTACATAGGGTGGCCGGTGCTCAGATTGCGGTGCCTGCCCGCTCTCCAAAAGGAAAAAAGGGTAGGCAAAGAAAATCTAGCAGCTCAAGCCAGCCGGTGGCGTCAACAACTGCGAATCCGATCAGGTTTCGGGACGGGCCACCAAGACCCGAGGGTATTATGTGGAGGATTCATGTGGCGGGTGAGCCCATGCTACCTAAGAATTTGCGGAAGCTCGCCAGTTCGGATCTGCAGAGTGTGCATGACGGCGTGCTGACGATAGAGAGACGCCTTCTATCGGAGAAAGATCCCTCGCACCCGGTATTCGTGGTTAAGGTGCCATCAGGCTTGGGCTTCGTCGACAATGCCCCTGCGGATCTGTTCTTCCTGCGGTTCGACGACATCTTCAATATGTTCCACCTATACCCGCTGCACTATACCATGGTGTTGGAGATATGCCCTAGAGGCAATAATAAATGTAGTTATTATTATATCTTTGTGTTTATGATAAGTGTTTATATTCATGCTATAATGGTATTAACGAGGAAACATTAATACTTGTGTGATTTGTAAACTTAAAATTAAAGTCCCTAGTAAAGCCTCTATACATCACTAGCTTGTTGGTTAATAAATGATTGTGGTTTCCCTTTCATGAACATTGAGATGTTATTAACAACAAGATCATATCATTAGGAGAATGATATGGTGGACATACTCCTATAGATAAGCGTAGCATAAAGATCAAGTCATTTTAATAGTTCAATTGCTATATGCTTTCTGATACATAGTAACCTAATTCCTTCGACCATGAGATCATGCATATCACCTTTACCGGATGGATGCTTTGATGACATCAAACACCACACCGTAACTGGGTGGCTATAAAGGTGGCATTGAGTGTTCGGAAAGTATTGGTTGAGACACATGGATCAAGAGTGGGATTTGTCCATCCATATGACGGATAGATATACTCTGGGCCCTCTCGGTGAAATGTCATCCAATTAGCTTGCAAGCATGTGACTGGCTCACAAGGGATCACATATCACGGGAACGAGAAAAGAGTACTTATCGGTAACGAGGTTGAACTAGGTATGCAGAGATACCGACGATCATAACCTCGGATAAGTAAACTATCGTGAGACAAAGGGAAATTGGTATCGTATGTAAGAGGTTCATTCGATCGCAAAGTAATCGTAGAAATATGTGGGAGCCATATGAATTTCCAGATTCCTCTATTGGTTATTGTTCAGAGAAGTGTCTCGATCATGTCCGCATAATTCACGAACCGTAGGGAGACACACTTAAGGATTCGACGTTGTTTGAGTAGTTATGGAATGATGAGAAAGAGACTGAATGATGTTCAGAGTCTCGGATGGGATCCGGGATATCACGAGGAGATCCGGAATGGTCCGGAGAATAAGATTCATATAAGGAAAGTCCCGTTTCGGAGTTGGGGAATGGTTTCAGTGTTTTCATCGGGAATGTTCTAGAAGGTTCCGGAATGTCCGGCACTCCGGAGGGGAAGGGTACATGAATGTGTTATATCAAGTTGGTATGATTGCATTATGTACTCGGTGTCATCGCTGAACAAAATAGAGGGTTTATTAAAATCCTAGTTTGAAAAGTCAAACGCCTAGTTTGAAAGTCAAACGACTAATTTTGGGAAGTGGAGAAAGAGGAGGAAACCGAGTTGGGGAGGAGTCCCTCCTCCACCGCCGGCCCACCTCCAAGCCGAGTTGGGGAGGGACTCCCCTCCCCTTGGCCGTCCGGCCCCTCCACCTATAAAAGGAGGGGCAGGGCTCCCCTCCTAGACACACAAGATCCCCGCCTCCAAACCCTAAGCCGCCGGCGCCGCCACCTGCTGCCGCCGCCACCTAGCAACCCTAGCCGCCGGCCAAGCTTCCTCCTCGGCGTGTCTAAACCCTAGATCGTCGAGGGACTCTCTCATACTCCACCATACTCGCTCCGGCTTAAGGCGAAGCCCTGCGAGATCTCCCCTCTACTTCCGGTACCACGCCGTTGTGCTGCCGGAATCGCGAGGAGAGTGCTACAACCTCCGCTGCCTGCTGGAACAAGGGAGAGGAAGGTCTTCGTCGAGTACCGAACGTGTGACCGACTGCGGGAGCGCTACCGGAACGCAGCGCCGGAAGGATCGTCTATGCGATCTTGAGATCGGGAAGAGTACGACTACATCACCCACGAGAATCCGCTCTCGTTAAACACTTTGGAATCTTCGAGGGTGAGTTATTCTATCGACTTGTTGCTACAATCTAGTAGATAGATCTTGGCTTGTTTGTTTGTATGCGGTAGAAATTTTTTGTTTTCCATGCTACGAATCCCTACAGTGGTATCAGAGCCGTGTCTATATGTAGATCTGTTGCACGAGTAGAACACAATGGTCATTATGGGCGTTGATGCTTTTATTGTCGATTGCTTCTTATGTACTTTGCATCTTGCGGGATGTTGGGATGAAGCGGCCCGGGCTAACCTTACATGACATCGTTCATGAGACTTGCTCCACGCTTGACATGCAACTTGTATTGCATAAGTGGCTTTGCGGGTGCCTGTTTCTCCTAGCATAGTTAAGATCCAATTTACAACGGGTGATTAACAATACTAGTATCAATGTTGTGGTTCATGTTCGTAAGTTAGAACGACACTTATTGAAAGCCCCAAACCACGTAAAACATGCAAAGAAAGTAGAGGCTTCTAACTTTGTTTTGCAGGGGTGTGCTATGATGTGATATGGCCATGATTGTGATTATATTTGATGTATGCAATGTTCCTTATTGTAAGTTGGGAACCGGCAGGAGCCATATGGTTGTCTTTAATTTATGTTAAGACCCGCGTGTCTATTCAAAGTAGTTGTAATAGTTGAAGCCGGTGGATGACAACCATGGAGAAGCGTCATTGACCTTGATGCAATGCCGGTGATGATGGAGATCATGTTCATGCTTGAAGATGGCGATCGGAAGCACAAAGAAGAAAGGCCATATCATATCACATATTATGAATTGCATGTGATGTTAATCCTTTATGCATCTTGTATTGCTTAGTAGACGACGGTAGCATTATAAGATGATCCCTCATGCACATGAATTTCAAGTCATAAAGTGTTCACCCTTAGTTAGCACCGTTGTTAAAGCTTGTTGTTTCGAAGCACCACGTGATGATCGGGTGTGTTAGATTCTGCAAGTGCATACAACGTGAGCAAGCCAGATTTGCTCATGCGGAAACTAAGGTTTGATCTTGACGAGCCTAGCATGTGCAGACATGGTCTCAGAACACGGATCACCAAAAGGTAAAGCATGAATCATATAGTAGATATGATGAACATGTCGATTGTTCGCCATTGAAACTATATCAACTCTCGTGATGATCGGTGTTGATGTGGTGGATTTGGTTCGTGTGATCACTAAAACAATGTGAGGGATATTGTTTTGAGTGGGAGTTCACCTAGATTAATTTTATTATTAATTTGAACTCAATTTGTCATAAACTTAGTCTAAACTATTGCAAATATGTTGTAGATCAATGGCAGCCCCTACCATCAATTTTAATGCGTTCCTAGAGAAAGAAAAGTTGAAAAACAATGGAAGCAACTTCACGGATTGGTTCCGCAATTTGAAGATTGTCCTCACAGCTGGTAATTTGACCTATGTGCTGGATGCACCGCTGGGTGACCCACCTGCAGCTGATGCTGCCGATGAAGTAAAGAATGTTTACCTCACTCGGAAGACTCAGTACTCCACAGTTCAGTGTGCTATCTTGTATGGTTTAGAATCGGAGCTTCAGAAAAGGTTTGAGAATTCATACCCATATGATATTGTCGAGGATCTCAAATTGATCTTTGAGACTCATGCGGCAATTGAAAGCTATGAGGCTTCTGAAAAGTTCTTTAACTGCAAGATGGAAGAGGGTAGCTCCGTCAGTGAGCATGTGCTTAAGATGTCTGGGCACGCAAACAAACTTCAAAGCTTGGGTATAGTGATTCCTAATGCTTTGGGGATTTACCGCGTCCTCCAAGCACTACCACCAAGTTACAAGAACTTTGGGATGAACTACAACATGCAAAACATGAACAAGACGTTGCCAGAACTCTTTGCCATGTTAAAATCTGCAGAAGTGGAGATCAAGAAAGAGCACCAAGTGTTGTTGGTCAATAAGACCACCAAATTCAAGAAAGGCAAGTCTAAGCAGAAGGGACACTTCAAGAAGGGTGGTAAGAAAGTTGCCACGCCGACGAAGAAGACCAAGGCTGGACCTAAGCCTGATACTGAGTGCTTTTACTGCAAGGGAGAAGGTCACTGGAAGCGGAATTGCCCAAAGTACTTGGCGGATTTGAAGAACGGCAACATCAAGAAGAAAGGTATATCCGATATACATGTTATTGATGTGTATCTCACTAGTACTCGTAGTAGTGCCTGGGTATTTGATACTGGTTCGGTTGCTCATATTTGTAACTCGAAACAGGTGCTGCAGAATAAACGGAAGCTAGCGAAGAACAAGGTGACGATGCGCGTTGGAAACGGATCAAAGGTTGATGTGATCGCGGTCGGCACGCTACCCCTTCATCTACCATCGGGATTAGTTTTATACTTAAATAATTGTTATTTGGTGCCTGCGTTAAGCATGAACATTATATCGGGATCTTGTTTATTGCGAAACGGTTACTTGTTTAAGTCCGAGAATAATGGTTGTTCGATTTATATGAGTAATATGTTTTATGCACATGCACCTTTGATAGATGGTCTATTCTTGTTGAATCTCGATAGTGGAAATACACATATTAATAACATTGAGGCTAAACGTTTGAAATCGAGCGATAACTCGACCTATATGTGGCACTGTCGTCTTGGTCACATTGGAGTGAAGCGTATGAAGAAACTCCATTCCGATGGACTTCTTGAATCACTTGATTTCGAATCACTTGAAAGATGCGAAGCATGTCTGATGGGTAAAATGACTAAGACTCCATTTTCTGGTATGATGGAGCGAGCTACGGACTTATTGGAAATCATACATACCGATGTGTGTGGTCCAATGATTGTGGCGTCGCGCGGTGGTTATCGTTATGTTCTTACCTTCACGGATGACTTGAGTAGATATGGGTATATCTATTTCATCAAACATAAGTCCGAAACTTTCGAAAAGTTTAAGGAATTTCAAAGTGAAGTAGAGAATCAACGTAACAAGAAGATTAAATTTCTACGTTCTGATCGTGGAGGTGAATATCTAAGTTACGAGTTTGGCGAGCATTTGAAGAAATGTGGAATACTTTCACAATTGACACCGCCGGGAACACCACAACGTAATGGTGTGTCTGAACATCGTAATCGAACTCTCTTAGATATGGTTCATTCTATGATGTCACTTACAGATTTACCGCTATCATTTTGGGGTTATGCGTTAGAAACAACCACATTCACTTTAAATAGGGCACCATCTAAATCCGTTGAAACGACACCGTATGAATTATGGTTTGGGAAGAAACCTAGATTGTCGTTCCTTAAAGTTTGGGGTTGCGAAGCCTATGTAAAGAAGTTACAGCCGGACAAGCTTGAACCCAAAGCAGAAAAATGCGTCTTCATAGGATACCCGAAGGAAACTATTGGGTATACCTTCTATCATAGATCCGAAGGCAAAATCTTCGTTGCCAAGAATGGATCCTTTCTAGAGAAGGAATTTCTCTCGAAAGAAGTGACTGGAAGGAAAGTAGAACTCGACGAGGTTGTCGAACCTTCTCTCGAAATTGCGAGTAGCGCAGCACCGGAAGAGGTTCCTGTGGTGCTTGCACCAATAAGAGAGGAAGCTAATGATGATGATCATGAAACTTCGATTGAAGTTGCTACAGAGCCTCGCAGGTCAACGAGAACTCGTACCACTCCAGATTGGTATGATCCCGTTATGAGTGTCATGTTGGTGGACAACACCGATGACCCTGAGACATATGAGGAAGCAATGATGAGCCCAGATTCCAATAAATGGCAAGAAGCCATGAAATCCGAGATTGGATCCATGTACGAAAACCAAGTATGGACTTTGGTGGACTTACCGGATGGCCGGAAGGCCGTCGAGAACAAATGGATCTTCAAGAAGAAAACAGATGCTGATGGTAATGTTACTGTCTATAAAGCTCGATTTGTCGCAAAAGGGTTTCGACAAATTCAAGGAGTTGACTACGATGAGACTTTCTCACCAGTAGCGAAGCTAAAGTCTGTGAGGATTATGTTAGCAATCGCTGCATATTATGATTACGAGATATGGCAGATGGATGTCAAAACAGCATTCCTCAATGGAGACATTGATGAAGAGTTGTATATGATGCACCCAAAGGTTTTGTCGATCCTAAAGATGCTAACAAGGTATGCAAACTTCAACAGTCCATTTATGGATTGAAGCAAGCATCCCGAAGTTGGAATCAACGTTTTGATAAGGTGATCAAAAGTTTTGGTTTTATACAAACTTATGGAGAAGCTTGTATTTACAAGAAAGTGAGTGGGATCTCTGTAGCATTCTTAATACTATATGTAGATGACATATTGTTGATTGGGAATGATGTAGACCTTCTAAATAGTGTCAAGGAATATTTGAATAATAGTTTTTCAATGAAGGATCTTGGCGAAGCAGCTTACGTATTAGGCATAAAGATTTATAGAGATAGATCAAAACGCCAAATATCATTGTCACAAAGTACATATTTGGACAAAGTTCTAAAGAGGTTTGGAATGGAAGATAGCAAGAAAGGGTTCTTGCCCATGTTGCCCAATACGACCTTGTGTAAAACTCAAAGTCCGACATCGGCAGAAGATAGAGAAAGGATGAGTAAGACTCCCTATGCCTCAGCCATAGGATCTCTAATGTATGCCATGCTATGTACTAGACCCGACATTGCATATGCTGTTAGTTTAACTAGCAGATATCAAAGTGATCCAGGAGTGGATCATTGGACAGCGGTCAAAAACATCCTTAAGTACTTGAGAAGAACTAAGGATATGGTTCTTTCTTATGGAGGTTATGAACAGCTCGTTGTTAATGGTTACACCGATGCTAGTTGGAACACCGATCCGGATGATTCTAAATCACAATCTGGATACGTATTTATTTTGAATGGTGCAGCAGTTAGCTGGAGGAGTGCAAAGCAAAGCGTTGTGGCGAGATCTTCAACTGAATCGGAATACATGGCTGCTTCGGAGGCTTCACAAGAAGCGATATGGATGAAAGAGTTCATTATAGAGCTGGGTGTGGTTCCTAGTGCGCTGGACCCAATGTCTATCTACTGTGATAACATGGGCGTCATAGCCAATGCGCAAGAACCAAGGTCACACAAGAAGCTGAAGCATATCAAGCTACGTTTTCACGCTATTCGAGAACATATCCAAGATGGGGATATAAAGATTTGCAAAGTACACACAGATCTGAATGTGGCGGATCTGTTGACTAAACCTCTCCCGAGGGCAAAACATGACCAACACCAAACTGTCATGGGTGTTCGGTATATTACCATGTAATCTAGATTAGATGACTCTAGTGCAAGTGGGAGACTGTTGGAGATATGTCCTAGAGGCAATAATAAATGTAGTTATTATTATTATATCTTTGTGTTTATGATAAATGTTTATATTCATGCTATAATGGTATTAACGAGGAAACATTAATACTTGTGTGATTTGTAAACTTAAAATTAAAGTCCCTAGTAAAGCCTCTATACATCACTAGCTTGTTGGTTAATAAATGATTGTGGTTTCCCTTTCATGAACATTGAGATGTTATTAACAACAAGATCATATCATTAGGAGAATGATATGGTGGACATACTCCTATAGATAAGCGTAGCATAAAGATCAAGTCATTTTAATAGTTCAATTGCTATATGCTTTCTGATACATAGTAACCTAATTCCTTCGACCATGAGATCATGCATATCACCTTTACCAGATGGATGCTTTGATGACATCAAACACCACACCGTAACTGGGTGGCTATAAAGGTGGCATTGAGTGTTCGGAAAGTATTGGTTGAGACACATGGATCAAGAGTGGGATTTGTCCATCCATATGACGGATAGATATACTCTGGGCCCTCTCGGTGAAATGTCATCCAATTAGCTTGCAAGCATGTGACTGGCTCACAAGGGATCACATATCACGGGAACGAGAAAAGAGTACTTATCGGTAACGAGGTTGAACTAGGTATGCAGAGATACCGACGATCATAACCTCGAATAAGTAAACTATCGTGAGACAAAGGGAAATTGGTATCATATGTAAGTGGTTCATTCGATCACAAAGTAATCGTAGAAATATGTGGGAGCCATATGAATTTCCAGATTCCTCTATTGGTTATTGTTCGGAGAAGTGTCTCGATCATGTCCGCATAATTCACGAACCGTAGGGAGACACACTTAAGGATTCGACGTTGTTTGAGTAGTTATGGAATGATGAGAAAGAGACCGAATGATGTTCGGAGTCTCGGATGGGATCCGGGATATCACGAGGAGATCCGGAATGGTTCGGAGAATAAGATTCATATAAGGAAAGTCCCGTTTCGGAGTTGGGGAATGGTTCCGGTGTTTTCATCGGGAATGTTCTAGAAGGTTCCGGAATGTCCGGCACTCCGGAGGGGAAGGGTACATGAATGTGTTATATCAAGTTGGTATGATTGCATTATGTACTCGGTGTCATCGCTGAACAAAATAGAGGGTTTATTCAAATCCTAGTTTGAAAAGTCAAACGCCTAGTTTGAAAGTCAAACGGCTATTTTTGGGAAGTGGAGAAAGAGGAGGAAACCGAGTTGGGGAGGAGTCCCTCCTCCACCGCCGGCCCACCTCCAAGACGAGTTGGGGAGGGACTCCCCTCCCCTTGGCCGGCCGGCCCCTCCACCTATAAAAGGAGGGGCAGGGCTCCCCTCCAAGACACACAAGATCCCCGCCTCCAAACCCTAAGCCGCTGGCGCCGCCACCTGCTGCCGCCGCCCTAGGTCAAGCCGCCGCTGCCGCCTAGCAACCCTAGCCACCGGCCAAGCTTCCTCCTCGGCGTGTCTAAACCCTAGATCGTCGAGGGACTCTCTCATACTCCACCATACTCGCTCCGGCTTAAGGCGAAGCCCTGCGAGATCTCCCCTCTACTTCCGGTACCACGCCGTTGTGCTGCCGGAATCGCGAGGAGAGTGCTACAACCTCCGCTGCCTGCTGGAACAAGGGAGAGTAAGGTCTTCGTCGAGTACCGAACGTGTGACCGACTGCGGGAGCGCTGCCGGAAGGATCGTCTACGCGATCTTGAGATCGGGAAGAGTACGACTACATCACCCACGAGAATCCGCTCTCGTTAAACACTTTGGAATCTTCGAGGGTGAGTTATTCTATCGACTCGTTGCTACAATCTAGTAGATAGATCTTGGCTTGTTTGTTTGTATGCGGTAGAAATTTTTTGTTTTCCATGCTACGAATCCCTACACATGGTCCATCTGTTTTCTCTCAGCCTGGCCCTGCAGATCATTAGAGAGAACACACCGGGCATCGCTATAGTGGACCCCTAATACATGCGTGACGGCTGCTTGGGTTCCCCCGCCGAACGACGTATCGTGGCCTCGTACCTAAAAAGAATCCTCGTGGCGAACAACACAAAGGAATACATTCTCGTGCCTTACTTTCCCGAGTAAGTCGTTATTCACTCGCCACCGTCGATTGGCTTTATTAGATCATCATCATTCTTTTTCCAACACATTCCATTTGAATTTTTTGCGCAGAGATGAACACTGCACGCTCATCTCCTTATCGCCGAAGCATTCCCACGCCACGTATTTTGACTCGGGGAGTCTAGAAAAGAAGAAAAACTACGACAAGATCAAGGAAGTTCTGGATGATGCTCTCATTGTCTTTGCCTCGACGGAAGGCACCACCTTCGTGTGTACGAAGGTCAAGTTCGGCAGGCACATCTTCAACGACGTAACGGAGTTCCCCTGCGTGAAGCAGCCGGAAAACAGTAAGAAGGAAGCCTACTACGCACTCCATCACATGAGGGCGTTCCTACTTGACCAGCAGAATTCTACGCTGCCAGATCATCTCAAACAGTGGGCCGAAGCAAAGGCCAAGATCAATGATTCGGATATTAGACAAGAGATGTATCGCATCCAGCAGCAGTTTGGGGCAATCATCTTTCGTGATGTCATGACTTCGGGGGGATCTTCTACGGAGGAAATATCCCGAATAACCGTGACATAGAAGATCGCCTAGAGATGCAGGGTGACTATAGGAAGTTCATGACGAGACAAGGCGTCCTCCCGTTCCCTAAGCCGAGCCAAAAGGCTTGATGTTGGCCTAGTTGTAGTTACAAACTATAGATGACCTTTGTGTGTGTGTGGACAAGTGTACTTATCTTATTAGGTTTATGAATCATCGCTTACTTATTTTTCTTATTATTATTATATATCAATCAATGCTTGGTTTTTTTGCTTACTCTTTGGTCCTTTGCTCACTTTGGTCCTTCTTTTTTTCCTTACTCTTTTTTCGAGAATAATGCCGATGATTGAAATGTCGTGGCACACTATATATGTGAATGTGCTACGATGGGATTGTGAGTCTTGTGATATGCACAAGTCCAGGTCTTGTGCATCCTACTTGGCTCACCGTTCCATCGTAGCATATTCTTGTGTCCAACGACCTATGTATATATATATGAGGCATTCTTTTCGAGTTATTTTTGTCTTTTTCGAGAATAATGCCGATGATTGAAATGTCGTGGCACACTATATATGTGAATGTGCTATGATGGGATTGTGAGCCTTGTGATATGCACAAGTCCAGGTCTTATGCATCCTACTTGGCTCACAGTTCCATCATAGCATATTCCTGTGTCCAACAACCTATGTATATATATGAGGCATTCTTTTCGAGTTATTTTTGTCTTTTTCGAGAATATGCCGATGATTGAAATGTCGTGGCAAAATATATATGTGAATGTGCTATGACGGGATAGTTAGCCTTGTGATATGCACAAGTCCAGGAATTATGCATCCTACTTGGCTAACCGTTCCGTCATAGCATATTCCTGTGTCCAACGACCTAGCTAGTTATATATGAGGCATTCTTTTCGAGCTACTTTGGTCTTTTTCGAGAATAATGCCGATGATTGAAATGTCGTGGCACACTATATATGTGAATGTGCTACGATGGGATTGTACGCCTTGTGCTATGCACAAGTCCAGGTGTCGTGCATCCTACTTGGCGTACGGTTCCATCGTAGCATATTCCTGTGTCCAACGACGTATGTATATATGAGGCATGCTTTTTGAGTTACTTTGGTCTTTTTCGAGAATAATGCCGATGATTGAAATATCGTGGCACACTATATGTGAATGTGCTGCGATGGGATTGTTTGCCTTGTGCTATGCACAGGTCCAGGTGTTGTGCATCTTACTTGGCGAACAGTTCTATCATAGCATATTCCTGTGTCGAACAACCTAGTTATATATGAGGCATGCTTTTTGAGTTTGGTCTTTTTGATTTAGGAGTACTTTCTATAAGTGTATCTTCATATGCGACTTTAATTATATATGTTTTTTCAATCACCGGTTAATTATTATTGTCAACTTATAGATGACGTGGTACGTCGTGTACAAGGGAAGGGTTCCCGGAGTCTACGATGATTGGAAAGACTGCCGGAGACAGGTGCACCGTTTCAGCGGCAATAGCTACAAAGGGTACAACACTACGGCGGAGGCGGAAGCTAGATACACGCGCTATCTAGCGGGAGTTAGGACAAGGAACCGGATGAAGACCTACACCTTCGTCGCGGCGGTGATCATGCTTATCTTCTTTGGTTATTTATCCCGCGTTTGTGTCTAGCTAGTTTAGATGTCTAGGCGAGCTTCCGAGCTCTAACTTGTTCGATCGACACATGTATTCGCATGTCACCAACTACTACTTTGTAACTTGATCGAAACAATGTAACTTATACTATGTATTCATGTATGAGACTTATCTATATGTATTTGTTTCAATCTTGTTTTTCATATTATATATATAATTGTATATCTTGTATCTGTGTGTGTATATCTGCTATAATATTGTATATAATCTGGCTCGGAAATTAAAAAAAAATACATCTGTGACGCACATGGTCTACCTTCTGTGGCGCACTACACCTAAAGCGCACTATAGAGCTTAGTGGCGCACTTGATAGTGCGCCACAGAAGATCCTAGGGGTAGCGCACCTTCTCAAACATCTGTGGCGCACTAGCAGGTGCGCTACGCCTGTCTCTACACAACCGTGGCGCACTAGGCAGTGCGCCACGGCTGAGAGATAGCCGTAGCGCAAGGCATGTGGCGCACTGCAGGTGCGCCACAGATGATGGTTTCAGGTGCGCCACTAAAGGTCGTTTTCCTAGTAGTGCATGCCAGAGTTAGCCGAATTGGATGAGTTTCGATCACGCGCAACCATGTTTTTATCTGAACGTTTGGCTTCAGAGGAAGCATTGCTTAGCTTTGCAATCTATTGCCATTAAGGACATGCTTTTAGTTCCATGGTGAAGTCAGTCGCAGAGAATGACATGGAAGCCGAGGTCTAGGGACTGGTAATGGTGGTTTGAATCCGGATGGTGATGAGGTTTTGGCTTGGTGATCTGAGTCTTCGAGCAGCTACATCGAAAAGTGGGGGTGATAGTACTGGAGGATTTTAGAGTGCAAACTTGCAGGGTAAAAATCTAAGGTCTGGTCTTAATTGATGTGTCTGACAATGACCTTGTTGAAGGCATTGTTTTGTGAGCACGGACTTTCTTCAGGGTGAAAACCCATGATCGTTGATCAGGGCGATGACTGGAGGCGTCGCTTTTGGAGAGGATGGATTTCTGATGCTATATCGGTGGTGTTTGTTTCGATGTTGTAAGGCATACATCGTTGTAGCAGGACTTCTCTTTTTTCAGTAATTCTTCTTTCTTTTTTCTGGCAGTGTGCATCTGTAATGCCAATAGAGAATTGTGTTGTTGTAGAGGCTAGGTGTAATTGCTATCGCTCAATATTAATATATGCTCCTTTAAAAAAAAGATCAGATGTTTTTCTAATTCAAAATGACACAAATAACGTAATAATAAACTCATGTCTTATAATGAGTCAACTGTATAACAAATTAACAATAGAGAGATAAATATATTGATGTAATACACAATAGTTTTAAGTTCAATGAAATAAAAAAAATACTTTATTAATTTTTTAGGTTGGATAATTGTTCTCAAACTACAATTACTAAAATAGTCAGAAATAATTTTATCCGGATACCAGTAGAGCCACTTTTATATCCACATCTGTTTCAAAATTCAATACCACATTCATATTTATATTTGTAAAAAAATTCAGATTTTTTTCGCGTACATATGTATGTTTGTACAGATTTGGATGTTACTTGGATGTTATCATGGCTATTTTAATTTCTCAGATACGAATGTCGAAAAATTCAAATTATCGGCTACCAATTTCCCAATAGCAGTTGATTGCAACGCCTCACAATTTCTCCTCCACCAAAGATAGCTTCTACCGGACTTCTTTTAGTGTATAGAGGGAGTCCCTGCCAATTTATGACATTTAGATTTTTTAAGGGTGATTATATCATTTAGCTCCTTTCCTTAGGGTGGTTGATGAGCCGAAATCCACCCGCATACGCCCAGTCTATTGTCGGCTTGTGCTCCATTGGGCCTCCAACGTTTTACTTGAAAATCTTCATTTCACTAACGAGACTGGCCTCAGTTCCAGGACGGCGCATGAGCCCATTTATCGGCATATTCACCAGCACCGGATATGCTCCGCGCTGGGCCTCTCTATATTTGCCAACCATTTACCTTTTCTGAAGAGCCAGACCCAGCTTCGCTGTATGTAAGCTTGTGTATGTACGGGTTTGAGCGGTTTCGGCTGGTTTGTTAACCCGGTGAATTTTTTATGGTTTTAATTGGGTCGGTTTGGTTTTAGCTGGTTTCTCTAATATTTATACGTGGCCTGGTTCGGGCTGGTTTCACAGTTTGTATGGTTTCGCACTGTACAGCCATGTGCATATGTACGAGTCCACGACATGCAGGGGCGCCACATAAAAGCTTCACTACTGGAAAAACCATCTTCGGTTCGATCACTGGAAGCCCAGCTGTCCCGGCCCGTCACGAACCGCGACTAGTGCTAGCACTAGTCCCGATCCGTGAGGCCCCCAATGGCTAGAAATGGCCATAAGCATTAGTCCCGGGCCGGACCAGAGCATACGGCCCGGGACTAATAAGCTGGAGCGGAACAACAGCTCTTTTCGGGAACTATTAGTCCCGGGTCGTATCACGGTCCGGGACTAATTGTCCATCACTATATATACAGCTTCCTGGCCAGCTGCCCTAGAGCATATGGTGGCCATTTTTCTCAAAGAAAGCAAGAGAGTTTATGCCATTTTTTTCTCAAGATTTGTCAAGATTTAGTTTGCAACACCTAAATCCAAAGCTTTAAAAGGTTAGAACTTCATTCTTTCATCTCTTATTGCTACTTTAGCTCTATATAATGCTCTAGAAGTATAGAGATATGGATCAAATGCATGCATGCTCTAAAAGTAGCTAGAAGGATTTTGATATATATGTGTAACAAATTTTGATTAGGCACATAGTTACTGAAAATTGAAATGCGTAATTTTAGAGTTTCAGAGCTTAGAATGGAATGAGGTTTTCACTGATAGAACAATAATAAAAAACTCCACATTTATCATGTTGATTGTTTTCTCCAATTCACAAATTGGTGCATGTAAATTTTTCAAAATTCAAAATTAATGCTCTAGAAGCTCACAATATAACTTGTAATAATTTTATCATGTTGTGTAATGGTTTTTGATATACTTTTACTATAATGCAGATGGTCCAGGAATGGATGTACGGTACTGACCGACGCTCTGGCGAGTTCATTAATGGCGTGCATGAATTCATCTGTGTTGCTGATGCAAACAAGCACAATGGTTTTGTATTCTGTCCATGTAATGGATGTAAGAATCAGAAGGATTACTCTGACTCAAAAACCCTTCACAGCCACCTGTTGAAGTCCGGCTTCATGCCCAGTTATAATTGTTGGACCAAGCACGAAGAGAGGGGGGTTATAATGGAAGACAATGAAGAAGAGGAGGAGGATGACAACTATCATGGTTTCCCTGAGTACGGAGATACTTCCATGGGGGATGCTGAAGGGGAGGATGAAGAAGAGACACATGATGGACCCGCTGATGATCTTGGTCGGACCATTGCCGATGCACGAAGAGATTGTGAAACTTAAAAGGATAGGGAGAAGTTCAATCACATGCTAGAGGATCACAAAAAGTTGTTGTACCCAAATTGCGAAAATGGTCTGAAAAAGCTGGGCAGCACACTGGAATTGCTGTGATGGAAGGCTGAGTGTGCTATACCTGACTCCTCATTTGAAAAGTTGCTGAAAATGATGAAGAATATGCTTCCAAAAGATAATGTATTGCCCGCCAGTACATACGAAGCAAAGAAGGTTGTCTGCCCTCTAGGTTTAGAGGTTCAGAAGATACATGCATGCCCTAATGACTGCATGCTCTACCGCGGTGAGGAGTATGAGAATTTAGATGCATGCCCGGTATGCACTTCACTTCAGTATAAGATTAGACGAGATGACCATGGTGACGTTGAGGGCGAGCCCCCCCGGAAGAGGGTTCCTGCGAAGGTGATGTGGTATGCTCCTATAATACCACGGTTGAAATGCTTATTCAGAAACAAAGAGCACGCCAAGTTGTTGCGATGGCATAAAGAGGAACGTAAGTCAGACGGGATGTTGAGACACCCCGCTGATGGGTCGCAATGGAGAAAAATCGATAGAAAGTACCCGGACTTTGCAGATGACGCAAGGAGTTTAAGGTTTGGTCTAAGTACAGATGGCATGAATCCCTTTGGGGAGCAGAGCTCCAGTCACAGCACCTGGCCCGTGACTCTATGCATTTATAACCTTCCTCCTTGGTTGTGCATGAAGCGGAAGTTCATTATGATGCCAGTGTTGATCCAAGGTCCGAAGCAACCCGGCAACGACATTGATGTGTACCTAAGGCCATTAGTGAAAGAACTTCTACAGTTGTGGCACGAACCCGGGATACGCGTGTGGGATGAGCACAAGCAGGAAGAATTTAACCTCCGAGCATTGCTTTTCGTAACAATCAATGATTGGCCTGCTCTTAGTAACCTTTCAGGACAGTCAAACAAGGGATACAATGCATGCCCACACTGTTTAGATGAGACTGCAAGTATATATTTGGAACATTGTAAGAAGAATGTATACAATGAGCATCGTCGATTTCTTTTGGCCAAGCATCCCTTAAGAAAGGAAGGCAAGCATTTCAACGGTCTGGCATGTCACCAGACGAATCCTAAGGAGCGTACTGGTGCTGATATATTTGATATGGTCAAAGATTTGGATCAACTGGTAACCTTTGGAAAGGGTCCTGGAGGAAAATCTGTTCCGAAAGACGTTGAAGGACACGCACCCATGTGGAATAAGAAATCTATATTTTGGGAGCTACCATATTGGAAATTCTTAGAGGTCCGCCCTACAATCGATGTGATGCATGTGACGAAGAATCTTTGCGTGAACCTGCTAGGCTTCTTGGGCGTGTATGGGAAGACAAAAGATACACCGGAAGCACGAAAGGACCATCAACGTATGAAAGACCCAGATGGCCTGCATCCAGAATGGTTTCAAGGTCATGCCAGCTACGCTCTTACCAAACAAGAGAAGGAAATATTTTTTGAATGCCTAAGCAGTATTAAGGTCCCGTCTGGCTTCTCATCGAATATAAAGGGGATAATAAATATGGCAGAAAAAAAGTTCCAAAACCTAAAGTCTCATGACTGCCACGTGATTATGACGCAAATGCTTCTGATTACATTGAGGGGGCTTCTACCAGATAATGTTCGAGTACCCATTGTGAAGCTATGTGCATTTCTCAATGCAATCTCTCAGAAGATAATCAATCCTGAAGATCTACCACGGTTACAGAATGATGTGGTCCAATGTCTTGTCAGTTTTGAGTTGGTGTTCCCACCATCCTTCTTCAATATTATGACGCACCTACTGGTTCACCTAGTCAAAGAGATTTCCATTCTCGGTCCTGTATTTCTACACAATATGTTTCCCTTTGAGAGGTTCATGGGAATCTTAAAGAAATATGTTCGTAACCGTGCTAGGCCAGAAGGAAGCATCTCCAAGGGCTATGGAACAGAGGAGGTCATTGAATTTTGTGTTGACTTTGTTCCTGACCTTAAGCCGATTGGTCTTCCTCAATCGCGGTATGAGGGGAGACTGAGTGGAAAGGGTACTCTAGGAAGGAAATCAATAATATGTAGATACGGACATTCTTACACTGAAGCACATTACACCGTTCTACAGAATTCTATCTTGGCAGCCCCATATATCGAGGAACACAAGAAAATCTTACGCTCCAACAACCCTGGAAAGTATGACTCTTAGCTTAGAGATGAACACATGAAGAGTTTCGGCGGTTGGTTGCAACATCTCATCAAAAACAACACTCTTGGAGATCAGCTATACTTGTTGTCTAGGTCACCATCTTCGACTATATCGACTTTCCAAGGGTACGAGATAAATGGGTATACATTTTACATGATAGCCCAAGATAAAAAGAGCACCAACCAAAACAGTGGTGTCCGCTTTGATGCAACAGACAACAATGGGTCAAAGACCACATATTATGGTTACATAGAGGAGATATAGGAACTTGACTATGGACCTACTTTTAAGGTCCCCTTGTTTCGGTGCAAATGGGTCAAGCTGACGGGAGGAGGGGTTGAGGTAGACAAGAAATACGGAATGACATCGTTGGATCTCAACAATCTTGGGTACTTAGACGAACCATTCGTCCTAGCCAATGATGTGGCCCAGGTTTTCTATGTGAAGGACATGTCTACCAAACCTAGAAAACAAAAGAAAAGAAAAATAATACATCAGACGATGAGCCAAAGCGCCACATAGTTCTTTCAGGAAAAAGAAATATCGTGGGAGTGGAGGACAAGACAGACATGTCAGAAGATTGTGATAAGTTTCATGAAATTCCGCCCTTCGCGGTGAAGGATGACCCAAGCATCATGTTAATGAATGAAGATGCTCCATGGATACGACGGGATCAGAAAGGAACACACGCGAAGAAATGATATGTAATAATTGTAACATTTTATGAGTGAAGATGTTCCATGCATGTGTCCATTTTTATAGTGTTGTCTGCAAACAATCTTGAGTGTGTTAGTCCTGTTTTGTGGCTGGACCGGGACTAAAGGAGGGCCTTTAGTACCGATTCATACTTACCATTAAGATCTGATCTCCAAATGCGCGATGTCACATATTAGGGAGTGCCTCTATGACCAGTTTCTCGGAGATGCCGGAGGACTGGGCTCCGTCGGCATCTCCCTGAAACTGGCCGTAGTGGTGCCCCTACTCTCGAAAACCATCTTGCAGCTTGTAACTTCTCTAACTAGATCAATACGCCTAGAAGCTAACTAATTTCACATATTAGGGAGTGCCTCTATGACCAGTTTCTCGGAGATGCCGGAGGACTGGGCTCCGTCGGCATCTCCCTGAAACTGGCCGTAGTGGTGCCCCTGCTCTCTAAAACCATCTTGGAGATGCCTCAAACTGGCTTGAGGACTGGACTCACAAGGATTCCTATTTATAGTACAAGCAGCTCGGCATAATGTCGACACTCACGACATAATGTCGACACTCACCCCTATTATTAGTGCTGACTCATCTTTAGTCCCGGTTGGTGTCTCCAACCGGGACTAAAGGTTCATATTTAGTCCCGGTTGGTGACACCATCCGGGACAAGGTACAAGCCGCACGACATAATGTCGACACTCACCCCTATTATTAGTGTTGCCTGACCCAGTCTGCCGCAATCCCTTTAGTCGTTGTTGGTTTCTCCAACCGGGACTAAAGATGAACCATCTCTTTATATATGCATTTCCCTCTATTTATTAGGTAACACTCAAGACATTTATTAATATTAAAAACCGGGACAAACCGGGACTAGCTAACACTCAGGACTAAAGCCGCCCCCCTTTAGTCATAATCATGCCTAGTCCTATAGTACGCAGCTTCAGGGTCTTCATCGTCATCGTCATCGTCACCTGCCACTCCGGGGATCCTCAGCCCATCCATGGCATATACCAGGGGCCATTCCAGCCTCGGATTCATGGCGGGCGGGAGAGGGGTCTCCTGGAAGACGATGCCGCTACCGCCGGGACGGTGTGGGGCCTGTGGAGGGTGGACTCGTGGGCACCTTAGGCGAGGATGGTCTTCCCCGGCGATGTAGCGCATCACTCCGATGATACTACGGTTCGCCCACCACAGACGACGGCCGGCTTCATTGTGGTTCACCGGTGGCGGGCCATCACCCTCGTACCTGGCGAGCTCCCTTTCCCGCCTATTAGCGAAGAAGGCATTCCAGGTGTCATAGTTGTCGGGATCCCACTGGGGATCCATCCGCTGCTCCGGCGTGAGCTCGTGGTAGAAGTGGTTTGTGATGGCCGCCTGGCGTGCGGAACCTTGAGGGATAGGAGGGACAGGAACCCGTCCAGCGCTCAGCATCCAGCCGGCGGGCGGCCGGTAGCCCGGCGGACAAGGGTAGTTGGAGGCGCACAGCGCCTCGGTCTCCTCGAGGGTCAGAATGGCCCAGTAGGCGTTGTCCATTGTTCTAAGAGAGGAAGGTGTGGATGTGTGGATAGCCATGGAACGATCGCCCTAAATATAGAGGGAAAGGGCGGGAAAACTTGGCGTGAAGCTTTGGGAAATGGCGGGAAATATCTTTAGTCCCGGTTAGTGACTACATCCGGGACTAAAAGCTCTCGTAGAAAGGAAAGGGCGGGAAAACTTGGCGGGAAGAGGTGGGAAATGGCGGAAAATATCTTTAGTCCCGGTTTGTGACTACATCCGGGACTAAATGGATATTATATTAAGATCCATTATATTTTTCTGATAATAATAGACATATTATTTGTGTTATTTGGATTATTACAATAAAAGATATGATTTTCCAAAGTTTTTATATTTGATTTGAATTAAAAAAAGAAAATTTACAAATGAAATAATTTATAAATGATGCAAACAGATAAATGGATATTATATTAAGATTCATTATATTTTTCTAATAATAATAGACATATTATTTGTGTTATTTGGATTATTACAATAAAAGATATGATTTTCCAAAGTTTTTATATTTGATTTGAATTAAAAAAGAGAATTTACAAATGAAATAATTTATAAATGATGCAAACAGATAAATGGATATTATATTAAGATTCATTATATTTTTCTGATAATAATAGACATATTATTTGTGTTATTTGGATTATTACAATAAAAGATATGATTTTCCAAAGTTTTTATATTTGATTTGAATTAAAAAAGAAAATTTACAAATGAAATAATTTATAAATGATGCAAACAGATAAATGGATATTATATTAAGATTCATTATATTTTTCTGATAATAATAGACATATTATTTGTGTTATTTGGATTATTACAATAAAAGATATGATTTTCAAAAGTTTTTATATTTGATTTGAATTAAAAAAAAGAAAGTTTACAAATGAAATAATTTATAAATGATGCAAACAGATAAATGGATATTATATTAAGATTCATTATGTTTTTCTGATAATAATAGATATATTATTTGTGTTATTTGGATTATTACAATAAAAGATATGATTTTCCAAAGTTTTTATATTTGATTTGAATTAAAAAAAGAAAATTTACAAATGAAATAATTTATAGATGATGCAAACAGATAAATGGATATTATATTAAAATTCTTTATATTTTTCTGATAATAATAGACATATTATTTGTTTTATTTGGATTATTACAATAAAAGATATGATTTTTCAAAGTTTTTATATTAGTTTTGAATTAAAAAAAGAAAATTAAAAAAAACAAATAGTCGCGGGTCGTGGCTGGACCCGGGACTAAAGGGTGAGTGCGCGCGCGAAAACGAAACGGCCGAAAAAACCCTTTAGTCCCGGGTCGTGGCTTAGCCCGCAACTAAAGGGGGGGTCTTTAGTCGCGGGTTAAGCCACGGCCCGCGACTAAAGACCCTTTAGTCGCGGGCGGTGGCTTAGCCCGGGACTAAAGGTCTATCCCTTTATATTCTGGCGCCAGCGGCAACACTTCGCATTTCTCATCGACGACAAATCACAGACGAAGACGAAGCACATAGATCGACGAAGACAGGGGGAGGTGCTGTCCGATTCTGCCGCCGCTCCGCCGTGCCGCCACCGCTCTGTAGGTGAGATGGTTCTCCAGGACGTGGCACCACTCCGTCGTGCCACCACCGCGCCGCTCCGTAACGACGGCGCCTCTGCGACGGCGGTTAGGGAATGAAATGAGAGAGAGGGAGCGAGCGAGGGCGTCGCGCGCTAGAGGACGGGAAAGGACGGCCGGCAAGGGCCGCGAGCGAGCCGGCGAGGGCGGCGAGCGAGGCCGGCGAGGGCGTCGCGTGCCAGAGGACGGGGAAGGACGGCCGACGAGGTGGGCCTTGTTGGGCTGCTGGGCTGGTACGGGAGAGAGGGAGAGATGGGCCGGCCTGGTTGGGGTCGGGCAATTGTTTTTTTTCCAAAAAAATTTCTTTTTCTGTTTTTCCTTTTCTCTTTGTATTTTTTAAATACAAATCTGTTTTATATTATTTTTTAATTATTGTTTTAATTATAATTAGCTAGGATTAGGATTATATTGTTAGCTAGGGTTATTTTTTAATTATTGTTTTAATTATAATTAGCTAGGGTTATTTTTTAATTATTGTTTTAATTATAATTAGCTAGGATTAGGATTATATTGTTAGCTAGGGTTATTTTTTTAATTATTGTTTTAATTATAATTAGCTAGGGTTTTTTAATTATTGTTTTAATTATAATTAGCTAGGGTTATTTTTTTAATTATTGTTTTAATTATAATTAGCTAGGGTTATTTTTTTGTTTTAGTTATTAGCTATGATTATATTGTTTTACCACAATTAGTATTATTGTTTTAGTGATTTTTTTTGTTTTATTTATTAAGATTAGAATTAGGATTAGGATTAGGGTTATTTTTTTGTTTTAGTTATTATGATTATTGTTTTAGCACAAATAATATTAGGATTATTATAATTAGGATTATATTGTTTTAGTTATTAGGATTATTGTTTTTTCTAACCTGTTTAACTCTCTTTTTGTTATAGATAATTAAGTCATGGATCCATCCGAAGATCCTGGTCGCATCGGTGAAGGTTTTCTTCAGGGCATGATAAGAGGTGAAATTCCTCTTATTACTACCGGCGCCGAAGATATTTTGCTCGAGGAAGAGATATCCTCATATCTGAATCCATCCGGTGATGGACTAGAGGAAAACCAAATTTACCAAGGGGAAGACCAGATGGACGAAGGGCAAACAAATAACAACAATAATGATGGCCCCTCGACAGGATCCGGCGAGGTACATATATATATAAAGTCTCGTGTTACCTCTATTCATTAAATGATCTAGATATATATTAATCACTCTATCTTCTTCTTTTAGCCCACCGGATCGAAGCAATCAATAGCTCGAACGAAACGAGGACCGAACAAAAAGTTGGATGGTAATCAGAGGTTCACCATCGAAGAAATAGATGATGATGGTGAACCGATTGCTCCAGTGAAGCACCAGAGGATGTTTATAAATCAATGCGGGGTGCTTGTTAGGGACAACCTGCCAATCACCATCGAAGAATGGAATAAGTCAAAGAAAGCCGGTGAAGAATCCAACAGCTATGTCACCGATGATGCCAAAGATGACCTTTGGCAGAAGCTCATAGCGCATTTCATACTACCTCCAGAGTATGAGGAATTTGAGGTAGATGGTATTACCCCAAGGCCGGGTGGGCTTGAAAATAGAGTGAAAGTCAAGGAGTGGGCACTAAGCAAGATGGATGAACTATACCGGAACCACAAGAAAAATTTATACGCGAAATATGTCACGAAAAAGAAAACTCCAGACTTCAAAGGAGTAAACGAGAAGTTGAGAGAACAGTGGCCCGATTTTGTACAGTACAAGAAATCTGATAAAGCAAAGGCAAAGTCGGCAAAGAACGCGTTAAATGCTGCCAACAAGAAATACCATCATAAAATGGGGACATGTGGCTACAAGAGTGCCATCCCTAAGTGGGAAACTACGGAGAAGGATATGAGGGCTAGAGGCGTCACTCCTGGTACAGATGGATGGCCCGAGAGGTCAAAGCACTCGTGGTACGGGCACGGGGGATCCTTGGACCTAGAAACAGGGAAGACATTATTTCACGATAAAATTCTAAAACCCTCCCAAGACCTTATTCAAGCAATGAACGATGCTCAATTGGGATTGTTCCGTCCCGAGAGAGAGAACGACGAGCTGACACGCGCCCTAGGGAATCCTGAAAAGGGAGGACGAACACGAGGCAAAGGCGCCGGTGTCTCGTGGAAGAAAGGGTTTCCTCTGTACGATGCCAGTTACAGAAGCCGTCAGAGAAAGAAGGACCGGGAGGCAGACCGGATCTCCAGGGTAGAGCAGGACCTAGCTGATCTGAAGAACCTCATGCATGAAATTAGCCAAAGGCCGCCGTCGTCAACTCACCCGCGGTCTGATGATCCTGCATTGGATCTTAGCCAACGGAGAAGCAGCGTGGCTTCCACGGAGGTCCGTGCTGATGATCAAGCACTGCTGGATGATGCACTGGCTCCTCACTACCCCGTGGATGATGTCAGAGAGATGGCACAATGTGAGCTACATCAGCCAATGAACAACCTGTCCTTCAAGGTGGCGATCGGCACTGCTTTACCTTGTCTACCTGGAGCACTCCACCATTCACTTCAGATTCCACCAGGATATGCTCGTGTCATGGTGGATGACATAGTGGAGGATTTTGCGGACCTAGAGATTGAAATCGCTATGCCTGAAGGCCTTACGAAACTAGGAGATGTCAAGCGCAACATCATTCTATGGAATAAGAAGTACATCAAGTTTCCAGGCTCGGCGCCAAGGCCATCGACTCCAAGGAATCCAAATCCACACCGCATCGAATATCGTCAACCTCCAAGTCCACCCCAACCCGATTATCGCCAACCTCCAAGTCCACCCCAACCCGATTATCGCCAACCTCCAAGTCCACCCCGCCCCGCTGATGATCGCCGCAGCAGGAGTACATCAACTCGATCTCTGCCTCCGCCTCCGTGCAATACTACTACCTCGTCGAAGAAACGGAAGTTCGACGGTCCCCCGCGCCCCACATCGAAGAAAGGTCAAACGCCGAAGATAGTCGATATCCCGCCGGCTCTTCCAAAGAGACCTTATGACAAGACCGACGAGGAAACTAACGCGGATGTGGCTGCCCAAGTTAAGGCGCATTTTGCACCCAAAAAGCCTGAGCCAAAGCCGGTATATAACAAAAAAACAAAAAAGTGGGCTAAGTCCTTTCTTGAGCAACCATCCCAGATATCGATGAATCTGGAATCAGACTATGACTGGGAGATTATTAAGCAAGCACAGAAGAAAAAAATCACAAGTGCAAAAAGCGGGAAGCAAGTTGCCCAGCTCGGAGCACAGAAGAATCAATCGGTCGCCCCGCTCAAAGTCATTTCAGACCTCGACAAGGCCTTCAGAGCTGAAATGGATATGAACATGCAAATAATGGACCCTAGAACCCGTAATAATGCTGCACTTATGGGAATCACTGTATCGGAGGCCAAAGCACTTGCTAACGAAGCAAATATGTCTCTTCGTCAATATTTAGGCTATGAAGATACGCCAGTGGGTCAGATAGTACGGCAGTATATCCAAGGGCAGCCTCTAGTCAGTAATGAGGAGCTCGCGCGTCTATCCAAACATATGCGAAATCTGCATGAATGGTACCTGTCGCAAGCAGAAAAAGCATCATAAAGATTGGTTTCCGGTGGACGTTAGAAAGGAGCATCACTTCAAACCATACTCGATACAGGTTCAAATGACTGAACTGTTTCAGTTATACAACCAGCGCACCCTCGACAAATCTATCATTGGTTGCTACTGTCTATAAGTTATTTATTTCTGTAATTAAGTTTGTAGCTTTAGCTCGTTCATTGCATTTAATATATTATTCTAACTATATATCCTTTTGTATGATGATATTATATTCGGCAGAATGAAGATGCTTGAATGCAAAAGAGCTAGAAGATACGACGTTGGGTTCATTGACCCATATATCATTAATGAATATACGTTAAAGAATCACCCCAAAGACGTGGAGGAAGACCTGTCCAGGTTCTTAACCGAGCATAATTTTGTTAAGGAAATACTATTTCCTTACAACTTCAAGTGAGTGTTTATATCTTGTACACATTTTATTTTTGCTTACTGGATGAGCTATGCATGTATGCTTATGTAAATGTCCGCAGATTCCACTGGATCTTGCTAAACATTCAAGTTGACAACTCCCTAGTTGAAGTCCATGACTCATTAAGTTGGGACCAAGAGAAGTGGAGCGACATGAAAGCAATGCTCCATAAGTAATTTCAATCATTATCGCATTATATCGTCCTCTTTCATTCATTTCCTGATATCAAGTAACTAATAACTCCTTTGTTCATATTCTTTGCCTAGCAGGTGTTGGACACGGTTCAGACAGAAAATACCAGGTCCATTCAAAGAGGAGCTAACTTATAAAATGGCGAAGAGTTTACAGCAGCCACCGGGAACTCATTTATGTGGATACTACGTCTGCGAGTACATGCGAGAGTTGACCAGTGAGCGAAAAGTTGACTTGCATTATATTTATGATTTGCGGGAGAAACTAGAGCCAGACCAGCGCATAAGAGCAATTCAAGAGGAGCTGGCGGGATTTATGATGAAGGAAGTCCTTGATGTACATGGAGAGCATTATGCGGATGACGTGGAACTCGATTTGCCTTAGTCATCTCCATGTAGCTCATATGATATATATATTCATCAATGACCATGTAATTTCAAAACATTTCTTCCTTTTGATATGTTTGATTATATGTATGCTTGCAACAGATCGATCTTATATAAATGCATCGACGTGTAGTGTGTATGTAGTAGCGTATAATATGTCTACTGAAATATATGTTTGTTATAGTGAAACACGAAACGAAAAAGGAACAAGATGGCAAAAAAAAGGAAATACAGAATCTCTGCCGCGGCAGAGAAATGTGGTATTTCTCTGCCGCGGCAGGAAACCTTTTAGTCCCGGGTGGTGTTACAGCCCGGGACTAGAGGGTTTCCGCCCCCCCCCCCCCCCCCCCCCGCGGCGCTGAAACAGCCACGTGGCTGTTATCAGTCGCGGGCTGTTGCGAGCCGGGACTAGAGGGGGGGCCTCTAGTCCCGTTTTCGCAGTCTCGGGCCCAAAACCGGGACTAGAGCCCGTTGCGGCCCGGGACTAGAGGCCCTTTTTCCACCAGTGCTTGAACCTCAGCTAGCTCCATCCGCGACCAATGCAACGACATGCACCGGCGGCAGGTACGACACGCAGATGATGGATGAGCGCCAGGCCTAAGAGAGTTCGTGGACTTCCCGGCCGCCGCGGCAGGGCGCCAAGCCATAGCAAGGATTGTGTGCCACTAATTTATACTCTACCAGGGCTGTAGGGGAGTAGCTGGTTTCGATGGTCTATTCAGTTTGAGACCGTTTCAATCCAGCTAAAGATTTTATGTACATGCACTACAGGAATGGGAAGCTACGCCGACGGCTGGTCGCTACGCCGACGGCCAAACGTCAGGGCCGTCGGCGTAGCCATCGTTCAGGCCAGCCCCGCCAAGCAGCCGTCGGACGTAAAATTGCCCTCGGCATATTCTATGCTACGCCGACGGCTGCCCTCGGCGTAGCATACGCCGACGGCTGCCCTCAGCGTAGCTATTTTTTATTTTATCTCATTAAACTTTGAAAAGTCATAACTAAATCATTCTAATTCGGGAAAATACAAATAATATATCAAAATTTGCAGACAAATAAGACCTATCTATCTACACTCAAATATTAAACATTTATAAATAAAAATTAAGTAAAACATAAAACATTATATATAGTTTAAAACGGGCATAAAAAATTCAAAAACGATCGAAACAATGCGAAACCTTCGCGTGGTGTTATATTATGTGACATAGTTAGAAGGAAAAATATCAAACTTGTTGATTATGTCTCAAAAAAACCTTCACAAAAAGACCTATCTCATTCGAGGTTTCTTGGCTTTCGGGTCAAATGACCAATGTTATGGCTAGAATCAAGGTATAGTTTGTGATAATGTGCCCATATTGTGCATACACATGCATCATGGGATGGCGAACAATGTTGCATGAGGAAGTTTTCCTTTTCGTCGCACCAAAAAGCCATTTCCCATTTTCCGAGCATAAAAAACGGACGGTTTTATAAAGCAACCACCAAATGGCTAATTCAAAATACTACCACCACATTTAAAAAAAATACTATACCACCTTATATAGACAATGTACCAACAGGGGGATCCGAAAACTTTCCGTCCACCTTTGGTGAAAAAGACAAATTCCTGCCGAATCGGTAGGAAGTGGGTCAGATATGAACTACAAGTACATGATCTGATGCTCATGTTTTTTTACAAAAATTATTTTTAGATTCACAATATGCTATTTTATCAAAGATCCAATGCAAGTTTAGTTAGGCTCGGACCCGAGCTAAGAATCTTTATGTCCGCCGTTCGACAAAGTTTGACGATAGTTTAAAACGGGCATAAAAAATTAAAAAACGATCGAAACAATGCGAAACATTCGCGTGGTGTCATATTATGTGACATAGTTATAAGGAAAAATAGCAAACTTTATATATTCATTATGTCTCAAAAAAACCTTCACAAAATGACCTATCTCATTCGAGGTTTCTTGGCTTTCGGGTCAAATGACCAATGTTATGGCTAGAATCAAGGCATAGTTTGTGATAATGTGCCCATATTATGCATACACATGCATCATGGAATGACGAACAATGTTGCAGGAGGAAGTTTTCCTTTTCGTCGCACCAAAAAGCCATTTTCTATTTTCCGAGCATAAAAAACGGACGGTTTTGTGAAGCAACCACCAAATGGCTAATTCAAAATACTACCACCACATTTAAAAAAAATACTATACCACCTTATATGGACAATGTCCCAACAGGGGGATCCGAAACCTTTCCGTCTACCTTTTGTGAAAAAGACAAATTCCTGCCGAATCGGTAGGAAGTGGGTCAGATATGAACTACAGGTACATGATCCGATGCTCATATTTTTTTACAAAAATCATTTTTAGGTTCACAATATACTATTTTATCAAAGATCTAATGAAAGTTTAGCGAGGCTCGGCCCCGAGCTAAGAATCTTTATGTCCGCCGTTCGACAAAGTTTGACGATAGTTTAAAACGGGCATAAAAATTCAAAAACGATCGAAACAATACGAAACCTTCGCGTGGTGTCATATTATGTGACATATTTATAAGGAAAAATATCAAACTTGATATATTGATTATGTCTCAAAAAACCTTCACAAAATGACCTATCTCATTCAAGGTTTCTTGGCTTTCGGGTCAAATGACCAATGTTATGGCTAGAATCAAGGCATAGTTTGTGATAATGTGCCCATATGATGCATACACATGCATCATGAGATGGCGAACAATGTTGTAGGAGGAAGTTTTCCTTTTCGTCGCACCAAAAAGCCATTTTCTATTTTCCGAGCATAAAAAACGGACGGTTTTGTGAAGCAACCACCAAATGGCTAATTCAAAATACTACCACCACATTTTACAAAAATATTATACCACATTATATGGACAATGTCCCAATAGAGGGATTCGAAACCTTTCCATCCACATTTAGTGAAAAAGACAAATTTCTGCCGAATCGGTAGGAAGTGGGTCAGATATGAACTAAAGGTACATGATCCGATGCTCATGTTTTTTTACAAAAATCATTTTTAGGTTCACAATATGCTATTTTATCAAAGATCCAATGAAATTTTAGTGAGGCTCGGCTCCGAGCTAAGAATCTTTATGTCCGCCGTTCGACAAAGTTTGACGATAGTTTAAAACGGGCATAAAAAATTCAAAAACGATAGAAACAATGTGAAACCTTCGCGCGGTGTCATATTATGTGACATAGTTATAAGGAAAAATAGCAAATTTGATATATTGATTATGTCTCAAACAAACTTCACAAAATGACCTATCTCATTCGAGGTTTCTTAGCTTTCGGGTAAAATTACCAATGTTATGGCTAGAATTAAGGCATAGTTTGTGATAATGTGCCCATATTATGCATACACATGCATCATGGGATGGCGAACAATGTTGCAGGAGGAAGTTTTCCTTTTCGTCGCACCAAAAAGCCATTTTCTATTTTCCGAGCATAAAAAAGGACGGTTTTGTGAAGCAACCACCAAATGGCTAATTCAAAATACTACCACCACATTTTACAAAAATACTATACCACCTTATATGGACAATGTCCCAACAGGGGGATCCGAAACCTTTCCGTCCACCTTTGGTGAAAAAGACAAATTCCTACCGAATCGGTAGGAAGTGGGTCAGATATAAACTACAGGTATATGATCTGATGCTTATGTTTTTTTACAAAAATCATTTTTAGGTTCACAATATGCTATTTTATCAAATATCCAATGCAAGTTTTCCTTTTCATCGCACCAAAAAGGCATTTTTCATTATCCGAGCGCAAAAAGGAAATTTTCTAAAGCAACCACCAAATAGCTAATTCAAAAATGGAGGGTTTGTGATTAGTTGATATGGATATCATATTTGGATTCATCTCATGTTTTTGATCAATTTAGACATATTATTTGTTGAATTTCGATTTACAAATTTAAAGATATTAATTATTCTATATTAAATAGAAAATACAAAAAAATAAAATTATTATATTTTTATTTGAATTCAATAATATTTTTACTTATTCATTAATATTTATTTAAATAATTGTTTGTAATTTCAAAAAATACAAATATGTGACATGATTATATAAGAGTTAATATGATTGATATCATAGTATTGACACCAATGTATGAATTACTTTGCGGAAACGAATTCCGAAGGAACGAGGAAGTTAAGCGTGCTGAAACTGGAGTAGTATTAGGACGGGTGACCTGCTGGGAAGTTTGACTAAGACTGAAATTTAATCAAATATTAAGTATAATTAGTGTTAAAAATATTCAAAGTAAGAGATTAACAAGTGAAACAATTCAAAGAATAAAAAAATTGAGAAAAAAAATATTTTTTTTCAAAAAAAATGTTTTTACAACCGGCCGACAAAATGGCTTGAGTGTGCTCCGCCTTCCTCGGCGTACCATACGCCGAGGGTATTTTGGCCTACGCCGACAACCTTTTGTCCTCGGCGTAGCGCGCGCGTCCCGTAGTGATGGTTTCAAACAAAAAACCAACAAACCCGATACAAATCGCAAGCCTGGTCCGGTGCAGGCTGGTCTCTCGGTTTAACATGTGACATGATTATATAAGAGTTAATAGGATTGATATCATAGTATTGACACCAATGTATGAATTACTTTGCGGAAACGAATTCCGAAGGATCGAGGAAGTTAAGCGTGCTGAAGCTGGAGTAGTATTAGGGTGGGTGACCTGCTGGGAAGTTTGACTAAGACTGAAATTTAATCAAATATTAAGTATAATTAGTGTTAAAAATGTTCAAAGTAGGAGATTAAAACAATTCAAAGAATAAAAAAATTAAGAAAAAAAATAAATTTTTTCAAAAAGAATATATTTTTTTCAAAAAAAATGTTTTACAACCAGCCGACAAAATGGCTTGAGTGTGCTCGGGTATTTTGGCCTAGCGCGCGTGTCCCGTAGAAAGGAGCATTCCTTCCTATTAACCATAGGAGGGTAACAGCTGCTTTGCTACCCTCACTACTCCACTAGACTCGACCCCTCGATTTCAATTGGATTCTTTATCCCATTTTCATGACGCATGGAGAAGTCAATACCCCCATGGTTTCAAACCAAAAACCAACAAACCCGATACAAACCGCAAGCCTGGTCTGGTCTCTCGGTTTAGCCGGTTTAAAACCAAATCCTGACCAGGCTTAGCTGTATGATACGGTGCTTCGCCCTGCCGCTCGGGTGCTCCTCCCTGGCGCCCGGGCGTCTTAGGCTCTTGTTCCGCCTGGTTGGGCCGTGAAGATGGTGGCCCATGTTGTACTGTTCTTCGCGTGGCCGGTCTTCCGTCTTATCTTAGTAGTTCGATCAGATTGCTCGTATTACGATGGACAGATCGCGGTATATAAACCGGTACGTTTCGTACTAAAGTTTCGAGGTGGGACTAAAAACCGAAAAGGTAACTGACTCACGCGGACGACTACCTGCTGCACATGCACATGAAAACGACAATTCTTAAACAGCAAGCCGCTCGCCATTTGGCCCACGCGGCCACGCCTGAACCTAGAGTATGGCGTTTGCTGCTTTGTGATGGCTTTAGACTAATATACGAAATAGTACTAGCTAAAGGTTATTTGTAGCCTTCTGTTTCTTAATGCATGTCTTTTTTTTTTGAGATTAAAGGCAGTCGTTCTGCCATCCGATTAGATTAGAGAGAGATTGTTATGTATAGAATTCCAAGAACCGGAACCAAAACACAAAGCACCTGCCACAACCAGAACCAAAATGGTTCATGTCGTCCCAAAAATGCCTACCCTGCTGCAACCACGTCTCTGGGGTCCTGGGTGTGGATGTACGCCCTCTGCGCGATGTCCTCGCGGACCAGTGCCGCCACGACATCTGGGAGAAGGGCCGTGTTGCGAAAGTCACGCCTATTTCTCTCTTTCCAAACTCCCCACATGGTGTAGATGAATGCGCCACTCAGCCTCCCTTCTCTTAGCCTTTGGCAACAAAGCAATAGTTTTATCCCACCATAAATTAAGGCTTCGCCCCGCTGGCGGTGTAGCCACACCGAACGTGCCATTCCAAGCAAAAATTTGCTCCCTCACGGCAGAAGAGAAGGAGAAATCGAGAAGCAGGTGTTGGATCGTCTCAGGATGAATCATGCAAAGCTTGCAGATTGGATCATGAGGCCAACCTCTAATTGCCAAGTTGTCCGCGGTGAGGATCTTTCCATGTAGCACAAGCCAAGCAAAAAACCGACACTTTGGCTCCACATCAGCCCTCCAAGCCTTGCAAGCTTTGAAAGACTCACAAGAGCCAGAGAATTGGCACCGGTATGCCGACGCCGATGAGTAGATCCCGGAAAATGTCCATCGCCATGTAATCAAGTCTAGACCGTGCTGAAGGGTCACATCCTGCAAAAGACTCCAAATCTTGAGGAACTGTGACAAGTGCGTCGGAGATGAGATGTGTACCAAAGATTGCATCCAATTCCCATTTGTTAGCTCCTTTTGCATAGTCCTTCCTTTTCGTGTTGCGATTGCGAAAAGGTCTGGAGCCTGAAGCTTTAGGGCCCCTTCTGGGAGCCCCGTCTCGTACGTCGACATCGGTGGAGGCTCGGAACAACTCCGTATCAGCAGTGTCACATGGGAGAGATGATCCATGCCATGGCCTGGAAGAATCGGTCCAAGAGAACCAAAGCCACCGAAGCCTCAAATCCCTCCCAAACTTTTCAATGTCAAAAATTCCCAAACCACCTAATTTCTTCGGGCGGCAGACCGTCCTCCAGTTAACTAGAGGGTGCGGGTGAGACCCTGGAGTCGCTCCCGACTTCATCCATAGGAAAGATCTCTGGATCCTCTCAATCCTTTGGATTATCCACTTGGGCAGCTTGAAGACCGCAAGATGGTATAAAACCATGGAGGAAAGGACGGAGCTGCATAGGAGCACCCGTCCCGCACGAGTGAAGTACTTTCCCAACCATTCTGCAAGTCGCGCGCCAAGCTTGTCGATGAGTGGCTAGAAATGGATAGCTCTGAGGCGAGCAAAGTGCAGAGGAAGGCCGAGGTACGTGCATGGGAAGGATACTCTCCTTGCCGGGAAGATTGCCAAGGCTGCCGCGACTTGCTCCTCGGAGCACGCGATCGGAAAGGCCTCGGACTTAGCCAAGTTGGTGCGAAGCCCACTGGCGCCTCCAAAGGCCGCAAGAATGCGGCAAACCGCAGTCATGTCCTCACTCGAAGGCCCCACAAAAATGCCCGCATCATCAGCGTAGAGGGAAACCGCAAAGCGAACCGGCCTATTCTGAATAGGCCGGAGCACTCCCTCTTCTGAGGCCTGGCGGAAAAGGTGGTGCAGGGGGTCGATGATGATGAATAGCATCGGCGAGAGAGGGTCTCCCTGCCTGAGACCCCTAGCATGCGAAATGGAAGGACCCGTCTTGCCGTTTAGAAGCACCTTTGAAGAGGACATCGACAGAAGCAAACAAATCCACCGCCGCCATCTTGGCCCGAAGCCCAGAACCTCCAACACTTCAATTAAATACGGCCAGCTGACAGTGTCAAACGGTTTCGAAATGTCCAACTTTAGAAAAAAAGCAGCAGACTTCTCTTTGTGTAACTCCTTTAGCAGCCCTTGCACATGAAGGAAATTATCATGAATGCATCTCTTCTTTATAAAGGCTGATTGAGAAGGATACACGAGCTCGGGAAGGAGGGGTGCCAAACGCAAGGCCAAGATCTTGGAGACACTGTTGAAAGGGCATGTATGCCCCCATGTGTGGTTTTGGTAATTAATGACAATCTCTATGGACTAATGTGTAAATTGAGTTTCACTTGTAGGTTTGTCCATTGGCATCGCTTGGGCCATGTGTTGGTCTCAAGGTTGGAAGATGAAGAAATGTCCAAGGGCTTTGTGCCCATTGGAATCATGAAGAAAGAAGGAGCTTGAAGGTCGATCAAGGCATGTGCAAAGAATTGCATCAAGATGGATCAACCTCAAGTAGGGATGAAGAAGGGCGAGCTCAAGATGCGCCATCTCTAGAAGATCTCATGCTTGAAGCTTGCCATCCTCGTGCTCATGGAATGATGAAGACAAGTTCAAAGAAGAGGTTTCCCCATGGAGTATGGTGGAGCAATTTGCAAGTCTTCATCTTCATCAAGCAAGAGCATCCAAGAAAGGTGTTTCCTCTATAGAAGAACAAGACGGTCTACATCAAGTTCAAGTGGGATGCTCAAGGCAAAGGTATGTTCTTGATAGGGCTTTTCTTTTGCCGGTCTCGTATTGTTAGTTGGGAGACCGGGTTTAGGATAGATAGCCGTGCTATCAAGAGGGGCTCTCAAGCGGGTGTCTCGTCTGCATCGTTCGGAGAGAGCTCAAACCTTTACATTCATAGCATCATCTTTCTTGGTTGTTATTTGGTTCTTGTCCATGAGAGGATCTAGAGCTTGTGGTTACCATCTTGTGGTCACCATCATGACAAGCTCTAGCTCATCATCTAAGGATTTCACTTGCATATCTTATTGCGGTTTTTGATCTTGCAAGTTTTCCGGCTCCACACCTTGGGGGATAGATCACATATATATTCATGATATTTTCTCCCAAGGTGATACCCAATATTTCGAACAAAATTGGTTTCATCCCGTTTGGAGTTCGGATGCAAAAGTTATTGCGTTTCTGGTTTTCTGGTTTCTGGAATTTCCCTGACCGAAAGTTCCGGCTTCCCACCGGAAGTTCCGCTAGGGCATCTTTGCCGCCGAAAGTTCCGGTGGAAGTTCCGGGTCTTCTTCCGCTCACGCTCAGTAACCTTCTGTTTTGAAGCGTTCTATTTGCCAGAACTTTGTCGGAACTTGATCGGAAGTTCACCGGAACTTCCGGTCTGTTTTTACCGGAACTTCCGGTTGCACTTCTGGAGTGGGCGTCAACGGTCTGATGACCGTTGGAGCCAGGCTGGGCGGAACTTCCGCCCAGAGCCGGAAGTTCCGGCCATGATTCGTTTTTTCTGTTTCTCGCTCCGCAGTTTTCGACCGATGGCCGAGTTCCACCGGAACTTCCGGCCTCCCACCGGAAGTTCCGGCCAGGTGTCGCGAATGCCCATAACGGGCAGATCTGGGAGCCCTTTAAAAGGGGCTCCTCTTCCCCTTCGTGGGCACTAGCTTTTCTTCTTGGTTCTTGGCTTTCTCTCTCTCCTCCATTGTCAACCTTGAAGAAGCTTTCCCTCTCCCTTTCCCCTCCTATGATTCTTACATCTTTTTGAGGGATTTGAGAGAGGAGATCTAGATCTACAATCCCCCCAAGTCAAATCCTTTCTTTGTGAAGGAATCATTGGGATCTAGATCTTGGAGAGTTTTGTGTTCTCCTCTTGTGTTCTTCCTTCCTTATTCCCCCAATAGCTTTTGTAGCTTTGTTGGAATTTGGGAGAGAAGGACTTTCCCTTGCATTTGGTGCATAGGTTTGAGTTCTACTCTTGTGTTCTTCCTCCCTTATTCCCCCAATAGCTTTTGTAGCTTTGTTGGAATTTGGGAGAGAAGGACTTGACCTTGCATTTGGTGCATAGGTTTGAGTTCTCCTCGGAGATTCGGCGAGTTCAAGCTTGTGAGCTTGTTTCTCTTGGGTTCCTTGGAACCCTAGACGGTTGTGTGGTTGGATTGTTGACCTTTTGTGGTCTTGTTGACCTTTTGTGGTCTTGTAGCCTTTTGTGGTGTTGTTGGCCTTTTGTGGCATTGTTGGCCCGTTGTGGCTTTGTTGTTGGGAGCCTCCAATTGAGTTGTGGAGTTAGCCCCAATCTTGTACGGGTTCGGTGACCACCCTCAAGCGTCCCATAGTGGAGCAAGTGCTCGCCTTTTGTGGTGCGCACTTGGGAGAATAGGGTGAGCCTTTTGTGGCGTCGGTGAGTTGCGTGCTTCCGCATCCGGGGTGAGGCCTTGTGTGGCGTTGGGTGAGCATTGAGCCACCACACCTCGAGGTGAGCCATTTGTGGCGTTCGGAGAGCATTGCGCCATCGCACCTCTCCAACGGAGACGTAGCTTCTTTGGAAGTGAACTTCGGGAAACAAATCTTCGTCTCCGCGTCCATCGGTTATCTCTCAACCGAACCCTTTACTTGTGCACTTTACTTTGTGATAGCCATCGTGCTTGAAGTATTTATACCTTGCTATCACCTTGTTGCTTGTATTGCTTAGCATAGGTTGTTGGTGCACCTAGGTGAACTTAGTGGCTAGGTTTTGTGCTCAATAAATTAAACGTTAGTTTTATTCCGCATTTACTTGAGCCTAAACCGTAATAATTTCAAAAGCCTATTCACCCCCCTCTAGGCGACTTCCTTTGTACTTTCAACTGTGAATGAGGCTTATCGGCCTATAGTCTGCGATTCCTCCGGCATCCACCTTCTTTGGCAGTAACACGATGCATGCCTTATTGTAACATCCCAGATTTTATAATAGGATGTTATTAGTGGCATGCATCATCCTTGCATCATTGCATCATACAAATAAAATTTGCAATAAAGTCCTAACACCTAAACCTACCAGAACCCTACTAAAGATTTCCATATGTAAGCATTATTGTAGTAGTCAAGCTTGGCCTTCTAAAAATTATGTAAAAACATTAAACTATGGTCCTAAGATGACCACCTTCTTTTTACAAAAAAATAGAAGTTGGTTTCAACATTTTTGGACTTTATTTGCAAAAGTTATTTGAGATTTACTAAAACAGAAATTGAAAAATTATTAACAAAAAAAGGCATCGGCCTAACCTAACTGGGCCGGCTGTGCTAGCCCGCTAACGCGCGCGCGTCGCCTAGCTTGCCAGCGTTGCCAGCGCAGCCCAGCAGAGCGGCAGCCCGTAGGCCGTAGCCGCTGACGCGGGGGTCCCACCTCGTCGTCGTCCTCGCGGAGACCGCGACGAGCACGTCCCCCTCTGCCGCGTCATACCCCAAATCCCAACGGACTCGAAAAACCCTAGCTCGAGTTTTGCCAAATCACTGCCGTTCTTCCTCGCCGTCATCGCGCTCGGAGAGGTTGAGAATCCGGCGATTTGCGCCACTCCGAACCCTCCCTCGCAATTGGTTGTACTCCCCATGCTTCACCGTTTCCCCTGACCTCTTTTCCCCCTTCTACAGAGCTCTAGAACACGCTCGATTCCTCGCCGACGCCTCGCCGGAGTTCGCGGAGATCGGCGGAGCACCGCGGCTGGTCGGGGAAGCGAACGTGGAAGCCAGTCACGCGATTGAGACCGCGAGGAGGAGACGCACGCCGTCGTCTGCTCCGCTGCCTCGGGAAGCCACCGGAGCGCCGCCGCCCGTCGACCACCGACGCCGCCGCCGCTCACCACCGCCGTCGCCACCACAGTGAGTCGCCGCGCTCCTCTCATCCATCCGATTTGCAACCTGCGGCCCAGATTAGAAACAAACTCGAAGGTGTACCGGCGAATCCCATGCTTCCGCGTGGCAAAGCGCGTCGGCACCACGCCCGCGCCGCGTCACCCCCACCTTGCCATCTGGACCAATCGGAGGCTGCCACTTGGCAAGTTCTTAAGTTAGGGTTAGATCTGCTTGCAGATTTAGTTTAAAACTTGCGAAAATCATATAAAATTAAATATTTGGCCAAATTTAGCTTATAATATACCGTTGGATTCATAATTTTATGTAGAACACAGATCTGCAATAAAATTCCAAGTTACAGAAGGGGTTTTGCTGTAGATTTTAATCATTAGAATGGAGTATTTAATTCATAGAAAAATAGTTAGAACTCCGTTTTAGTTGATTCTTGTTGCGTTGACTTTGTTTCCATAATACCTACTGGACAAAATTATAAAACTTTGCTTAAGATCATTAGATCTAATTTGGGGCTAATTAGATGGTTGGATCTCCTATTTATCCTATGAATTATATTAGTGACCCAAATTGTTTTAACCTATGGGAAATCAATCCTAGTAACACCCTTAACACTATTGCAACCCAATTATGCTACCTTGGTCAATTTAGAAAACCAATCTTGCATAAAATACCATGTTGCATGCATGCATGATTATCTCTGTGACATGTTTTGAGCAAGTTGTGATCAGATCTATGTGTGTGATTCGCTAGATTGTTTGGAGTGCGCTAAGGAGTGCTATTGTGTAGAGTGCTGCTCGGATCAAGGCAAGTTACACCACTTGTTCATAATTTTTGTCCCAGTTTTGATTCTATGCATGTGATCTTCAAAATTCTGTAGTATGCATGTATAGGATGTTCTAGTAGAATTTCTTCCTTAGTATTATTTTGCAAGTGCGATGATTTTGTAGTATGCCATGAGTAGCTCTATACTTAGGATTTTCCCTCCTAGTAGGTTACCCCCTGTTTTTGCTAAGTATTGCTTGCTATGCTATATATACAAAGTACCATTGGGGGGTTCGAAAGACAAAGAATTTTTCTAAGTATAAAGGCTCTCTAGAGCAAACTTTTCTCCTCAAAATCCACTTCAAAATAAAACTAAGTTTTCTTCTGGGCGGAATGGTTGTCGGGTCAACGAGTGAGATTTTGGTGGAGGACGGCTGCCCAGGAATCAAACAAGTCTGCCATGTTTTAGAATTCAGACGCTTCTAGTGCAACCACAATACATTATGGGCTCTGTCTTGGCCTAGTACTTAGTGGGAAACCTCACCTGGGTACCAAAATTTGGAGGTTCTTGGCACGGTTGGATCCGGAAGGTAGAGGGGCTACTAAGGGAAAGCCTCGCCATGGTCTTGTCTGTAAAAGGACTTGATCGTGGATTGTGGGTAAAGTGCACAAACTCTCGTGAGTATTGCAATCTGATCGATCAGCCGTGTTAACGGAAACAGAACAACATTGAGCATCTGAAGGATGGAGCCTCTGAAGGATCTTCCTCTCTCTTTTCTAAAGAAAGTTTTGAAACCCTATGGCGTGAGTAATATCGCCAATGGGTGGGAATTTGGGAACTTGGTGTGTAATATCCAAGTGCCGCTTGGTGCGTAATATCCAAGTGTTTGGTTGTTTGGACACTTGGTGCGTAATATCCTCGTGTGCCACTCGACCTTATTTTATCTAAGAAAATGTTTACAAAGTAGGAAAAATCTTCTCTCCTTCTCTCTACTTAAGAAAACTAGCTTTGAGCAAATGAACTCTACAGCCTAAACTAGCCTTACATGTACAAATAGTATTTTCTCTCCTTGGTGTAATTTGCCAATATATTCAAAGTATTGACCCAACTTGTTGGTTGCACGTCTTATATGCAGAATCCGAAGATTGAAAGGTGCGTAGGGATCGCGAGTCTACACTCGACAAGCCTGGGGCGTGATGGACTCAAGCTGCTTTTATGTTTCCGCTGTTATTTGAGCTAGCATAATGCTAAGCAATTTTGTAATAAATTCATACTCTGGATTCTCCATGTAATAATGACTTTGTGTTTTACATGATATTTCATCGACTGTAAGTGCTAGCTATTGATCCAGGGACTAGCATGTTAATCACAGGGACTTAGGATCCTTACCGATCCGAGGTCGCTACAGATGGTATCAGAGCACATCGTTGCCTGTAGGACGTGACCCTAGGATTGGAACCACCTATAACTTATGTGCCTTACTAGCTTTTCTACTATGTTATTTTCCGCACTTCTAGTATCTGCTTTCCTCTACTTGATTAAGTATCTAACTTTCATTCTTCTAACTTAAAGATGACAAGCTTCCTCTACGACACCGTCGCGGACATCGAGCCCCTTCGCTTTGGTGGATGCCTCATGGACCTACTCACACGTTTGGACCTTCCCCTCCCAACAATCCAGGGAGCACAATGAAGAAACTCCACAAGGACGGCTATTGGGGAGTCAAAGTCATCTAGCCAGGAAAAGAGCGAGGCAAGAACCCGGAGGAAGACATAGCAATCCACATTGTTAGCGATTCCAAGGAGAAGGCCCTTAGCATCAGCTTGCAGCAGCTCATTGGTCGCCTATGTGGACGTCATCATGAAGCTCTCCAAGGACACTGCGGCGGCCTCTTTGGAAGACGAGATGAGGAAGGAATTCCCATGGAGTTAACCTTTGAGGAAAGGACTTCTACCAAGCGCCGAAGGACCCAATATCAAGATTTGGAGTGCCACATCCATGACCTTGAAAAGGGTACCTTCCTCGAGATATTGAAGAACGACGAGCTATGCGCCCTCATCAAGGAGAAGGAAGAAATGATCAAGCAACAGGAGGAGGCAATGAAGCTCCAAGAGATAAAGTTCCAGGACCAAGAGAAGAAGTTCGCTAACCAAGAGAAGAGGGTGATAAATAAAAATAAGAGGATTAGGGAACTCAAGCAGGAGATCGATGGAACTGAAGTGCAAACCGAAGGCCTTTGCAAGATAATCAATGATGTGTGTGCTTCCAAGAGGGACTTGGCAAAGCAACTTGAATCCGCAAAGAAGTCAAGTTTAGTGGAGGAGCTACAAAGCGAGAAGGAGGGACTTCAGGAGCCGCTAGAAGCCACTACCAAGAAGCTATAGGATGAGATAAAGAACCTCCAAGAGAAGCTTGAAGCCACCACGAAGGAGATGGAGTTGTACAAGACAACCCTAGAGAAGGAAGGCTACTCGTTCGAGGACGAGGAAGAGGAAGGCGTGGAAGAGGTGTAATAGTTGGACCACCTTTAATTCTATAGTAGAACGTTATTCGCGATTGTAATAAACACCAAGACAATTCTGGTTTAGTTAAACTTGGTTGTTTTCTGTGTTAAGTTGTGTTAATGTGTCTTGTGTGTCTTGTGTGCTTGGTGTGTTTTCATAAGGGTAGGAGTTTATTACTTAGTCTTTCTGTCTATTTCTTAACTTTTCTCTCAAACCCCACAGATTACGCCAAGACGTGCGAACTCCGAAATCCCTCCGAAAATAGCCCAACTTTTGGCCACTCAGAACCAGCTGATCCAACTGCTCACTCTGAACATGCAAAACAACAACAACAACCCGCCACCACCACCACCACCTCCGCCACCACCTTAACAGGATCGCTTGACTCGGTTTTTGAGGCTGAACCCACCTACCTTCACTAGCAGCACTGAACCAATCATCGCTGATGACTGGCTACGTACAATCAACAAGAAGCTAGACACCGTGCAAGCTGTCGGAGCCGACAGGGTACGTTATGCCGCACACCAGCTTGAAGGACCTGCTGCAGAATGGTGGGATAACTACCAAGTCATCCACCCGGATATTGATGCTATCACTTGGGATCAGTTTGAATTAGCTTTTCGCACTCATCATGTGGCTGCCGGTATTATGACTCTGAAAAGGCGCGAATTTCGTGACCTACACCACCCGCACCGTTCTGTCACCGAGTATGGTGAGCTTTTCAACAAGCTAGCTCATTATGCACCCGACGATGTTTCCACTGATGCCAAGAGACAGGAGGAGTTCCTAAGAGGACTCAATGATGAGATATCCATTCAGCTTGTGGCTCAGAAATTTGACAACTTTCAGGAACTTCTGGTCAGAGCCATTGTGGTTGAATCCAAAAGGAAGAGCATAGAAAACCGCAAGAGGAAGTCTAACCCTCACAAGCACTCTGTTATGTACCAGAAGCAGCGCAATTCCTCACCACCACCTTATAACAATAATGGCCACAACCATAACGGTCATCACCATGGCGGCCACAAACACAATGGGCATAAAAACCGCAATGGGAGTGGCAGCAACGGAAAGGATCTCAGTGAGGTGACATGCTTTAAGTGCAACAGGACAGGGCACTATGCAACCTCTTTCCCCGAGAAGAAGAATGGCAATGGGAATGGAAATGGACACAACCATGGCAATGGAAACAGGAAGAAGCCAAATCCGTTTGTCAAAGCCACGGTGAATCATGTCTCTATGGAGGATGCTTGTGATGCACCAGACTCTATGATTGGTAAGTTCAAACTCAATTCTATCCCCGCAGTTGTTCTTTTTATACTGGTGCATCGCATTCATTCATATCAAGGGTATTTGTGGATAGAGGCAAGATACCTACAGAGACTATAAACTTTCCTCTAAGGGTAAGTTCTCCTGGGGGAGAAATAGTGGCAAACTCCGGTTGCCAGGGATTAGAACTAAGGATTGGGACACACATCTTTCCCACAAGTCTAGTAGTTCTAGAATCACAAGGATTAGACATAATCTTGGGCATGAATTGGATGACCGAATATGAAGGAGTCATAGATTGTGCCAAAAGAACTGTCATGCTCACAACACCGGAAGGGAAGAGAATTCGTATCAAGTCAAATTTTGCACTTAAGGAAGCCATGGTGAACTCTCTTAAGGGGGTTAGCTTGGAGGAGGTACCTATTGTAAAGGAATACCCAGATGTCTTTCCAGAGGACCTACCCGGAATGCCACCCGACCGTGATATCGAGTTCCTCATTGACTTAATGCCAGGAATGGGGTCGATAGCTAAGAGACCATACAAGATGGATGTGGACGAGTTAAAGGAACTCAAGAAACAGCTTAGGGAACAATTGGACAAGGGATTCATCCAACCCAGCGCGTCATCTTGGGGAGCACCTGTCCTATTTGTGGAAAAGAAGGATAAAACCAAGAGGCTGGTTGTGGACTACCGCTCGTTGAACGAAGTGACGATTAAGAATAAGTATCCTCTGCCCAACATCAATGACTTGTTTGACCAGTTAAAGGGATCAAGTGTGTTCTCAAAGATCGATCTGCGATCAGGCTACTTTCAGCTAAAGATTCGAGAACAGGATGTGCCCAAAACAACATTTACCACAAGGTACGGATTGTATGAGTACACCGTGATGTCCTTTGGTCTAACCAATGCCCCAGCATACTTCATGACCATGATGAACAAGGTGTTCATGGAATATTTGGACAACTTTATCATGGTATTCATAGATGATATACTCATATACTCCAAGGATGAGAAGGAACATGAGAAACATCTGCGCCTAATTATGGAGAAACTAAGAGAACACAAGTTGTATGCCAAATTCAGCAAATGTGAATTCTGGTTGAAGGAAGTGGGATTCCTTGGTCATGTTGTGTCGGCAAAAGGAGTTGCCGTAGATCCTAGTAAGGTAGCTTCCGTGACAGAATGGGAATCACCCAAGAATGTGGGAGATATTAGGAGTTTCTTGGGCCTCGCAGGATATTATCGGAGGTTCATTGAAAACTTTTCCAAAATAGCAAAACCCATGACGGAACTATTGAAGAAGGAAAAGAAATTCCTATGGAACGAGGCATGTGAAGCAAGTTTTCAAGAGTTGAAGAAACGCCTGGTAACGGCACCAGTTCTGTGCCTGCCTGATATCCAGAAGGATTTTCAAGTCTATTGTGACGCTTCTCGACAAGGACTTGGAAGTGTATTGATGCAGGATGGGAAAGTGGTATCCTATACATCCCGGCAACTTAAGAACCACGAACACAACTACCCCACACATGATTTGGAACTTGCGTCTGTGGTTCATGCACTCAAGGTATGGAGACACTACCTCATGGGCAAACATTGTGATGTGTTCACAGATCACAAGAGTTTGAAGTACATCTTCACCCAAAAAGAGTTGAATATGAGACAGAGAAGATGGCTTGAGCTAATTAAGGATTATGACTTGGATTTACAGTACCATCCCGGAAAGGCAAACGTGGTGGCTGATGCCTTAAGTCGTAAGGTATACGTGAATGGACTTACCGCAGGAGAACTTCCAGAGGATCTATGTAAGCAATTCAAGGATCTCAGGCTAGAGATAGTTCCGAAAGGACACTTAGCGACTATGGAAATAGTGTCCACCTTCCAAGAGAGAATCAGGGAAGCACAAAAGGGAGATAAGGAGTTGGAAGAAATAAGAGTTAAAATAAGTGAAGGAAAGACAAAAGAATTTCGTCTGGACGAACAAGAAACCCTTTGGTATGGGAAGCGTTTGTGCGTTCCCAATGACCTCGATATCAGGAAGATGATTTTACAAGAAGCTCATGATTCGCCATACTCGATTCATCCAGGTAACACGAAGATGTACATGGATGTGAAGGATAGATTTTGGTGGAATAACCTAAAGAGGGAAATTGCAGAATATATTTCTCTGTGTGATGTATGCAATAGAGTTAAAGCCGAGCATCAGAAACCGGCAGGACTACTTCAACCACTACCTATACCCGACTGGAAGTGGGATAAGGTAGTCATGGATTTCATCACGGGATTGCCCCGGACTTGTTCTGGATTTGATTCTATCTGGGTAGTGGTGGACCACTTTACCAAGGTGGCTCACTTCATCCCCGTAAATACCACGTATACAAGTGCTAAGCTCGCTAAGATATACATATCAAGGATTGTAAGCCTACATGGTGTTCCCAAGGGAATTGTGTCAGACAGAGGCACCCAGTTTACTTCAAAGTTTTGGCGACAACTACATGAGTCTCTTGGGACCCGACTAGAATTCAGTACTGCCTTCCACCCTCAGACAGATGGCCAAACGGAAAGGGTGAACCAGATTCTGGAAGATATGTTGAGAGCTTGCGCACTAGACTATGGATCTAGTTGGGACGATAACCTGCCGTATGCTGAGTTCTCATACAACAACAGCTACCAGACAAGTATCAAGATGGCTCCGTTTGAAGTTCTATATGGCAGGAAGTGTAGGACTCCGCTGCTATGGAATGGAGTTGGTGAACGCAGTCTTTTTGGACCTGAATTGATAAAGGATGCCAAAGAAAAGGTACGACAGATTCAGGATAGGCTAAAGGTAGCCCAATCCCGACAGAAGAGTTATGCTGATTCCAAGCGCAGAGATGTGGCTTACAAAATAGGGGACCGTGCGTATCTCTGAGTTTCACCCCTACGAGGAGTTAAGAGATTCGGAATCAAGGGCAAGTTAGCCCCGCGATTCATAGGACCATATAAGGTTCTTGCCCGTAGAGGAGAAGTTGCTTATCAGTTGGAATTACCGGAAGGACTGACCGTTCATGATGTGTTTCATGTGTCACAACTAAAGAAGTGTCACCCGGAGATGGCCGAAACACCGCTAAGAGACACCGTTCCCCTAGATGAGGTTCAATTGGAGAATGACCTTACCTATGAGGAAAAACCCATCAAAATACTAGAAACAGCTGAAAGGATTACTCGCACCAAGACTATAAGATTCTACAAAGTATAATGGAACCACCACTCTGAGGAAGAAGCTACGTGGGAGCGTGAGGAAGACTTGAAGGCAGAACACCCACACCTTTTTGCTAGCCAGCCCGAATCTCGGGGACGAGATTCTTCTTAAGGGGGGTAGGTTTGTAACATCCCAGATTTTATAATAGGATGTTATTAGTGGCAATGCATCATCCTTGCATCATTGCATCCTACAAATAAAATTTGCAACAAAGTCCTAACACCTAAACCTACCAGAACCCTACTGAAGATTTCCATATGTAAGCATTATTGTTGTAGTCAAGCTTGGCCTTCTAAAAACTATGTAAAAACATTAAACTATGGTCCTAAGATGACCACCTTATTTTTACAAAAATTTAGAAGTTGGTTTCAACATTTTTGGACTTTATTTCCAAAAGTTATTTGAGATTTACTAAAACAGAAATTGAAAAATTATTAACAAAAAAAAAGGCATCGGCCTAACCTAACTGGGCGGGCTGTGCCAGCCCGCTAACGCGCGCGCGTCACCTAGCTTGCCAGCGTCGCCAGCGCAGCCCAGCAGAGCGCCAGCCCGCAGGCCGTAGTCGCTGACGTGGGGGTCCCACCCCGTCGTCGTCCTCGCGGAGACCGCGACGAGCATGTCCCCCTCTTCCGCGTCGGACCCCAAATCCCAACGGACTCGCCACCCCCTTCCCCAAGTATCTGGCCCTTAAAAGCCGACCCCTCCCGTTGCCCCTCCCTCGAAAAACCCTAGCTCGAGTTTCGCCAAATCACTACCGTTCTTCCTCGCCGTCATCGCGCTCGGAGAGGTTGAGAATCCGGCGATTTGAGCCACCCCGAACCCTCCCTCGCTGTTGGTTGTACTCCCCATGCTTCACCGTTTCCCCTGACCTCTTTTCCCCCTTCTACAGAGCTCTAGAACACGCTCGATTCCTCGCCGACGCCTCGCCAGAGTTCGCGGAGATCGGCGGAGCACCGCGGCTGGTCGGGGAAGCGAACGTGGAAGCCAGTCACGCGATCGATACCACGAGGAGGAGCCGCACGCCGTCATCTTCTCCGCTGCCTCGGGAAGCCACCGGAGCTCCGCCGCCCGTCGACCACCGACGCCGCCGCCGCTCACCACCGCCGTCGCCACCACAGTGAGTCGCCACGCTCATCTCATCCGTCCGATTTGCAACCTGCGGCCCAGATTAGAAACAAACTCGAAGGGGTACCGGCGAATCCCACGCTGCCGCATGGCAAAGCGCGTCGGCACCGTGCCCGCGCCGCGTCACCCCCACCTTGCCAGCTGGACCAATCGGAGGCTGCCACTTGGCAAGTTCTTAAGTTAGGGTTAGATCTGCTTGCAAATTTAGTTTAAAACTTGCGAAAATCATATAAAATTAAATATTTGGCCAAATTTAGCTTATAATATACCGTTGGATTCATAATTTTATGTAGAACACATATCTGCAATAAAATTCCAAGTTTAAAGAAGGGTTTTTGGTGTAGATTTTAATCATTAGATTGGAGTATTTAATTCATAGAAAAATAGTTAGAACTCCGTTTTAGTTGATTCTTGTTGTGTTGACTTTGTTTCCATAATACCTACTGAACAAAATTATAAAACTTTGCTTAAGATCATTAGATCTAATTTGGGGCTAATTAGATGGTTGGATCTCCTATTTATCCTATGAATTATATTAGTGACCCAAATTGTTTTAACCTATGGGAAATCAATCCTAGTAACACCCTTAACACTATTGCAACCCAATTATGCTACCTTGGTCAATTTAGAAAACCAATCTTGCATAAAATACCATGTTGCATGCATGCATGATTATCTCTGTGACATGTTTTGAGCAAGTTGTGATCAGATCTATGTCTGTGATTCGCTAGATTGTTCGGAGTGCGCTAAGGAGTGCTATTGTGTAGAGTCCTGCTCGGACCAAGGCAAGTTACACCACTTGTTCATAACTTTTGTCCCAGTTTTGTTTCTATGCATGTGATCTTCAAAATTCTGTAGTATGCATGTATAGGATGTTCTAGTAGAATTTCTTCCTTAGTATTATTTTGCAAGTGCGATGATTTTGTAGTATGCCATGAGTAGCTCTATACTTAGGATTTTCCCTCCTAGTAGGTTACCCCCTGTTTTTGCTAAGTATTGCTTGCTATGCTATATATACAAAGTACCGTTGGGGGGTTCGAAAGACAAAGAATTTTTCTAAGTATAAAGGCTCTCTAGAGCAAACTTTTCTCCTCAAAATCCACTTCAAAATAAAACTAAGTTTTCTTCTGGGCGAAATGGTTGTCGGGTCAACGAGTGAGATTTTGGTGGAGGACGGCCGCCCAGGAATCAAAGAAGTCTGCCATGTTTCAGAATTCAGACGCTTCTAGTGCAACCACAATACATTATGGGCTCTGTCTTGGCCTAGTACTTAGTGGGAAACCTCACCTGGGTACCAACATTTGGAGGTTCTTGGCACGGTTGGATCCGTAAGGTAGAGGGGATACTAAAGGAAAGCCTCGACATGGTCTTGTCTGTAAAAGGACTTAATCGTGGATTGTGGGTAAAATGCACAAACTCTCGTGAGTATTGCAATCTGATCGATCAGCCGTGTTCACGGAAACAGAACAACATTGAGCATCTGAAGGATGGAGCCTCTGAAAGATCTTCCTCTCTCTTTTCTAAACAAAGTTTTGAAACCCCATGGCGTGAGTAATATCGCTAATGGGTGGGAATTTGGGAACTTGGTGTGTAATATCCAAGTGTCGCTTGGTGCGTAATATCCAAGTGTTTGGTTGTTTGGACACTTGGTGCGTAATATCCTCGTGTGCCACTCGACCTTATTTTATCTAAGCAAATGTTTACAAAGTAGGAAAAATCTTCTCTCCTTTTCTCTACTTAAGAAAACTAGCTTTGAGCAAATGAACTCTACAGCCTAAACTAGCCTTGCATGTAGAGATAGTCTTTTTTCTCCTTGGTGTAATTTGCCAATACATTTAAAGTATTGACCCAACTTGTTGGCTGCACGTCTTATGTGTAGAATCCGAAGATTGAAAGGTATGTAGGGATCGCGAGTCTACACTCGACAAGCCTGGGGCGTGATGGACTCAAGATGCTTTTATGTTTCCGCTGTTATTTGAGCTAGCATAATGCTAAGCAATTTTGTAATAAATTTATACTCTGGATTCTCCGTGTAATAATGACTTTGTGTTTTACATGATATTTCATCGACTGTGAGTGCTAGCTATTGATACAGGGACTAGCATGCTAATCACAGGGACTTAGGATCCTTACCGATCCGAGATCGCTACACTTATTTAGGATACCGAAGTTTGCACCTCCTTGCTTAGTGAGCGCAATGATGGCCGCGTGTAAATCCTCACAAATTATGCCCCAATATTTTCGGAAGAATAAACCAATGAAACCGTCTGGACCCGGAGCCTTCTCTGGCGGGAGTGCAAAGACTGCCGCCCAAAGCTCATCAAGGCTGAAAGGCTCGTCCAGCTGGGTAAGGTCTCTCTGAGCATATCCAAGGGCGGCCCAATTCAGGGAAGCCGATCGAGGTTGCGCCGAGCCCAAGAATGCCTGAAAATGCTCCTTCAGGGCCTCTTCCTTCTCGGCATGAGAGACCGCAAGCCCACCTGGCGACGAGAGAACCTGAATAATTTTTTTCGCCTTCTACCGTTAGCACGAAGATGAAACAGTCTAGAGTTAGTGTCTTCGAGCCGAATCGAAGACAGCCTAGCCTGATGACGGATTTTTATCTTGTTAATCACTGCTAGACCATGAATTTTATCGCGCAGACTTACACGTAGGCCTCTCTCGGCCGACGAGAGCATTCTAACTTCTTGAGCCGCATCTAGCCGGCCAATCACCTCCCTTGCAATGGCCAGCTGCAAGCGCAGGTTACCAAAGAATTTCCTATACCAACGTTTCAGGCTCCTTGCCGAGCGCTCAAGCTTTACATGCAAATGCCGAATTGGATCAGGTGAGGCCACGTCCTGCTCCCAAGCAAGCTGCACCACCTCCTGGAATCCCTCCATATGTACCCAAAAGGACTCAAATCTGAATGGTTTATGTCGCGGGAAATCAGCTACACCGAGGAGCAGAAGAGGCGCATGGTCCGAGAGAGAAGAAGGCAGCGACTGTAGGATGGCCGATGGGAAGGACATGTCCCAGTCCTCCGAGCAGAAAAATCTGTCGATGCGCGTCATTGTCGGGCTCCGCTGCTCACTGGACCAGGTGAATTCTCTTCCCAAAAGGCGTAGCTCCCGCAAGCGCATGGCATCGAGTGCGGCCTTAAATTTTCTCATGAGGCGCCTATTAAAATTTCCATTATTTTTGTCCGCGGCCATATAAATGAGGTTGAAATCTCCGAAGATCAGCCAACGCGCAGGCCTCGCAGCCGCGAGGGAGCGCAATTCATCCATGAAAGCAACCTTCTATGTTTCGCCCTGCGGCCCATAGACACCCGTGGCCGTCCAAACGAATCCGTCTTTATTGTTTGTTATGGTTGCAGAAATCGTATTGTCCGATGTGCTTGCGTTTGAAAGAGAGAAAACTCTGCTGGAAGGAGCAAGGATGATTCCACCTCTCGTTTCGTCGGCCGGCAAGAAGGAGAAATCATCCACAAAATCTCCACCCAGAGTTTCGAGGATGCACTGCGTGTCCACATTCTACAATTTTGTCTCCCGAGGACAAACCAACGTAGCCTTTGAATCTCTCACCAGATCACGCACATCATCACGCTTGTCCGAGCTGTTGAGACCATGCACATTGCTGCTTAGCAGCCTGAGTTTACTAGCTTCCTCCATCTGCCACCAACAAGCAACATGCATCAAACACGCAACAAACCCAGCTAAACTCGAGCCTTAGGAACTAATGGGAACTAACATGAACTAACAGTCGCTTGCAACACTACCACTGGAGCCTCGGCAACAGACTGGGCCGCTCCAACACACATACAACATCCACGCACACACAAAACGACACAGACCCAAACCACAGCTTTTACCCAAGCAACCAACTCCCACTCCGAACTGATCCAGGAGCAGCAACTACACAGCCACAGGCAGATTTGTCTGCCCGCTCAACTGTCCTGCCACCGGCAGGGTCTTCTTCCTCGACTTGATGGCCAAAACAAGATCCTCAATCGCCTGCACGGCCAGCTCAGACAGCGGACCCTCGAAGAGGGCCATGTAGGCCTGCAATAACCTGTCTACGAAAGGCGTCTCCGGCGGCAGCGAGCCGAGCCTCCTGGCGACCGCCTCTTTGGCCAGCATCTCAATTGATGCCCCAGAAGCAGGCCTCTTGGCGATTCTTGCGCTCCTGCGCACAGAAGGAGCAGCTGGAACTCCCTCGCGTTGCTTCGCCGGCATCGCACCCATCACCGTCTCCTGCAGCTAAGCCGTGATCCTTGCAATGAAAGAACCAAGTGGGTCGCCCGCCCTTCCGCTCCCCGCATCCATGGCCCTCTCCTCCTGCACGACCACGGCTTCCTCAGCGCTTCCCGCCTCCACTCCCGTCTTGTCTCCTGACGCTTCATCAATTTCTGCCTCCTCCGCAGACAAGGCCAACGAGCCTCTGTCCGCCACCACCTCGTTGCCCTGTCCGGAGCCGACCGAGGACGGAAAATATTTGAATAGGGGACGGAAAATAAGGAATCCAAAACAAAGTGTGAGTGCAAGCAGAACTAGGCTAAGGAAATAAATTTTGGCATCAATGGAAAAATTATGAATTGGGCGGAAAATAAATGGGAACGAAGTGGAACAAAATTTAGAGCTCATGGAACAAGACACGAGCATAAGAGAAACACAGAATTAGATTATGCAAGAATAATTTTTAGACATGAAGGAACAAATCTTGACTACCGTAAGAATAAAACATTATATTGTTTGAAACAAAATGCAAACAGAAACAAAAACTAGGTGCAATTAAATTTTGACATCCATGGAACGAATCGTGATGATGGATGAAACAATATAAGCAAAAATGAAAAAAAAACCATGGAGCAAAACACAAGTACAAGAGGAATAATTTTTTTAAACATGCAGAATAATTTAAAATACTTGAGAAACAAATCTTGATTGATGTCGGAACTAAAATATATACTATTTGGAATATAATTTAATCACTAATGGATCATAATTTTAAACATAAAAAGACAAGGAAGTAGAAACATAAAACACGAAAAAGAATACAAGAGAGAAGGAAAAAAGAAAAACTACAAAAAAACATATAAGAACATGAAAAAAAAGAAAAGAAAAGAAAAGGAAAAAGAATGTACTGTAAGAAAGAAGAAAATAACTGAGAAATAAACAAAGCATATCAAGTCAACAACCTAACTCTTAAAAAACTGCCTACCTTGCAAAAGGAGCCAACGAACTAAATCAGAGTTTTTTAGGGGTAGGAAAACGAGCGATCAGAGTGTCTGCCAAGCAGCGTGCATGCGTACACGCGAACGCGATTATCGATCGAACTCTACCTACCGAAGAACTTGACGCACTATTTGTGAACAAAATGGGCCAGCCCAGACTCTCGCGCGTGCGAGCGAAATGGTAGCACCCGGACGCTCGGGCGCTAGCGAGCATTCTCCCTGCCGCTCGGGCGTCCCCTCACTTTCCTGATGCTCGGTTGGGCTGGGCAGTTCAGAGGCCCATTTATCGTTTAGGCACTTGGACATCGAGTGAGCCATTTTCTTTAAAATATGCAGAGGGTATTCTCCATGTATTCTATCTACATGTCGACTTAGCTATAATGTACAACGAGGTTGGGTTCCCGGACTGCATGATCCGCGATCGATGGCATGCACTCACTTCGTTGCTTTTCCTCGTTGGTACCCATAGCGTTTTGGTTTTCGAATTTGGGAGCCGTGCCCGCACCCTGGTGAGAGAGAGAGAGAGAGAGAGAGAGAGAGAGTCATTTCCCCCTCTTACTTCTCGCGTTATCCGCTCAACAACGAGGCCGCTGGCGACTTTGCTCGTTGATTTTATCCAATTTCGTCGGCGTCTCCACAGTCCACACACCTCGCTACATCGCTGGCAAGCTCACCACACCATAGCTTGCACCTTGTCGGTGCATTTCTCGGCGAATCGCTGCAGTTCATCGGCTACTGCGATGGATACCCCACCGGTGGCTTCTAGACATCTCCGGCGACATTCGTGCGTCTTCCAGCTACATCCGTTTGTCTCCACACAGGTTCGACTGTCACCGACTGTCGTGGGAATGACCACGGCAGATGCTACAATCGGCAGCGAGTAGTAGAACATGGGGCAAGGGTGGCCACCATCTGCGGTGCGAGATGAGGGCTGAAACACAAGGATTTACCCAGGTTCGCCCCCCCGGAGGGTAAAGACCTACTCCTGCTAGATTGTATTATGGGGAGAGTACAAGGGGGCGACCTCGGCGGCTAGGCAGCGAGTCGCTTGGGTGTATGATGGAACGTATCTTCTATGCGTCTTCTAGGGAGGTTTATATAGACTCACCTTCCTAGGGTTTACAGATCTCAACCGAATCAGTTAAGGAATCAGCGATTCCACGACCTAGTCCGACTGGGCCTATCTATACTTCTGGGCCTTCAGCTTCCAGTCGCTTCAGTCCACGCCAGATCTTGATCCAGTCGCCGTCCTGCAGGCCCACTTGCTGGCGCCAGGGCCAGTAGGAAACGTCCTGCTGGGTATACCCCGGTAGGCATATCCGCATCAGTAGTCCCCGAGGCCGTCGTTGATTGGTCGCAGGCGTTTGCTAGTAGTCGGAGTATGCGGGTCCAATGCGGACGCCCAGTCGAATCGGCGGCGGACTCCTGAACAAAGGAAAAACTAGTTACTCTAGTCGCAATAACGGCGACCAGTCGTGTCGTAGCTCGGCGAACGGGTCAGCGAGTATTCAGTCACTGTTATAGTGATCAGGTCGACGAATAGTCTAGTCGCGTGGAGCGACGAGTCGAATGGATGAAGTTGGACCGTCAGTTGGCGTCAAACTAGCCGTTGGGGTAATCCAACAGTAACTTCGGCGTAATTACCGCGTAGTAACGGCTCCTGAAATTGGCGGGTAGCAACCGCTATATAAGGAGAATGACAGGCGAACGGGGAAACACTCCTTCGTTCTTCCTCCGATCTCGCCCGTCTCCGTTTTCCACTCCGCACAGCAATCCAACTAGCCCCAAAAGCCCCGACCTCCGCGAATTTCCAACCGATGGCCCCCTCCACCGAACCATGGGGTAGGTCCAAGTGTACCAGGGCGCTGCTGGCATCCTTCGAGGAGGCCGGGATCCTACGCACCGGTAGATGGCGTATCCCGGGCCGGAGAAGTGACCCCGGAACCGCGCGAGGGAGAATTCATCTGCTTCACCAGCCATCTGGAGCGGGGGCTGGGGTTTCCCACTTACCTCTTCTTCCGGTGCTTCTACGCCTACTACGAGATCCAACCGTCGGATCTGGGTCCGCATAGCATCGAGCAGCTCGCCATCTTCGTGGCGTTCTACGAGTGCTATCTGGGCTGCAGGCCCTACTTCCCTTTGTGGCAAGATCTGTTCTATGGGAGGATCAGCCGCGAAGAGTCAGGCGGTTCGATGCTGGCCGCGGGTGGCCTGACATTCCAGTTGAAGTCGAAGGCGTCGTTCTTCGACTTGATGCTTTCCACCAAGGCAGCAAACGAATGGAAGAAATCCTGGTTCTACGTCACCGAGTCGACTCCAGACGGTGAGGTGGCGCTTCCAAGGTACTCCGCCGACTGGCCCGAGCCGCGTCGGCTCCAGGTCGGCAAGCTTCCGCTGGATCAGCGGATGGTTGTCGAGAAAATGTTGCAAACCATCCGCGGCCTGAAGAAGAAGGGCCTCCAGACCATCAACCTCTACAACTGCTGGTTCGGGCGGCGGCTCGTGCCTTTGGCCCGCCGCGAACACTACATGTACGAGTATACGGTTAAGGACGACCCGACGAAGTCCTCCTTCGCCGAATGGCATCTGGACGACTACACCCTGGCCCTGAAGAAAATTACCCAGGCGGTGTATCTGGACGCGAAGGCCGGGGTCGCCCCCTATACTGCAAGGCGCCCAGCTCCGACGGTAAGTCGTCATTTCGTCACCACTCGCAGTCACAGACGATGCATTCGTAGTTGTGCTGACGTTGTCTCATGTTTGTTGTAGTTGTTCCGAGTGGTGGAAGGCTGGATCCCACCCGCAGACGACGAAAACTCTAGCTCGTCCGTCTAGGACGGGAGCGAGTCGCCGTCCGCCAGAGGTGACGTCGGGAGCGAAGATGATGATGATGACGACGATGATGAAGACGAGCCCGTGGAAGACGCCGCCCCAACAGTTCGCAAGACTCGCGGGCAACACCAGCGCGAGCTCGTAGCAAGTAGAAGCCTCGAGCCTCACGACGACGATGACGACGAACTTCCCGAGCACACCTCATATCGTGAGGCGACGCCGTCGAAGAAGAATAAAAAGAAGGGGAAGAAGGAGGCGAAGGATCCGCCGAAGAGGAAGACGAAGCCGGCAAAGCAGACGTCTCCGCCCCGATCCGCGACCAGTTCTGACGCCACCAGCTCGGCTAAGGGCGAGGGGGCGCGCACGACCGTGGCGCGAGACGCTGCAGCCCCCCTGGACGAGGTGCCTCTGGCAGCGCTGCCACCTCCATTCGCCCCGGTCTCTGGGTTGGGAGCTACTCCGGCCGCAGCAGCTTCGCCTCCCAGGGAAGCTCCCGCAGCCGTCGTCACAGAGGCTCCTGCTGCAGCCTCGTCTTCGAAGAAACCCTCTGTGTCTTGGGCACACGGTGTATTCGATATGGGCCTCAGTCGGAAGCTGGGCCCGAGCTGGAAAGGCCTGCCAGCATCCGCACCGGTCTACGGTTCATACCAGTCGCCAAGTAAGTCATGTTCATCCGCTTGTCTTCCGTTGTAGTCGGACAGTCTTATTCATATCGTTGTTTCACAGGACTAGAGTTAAAAAGATCAGCCATCCTTCTGTGGCCAAGGTTCCGCCAGTCATCACCGAGGAGGACCCCTCACGGAAGAGGAAAACCGACGAATTCGCTGCTCCCGCCGACGGTGCCAAGAGGGCGAAAGGCGACGACATCGTCACGGTCTCTGATGACACGGCGGTTGCTCCGAGCGAACCTCCGACTGCGGCGGAGGTGGCCTCAAAGACCTAGGAGGCTGTTTCCTTGCCCGAAGTGGCCGAGCCGGCTCCTAGTGGTGTTGCGGCGTCCGCTGCAACTTTCCCTCGCTTCATGGCCAAGGCGGCCGCGGCGAGTGGCGCGGCACCAACGAGCCGGACGCCTGGGGTCGCCGAGATAGAGGTCGAGCAGCGTCGCAGCCACACTCCGGTCATGCTTGCGTCTGTGGACGCACTGCAACTTCACGGCATGCTAGGCGCAGCCATCCAGGTATGTCCAGTCCCCGAGGATTGGGCCACTGAATTTCAGTGGTCGGATTCTTAAGTTTTTGTAGCGTCTAGTATCTGGGTAACTAGTCGCTGAACTTCAGCAGGTGGGCACTTACGATTTTCAATGTCCAGTCCCCGAGTGCCTAGTCGCTGAATTTCAGAGGGTGGACACTTATGGTTTTCAATGTCCAGTCCCCGAGTGCCTAGTCGCTGAATTTCAGCGGGTGGGCACTTAGGATTTTCAGTGTCCAGTCCCCGAGTGCCTAGTCGTTGAATTTCAGTGGGTGGGCACTTAGGATTTTCGATGTTGTTGACGGTTTATTTTGTGCGCAGGGCCTACAACACGAATCAGCCGATCAGCTTGCACCAAAGTGACGCATGGAGAAGGAACTCGTTGCCGTCCAGGAGACGAACAAGGGGCTCCAAGCAATTGCGGCCGATGCGGAGGAGGTCCGCCGGGGCCTTGTCTCGGCGGGTGACCTGACGGCGGCTCAATCTGCTTTGAGTACGGCCGAGAAGCGAATCGCTGATCTGGAGCTTGAGCTCAAGGAAGCGAAGGCGGAGGCGAGCTCGGCGGAGGGGCGAGCAAAAGCTGCTATTACGGCTGTCGCTGAAGAGCAGAAGGTGTCTGACGCACTCGTTGTTGGGCTGCAGAACGACTTCTCCTCGCTTCAAAGCTTCATCACGGGCCTCTGCCGTCCACTAATTGGTAATCCTTTCTTCCGCTTTCCTCTGCCTGCAACAGCTGCGTTGTGGAGTCGTTGGTGTGCTCACTGCCGGTTTCTGTCCACAGGCCGGATTATTGATAGATCAGAGGAGGCGCAGTCATACGACACGCGGTAGTGTGTGACCACTCTGGTCGACTCGGCCGTGTTGTCCGCGACATGCATTCGAGCATATCTTCAAGAGATATCGCCCACGGAAGTGATTCCTAGCGACCTTGTCGAGGTATGGCGTTATCTGGAGAAGGCTCCGTCGGTCGTCGAATTCATGACGCGGTCGGCCTTCCGGCGCGGGGCGGCGATGGCGCTTAGCCTTGGGCTTGCCCATTTCCCGGAGGACTTCGACCTTGATGATGTGACGAGTGGCTACCCCTCGTCGACGGGCTCTGTCGAGATTGCCGAGGTGCTGAAGCTGACGGACCAGGCTGCGGTGTACTCCGATCGCGTTTGGGCGATGGGCGACCTCCTCCCCTATCAGGAGACGACTGTCGCCCCAAACGATCCCGAACCGAAACATCTGGACTTCAAAGTCGAGTAGCCGTTCCGTGCGGCGATGGCGGGTGAGTTGACGACGTACCCGTCGAACCCGTACGTGCCCTTCATTCGCAATCGCAGGGGTGGCGGCGAGTCGGCGTTGAAACCCGCGGAGTAGAAGCATTGTGCCCTGGGGCGTTAGTAACAAATAGCCATTGAACTTTTCTTGTATTTTGGAACGACTTTGTACTGCTGTAATGGAAATTCGTGTTGTTTTATGATTTGTTTCGCGATTTTGAATGTTGATTGGACGAGTCACCGGGCGCGTCCGCCCTTTTTATGGGGTTTACCTCGTTTGTGATGTATGTGCGATTTTGAATGTTTTGTCAATTGTTTCGCTATTGAGGTCGACTCGCCAGAGCTCGGAGAGCCAGTCGTAGGGCGACTCCCGTGGGTGCTCTTTACTTGACCGTTTTCCCGTGCGCGAACGAGGTCGGGTAGCCGAGTCCCCGAGCGTGGTACTTGGTGGTTCTAGTCGCAGCTCAAGGGTAGGTGAGGACTAAGCGCGTTAGAGTAAGTGCGTCACTCTTGCCTGACCCGAAGGATCAGTCGCATGGCGAGTCCTGGGCACGCTCTCATACTGGGCGTTTTTCCCTAGCCGCTCATATTTGAATGGACGTCAGTCCCCGAGCGTGGTACTTGGCCGTTCGAGTCGCTGCGCCGAGGATGTGGATGACCTTGGTTGCTGTGACGAGCGAGGGTAGTTGTCTTGGCTCGGTAAGCCAGTCGGGCTAGGCGACTCCAATGGGGCTCCAGGTTGGCGTTTTTCGTGGACGTTACAAGGCCTGGGGTCTCCCAGTGCCCTTGTACCGCACTACTTGGCCGTGCCGGTCGCTTTACCAAAGGTTGACTTCTGCGAATAGCTTAACGCTGTTATTACGAGTGCGAGTGGCACAAGACACGGAGAGTAGACGCAATTTGCGGTAACCGATCTGTTTTATTTCATGGTAGGTGGAGGGTACATGTATGGAGTTCTAGGAGTAGAACTTCCGTAGGAGATTTACATTCCACAGTCGCTTGACGTCGAGTTTCCCGTCTCCTCGGACGTCGGTGAGGTAGTAGGCGTCGTTGCCTAGGACTCGCCCGATGGTGAATGGTCCCTCCTAAGGGGGGGGGAGAGCTTGTGCATGCCCTTCTTGTCCTGGATTAGGCGTAGTACCAGGTCGCCTTCCTAGAAAGTGCGAGTCCTTACTCGCCAGCTATGGTAGCGGTGGAGCCCTTGCTGATAGATGGCGGTGCGGGAGCAAGCTAGGTCGCGTGCCTCGTCGAGCTGGTCGACTCTGTCTTGTCATGCGAGTTCGTTTGCAGCCTCCGTGTAGTTGACCATCCTTGGCGAATCGTGCTCGAGGTCAGTGGGCATGACTGCCTCGGTGCCGTACACCATGAATAAGGGTGTAAATCCTGTCGACCTGTTGACGGAGGTGCGAATGCCCCAAATGATGGAGGGTATCTCTTCGACCCAGCACCTGGCGGTGCGCTCGAGTGGTACTTGGAGCCGTGGCTTTAGGCCATGGAGGATGCTCTGGTTGGCTCGTTCCTCCTGGCCGTTGGACTCCGGGTGGGCGACTGAGGCGAGGTCGAGTCGGATGTGATGTTCCTCGCAGAACTTGGCCATGGCTCCTTTGGCGATTTGGTGCCGTTGTCCGCGATGATGCTGTTTGGGAATCCGTAGCGATAGATGAGCTCGCGTAGGAACTTGGTGGCAGTCTTCCCGTCGCATTTGCGGACTGGCTTGGCCTCCACCCATTTTGTGAATTTGTCGACTGCAACCGGCGGGTGAAGCCGGAGGGGGCCTTCTTGAAAGGGCCTACCATGTCCATGCCCCACACGGCGAACGGCCAGGTGATGGGGATTTTCTTGAGCACAGAGCTCGACACGTGGGTCTGGTGGGCGTACTTCTGGCATCCGACGCACCGCTGGACAATGTCGACAGCGTCTGCATGTGCGGTGGGCCAGTAGAAGCCGTGTCGCATAGCCTTTGCGACCAGAGAGCGGGCGCCGGCGTGGTGGCCGCAGTCGCCGGAGTGAATGTCTTGGAGGATTTTACGTCCTTCAGCGGGTTGAACACAGCGTTGGATCACGCCGGTCACGCTGTGCTTGTGGAGCTCGCCGTTGATGATGACGAAGGATTTGCAGTGGCGTGCTATCATCCGGGCGTCCGTTTCATCCGCTGGCAGGGTGCCTCCTTCCAAGTAGGCAGTGTACAACGCGGTCTAGTCGTCTGGCTCGGCGATAAGTGCGACTAGGGCTGCCTCTGGTTGCAGCGGGATTCCGATGTCGATCTTGAAGGGTTTCGCAGCATAGTAAATCAAAATTTTCTACGAAAGCGAACAGAAGGAAAGCCAAGATCTAATCTAGGAGATGCAAACAACGAGAGAGATTGGATTAGATCTTCATACCCTTGAAGATTCGCACAGCGGAACGTTCGTCGGAACGTGGGTGATGTAGTCGTACTCGCTTCTCCTCCTCGCGATCCGATCCGATCTAGCACCACAAGTGGCAGTGCCTCCGTGAGATGCACACGTGCAGCACCTCGACGTCTCCTCCTTCCTCGGACCAGCAAGTATGGTGGAGAGATAGATTGGATCTACAGCACGACGGCGTGGTGTATATGGTGGAGAATTTCTGCCGCAGGGCTTCGCCTACAAACAGTCGGGAGGGGGAGAGGAAGGGCAGCAGGGCAACTGGGTTTGGAGGAAGGTGTAAGCGGTTGAGAGGGGGGGGGGGGCGCACCAGCCCTATATATATAGAGGGGGGTGCGGCCAGCCCTAGCCTCTCCTCCAAGCCTATCTCTAGTTTAAACAATTTAAACTCTCCCTTATCTAGAAATCCTATCTTATCTTATCTCTAGTTTAAACGATTTAAACTCTCTAGGATCGGCTGGGCCCTATGGGGCCTTGTGCCCCTGGCCTAATGCGGCCAGGACACTCCCTCATAGGCCCATGCCCCCTCCCGGAAGGTGGGGCCACGTTGGCCCCCTTCCGGAAGGTTCTAGAAGCTTCCGGTACAATACCGATTAATCCGGAACAATTCCAAACTCCAAAAACTGCACTGCCTTATATGAATCTTATTCTCCGGACCATTCCGGAACCTCTCGTGATGTCCCGGATCCCATCCGAGACTCCGAACAAAAATTCATAAACCAATTATCCAATCTATCCTAGCGTCGAGACACGTTAAGTGTGTGACCCTGCGGGTTCGAGAATATGCAGACATGATCTTCTATCAATAATCAACAACGGGGACTGGGCACCCTTATTGACTCCCACACATTCATCGATGATCATATCGGATGAACCACGATGCCAGGATTCAATCAATCCCATATATATATTCCCTTCGTCTCGCGATATTTTACTTGCCCGAGATTCGATCGTCGGTATCGTCATACCTAGTTCAATCTCGTTCACAGCAAGTACTTTACTCGTTCCGTAATCCGATATCACTTTGTGATTAACTCCTTAACCACATGCTTGCAAGCGGTGTTGATATCGATTACCGAGAGGGCCCGAAGTATATCTCTCCGACTTGGGAGGGACAAATCCCATCTCGATACATACAACCCAACAGATACTTTCCGATCACCTGAGAGACACCTTTATGATCACCCTCTCATAGGATGACGTTTGATGACCTCAAAGCTTTCTTCCGATACCAGGGAGTTGCATTATCTCATGGTCTAAGGAATACAATATTTGACATAGGAAAAACTTCGCAAAGACGAACACGATGACACGATCTAATTGCTTCGCTTAGTTTGGGTCTATCCACCATATCATTCTCCAATGATATGATCTCATTATCAATTGACAACTCATGTCTATGGTTAGGAAACCTTAACCATCATTGATCAATGAGCTAGTCCATAGAGGCGTACTAGGGACACGGTGTTGTTCACAAACCACACAAGTATTAAAGTTTCCGCTTAATACAATTCTAGCATGGAATATAAACTTTATCATGAACAAGAATTATAATAATAACATCTTTATTATTGCCTCTAGGGCATAATTCCAACAGTCTCCCACTTGCACTAGAGTCAATAATCTAGTTTACATTTGGCAACAATCTTACACCCATGGCACTGAGGTGCTGATCATGTTTTACACGTGGAAGAGGTTTAGTCAATGGATCTGCGACATTCAGATCTGTATGTACTTTGCTGATCTTCAGATCTCCATCTGCTATATAATCTCGGATTATATGAAACTTGCGGTTGATATGCTTGGTCTTTGGATGATATCTTGGTTCCTTAGCGAGTGCTATGGCGCCAGTGTTGTCACACAATATCTCCAGTGGGTCCAATGCACTTGGAACCACGCCAAGCTCAGTGATGAAGTTTCTGATCCAAACTCCTTCACTTGACGCTTCTGCAGCAGCCATGTATTCCGCTTCTACTGTAGATCCCGCGACCACGCTTTGCTTGTAGCTTCTCCAGCTCACAGCTCCTCCATTCAAAATATACACGTATCCTGTCTGAGATTTAGCATCATCCTTGTCGGTGTCGAAACTAGCATCGACGTAACCTTTTACGACGAGCTGTTCATCACCCCCATAGACTAAGAACATTTCTTTAGTCCTATTTAGGTACCTTAGGATGTTCTTCACGGCTGTCCAGTGTTCCACTCCTGGATCACTTTGATATCTGCTCGTCAAACTAAGAGCATTGGACACATCCGGTCTAGTACACAGCATGGCATACATGATGGAATCTATGGCCGAGGCATAAGGCACTTTGCTCATAGCTTCCCTATCATTTACCGTAGCTGGACACTGAGCCTTGCTCAATATCTTACCTGACAACATAGGCACTGAACCTTTCAATGCCTTATCCATTCTGAACCTTTTCAGAACTTTGTCTAGGTATGTACTCTGGCTTAAAACTATCAAGCGTCTTTGTCTATCTCTATAGATTTTGATGCCCAATATATAAGCAGCTTCACCTAGGTCTTTCATTGAAAAACACTTGTTCAAATAACTCTTCACATCGTTAAGCATGTTGATGTCATTTCCAATAATCAATATGTCATCCACATATAGTACCAGAAACGTCACCGAGCTCCCACTCACTTTCTTGTAGATGCAAGCTTCGTAGCAATTTGGAACAAATCCAAAGCTCTTGATCACTTGATCAAAACGAAGGTTCCAACTCCGAGATGCTTGCTTCAGTCCATAAATGGAACGCTGAAGTTTGCATACTTTATCAGCATCCTTAGGATCGACAAAACCTTCGGGTTGCATCATATACAACTCTTCATCAATGTTGCCATTGAGGAAAGCAGTCTTGACATCCATTTGCCATATTTCATAATCATGAAACGCAGCAATTGCTAATAAAATCCGAATGGACTTAAACATCGCTACGGGAGAGAAAGTCTCATCGTAGTCAACACCTTGAACTTGTCGAAAACCTTTCGCAACAAGCCGTGCTTTATAGACGGTAACATTACCATCCGCGTCCGTTTTCTTCTTGAAGATCCATTTGCACTCAACGGCCTTTCGGTCGCTAGGAGGGTCCACCAAAGTCCATACTTGGTTTTCGCTCATGGATCCCAATTCGGATTTCATGGCTTCTAGCCATTTCTCAGAGTCTGGGCTCATCATCGCTTCCTCATAGTTCGTAGGTTCACTGTCTTCTACTAACAAGACAGTCAAGACAGGGTTGCCGTACCACTCAGGAGGGGCACGCGACCTTGTCGACCTGCGACGTTCAGTAGCAGCATCGTCCGAAGCTTCATGCCTTGTCATTAGCTTCCTCTATTGTTGGTGCAGGCGGCACTGGAACAATTTCAGGTGCTGCGCTACTCTCCAATTCAAGAGAAGGTTCAATAACCTCGTCTAGCTCTACTTTCCTCCCACTCACTTCTTTCGAGAGAAACTCCTTCTCAAGAAAGGAACCGTTCTTTGCGACAAACACTTTGCCTTCGGTTCTGTGATAGAAGGTATACCCAATAGTTTCCTTAGGGTATCCTATGAAGACGCATTTCTCTGCTTTGGGTTCGAGCTTGTCCGGCATCAACTTCTTGACGTAAGCTTCGCATCCCCAAACTTTAAGAAACGACAACTTAGGTTTAGCACCAAACCACAGTTCATACGGTGTCGTCTCAACGGATTTAGATGGAGCCCTATTTAAAGTGAATGCAGCGGTTTCTAATGCATAACCCCAAAATGATAACGGCAAATCAGTAAGAGACATCATTGATCGGACCATATCTAATAGGGTTCGATTCCGGCGTTCAGACACACCATTGCGCTGTGGTGTTTCGGGTGGCGTGAGTTGTGAAACGATTCCACTTGCTTTGAGATGCGTGAGAAAATCATAACTCAAATATTCGCCCCCACGATCGGATCGTAGAAACTTAATCTTTCTGTTACGATGGTTCTCCACTTCATTCTGAAATTCTTTGAACTTTTCAAACGTTTTAGATTTATGTTTCATTAAATAGATATACCCATATCTACTTAAGTCATCGGTAAAAGTGAGAAAATAGCGATATCCACCGCGCGTCGAAACACTCATCGGTCCGCATACATCGGTATGTATGATTTCCAACAAGTCCGTTGCTCGCTCCATCATACCGGAGAACGGGGTTTTGATCATCTTGCCCATGAGGCATGGTTCGCATGTGTCAAATGATTCAAAATCAAGAGACTCCAAAAGTCCATCAGAATGGAGTTTCTTCATGCGCTTTACACCAATATGACCCAGACGACAGTGCCACAAATAAGTAGTATTATCACTATCTACTTTGCATCTCTTAGCCTCAATGTTATGGATGTGTGTTTCATCCCTTTCGAGATTTAGAAGAAATAAACCATTCACAAGAGGTGCATGACCATAAAAGATGTTACTCATATAAATAGAACAACCATTATTCTCCGATTTAAATGAATAACCGTCTTGCAATAAACACGATCCAGAAATAATGTTCATGCTCAACGCAGGCACATAATAACATTTATTAAGGTTTAAAACTAATCCCGAAGGTAGAACTAAGGAGAGCGTGTCGACGGCCATCACATCAACTCTTGATCCGTTGCCAACGCGCATCATCACCTCATCCCTCGCAAGCCGCCGTCTATTCCGTAGCTCCTGTTTCGAGTTACAAATATTAGCAACTGAACCGGTATCAAATACCCAGGCACTACAACGAGGGCTAGTAAGGAAAACATCAATAACATGTATATCAAATATACCTTTGATGGTGCCAGCCTTCTTGTCCGCTAAGTACTTCGGACAGTTGCGCTTCCAGTGACCCTTGTCCTTGCAATAGAAGCACTCAGTGTCTGGCTTGGGACCAGACTTGAGCTTCTTCTCAGCAGGGGCAACGCGCTTGCCGCCGCCTTTCTTGAAGGGCTTCTTTGCACCTTTACCTTTCTTGAAGGAGGGCTTGTTGACCATCAACACATGATTATCCTTCTTGATGTCCACCTCTGCAGCCTTCAGCTTTGCGAAGAGCTCGGTGATCGTATCAGTGGAACCAATCTGATTATGAGTCACTACAAAACTTTTGTAGCTGGGAGGGAGTGATTGCAAAACCCTGTCAATCTTGAGCTCCTCTGGAATCTTGCAGTCCAGTTGCTCAAGGCATTGAGTGTAGCCCGACATCTTAATGGCGTGCTCACTAACGGAACTCCCTTCCTCCATCTTGCAGTTAAAGAACTTCTCAGAGATCTCATATCTCTCAGAACGGGCCTGAGTCTGAAACATGGTTTTCAGCTCCTCGAGAATCTCAAAGGGCCCGGGATAGTTTTCAAAACGATTTTGAAGTTCCGGTTCCATAGCAAACAACATGGTGCTCTTAATCACACCATAATCATCTTTGCACGACTGATAGATAGCTTTCTCATCAGCCGGCGCAGTTGCAGCAGGGGGGTTACCTAACGCTTTCTCAAGGACATAGTCCTTTTGTCCGCCAGACAGAATGATTCTTAGATTGCAGAACCAGTTGGTGAAGTTAGACCCATTGTTTCTAAGCTTTTCTTTCTCAGCAAAAACGTTGAAGTTGAAGTTGGACTTGGCCATGTGATCTACAGTATTTGCAAGTACAATTTAGACCATGTTCATGATAAATAGTTCAACTTAATCAAATTACTAGATGAACTCCCACTAAATTCAACATCCCTCAAGTTGTTTAGTGAACACGATCCAAATTCACCACACCTAATCCGATCATCACGAGAAGAGATGTGGTTTCAATGGTGGACAACGAAGTGTCGATCATATCATTCATATGACTCATGCTTAACCTTTCGGTTCTTGTGTTCCGAGGCCATGTCTGTACATGCTAGGCTCGTCAAGTTAGACCCAAGTATTTCCGCGTGTGCAAAACTGGCTTGCACCCGTTGTATGTGAGCGTAGAGTCTATAGCACCCGATCATCACGTGATGCTTGGACACGACGAACTTTCGCAACGGTGCATACTTGGGGAGAACACAGTTTTATCTTGATCTTTAAGTGAGGAATCATCTTATAATGCTACCGTCGCGATCTAAGCATAATAAGATACATAAAAGGATAAACATCACATGCATATAACTTTATGTGACATGGTATAGCCAATCTTCGCGCAATGATCTCCATCTTGTGCGTTCCGGCATGATCTCCATCACTCCACCATGATTGCCTCCACCACGAATAGCAACTACAACTATTGCTAACTACTTAGCGATAAAGTAAAGCTATTACATGGCGTATAAGAAGTTGACTCGCAGGTCATACACAATTATAAAGACAACCATATGGCTCCTGCCGGTTGTGTACTCATCGACATGCAAGTCGTGAAACATTACAAAACATGATCATCGCATACATTATACACATCACATCTTGGGCCATACCATATCACAGAAAACACTCCCTGCAAAAACAAGTTAGACGCCTCTACTTTGTTGTTGCATGTTTTACGTGGCTTATGGGAGTAGATGCTAAGAACGATTCTTACCTACGGAAAGCCACAACGGTGATATTATGGTTGCCAAACTCCGGTGTTAATCCCATGACAACTATAGTGAGAGAAACTGACATCCACCAGCCGCATGTATGGTACAAGCCACACGTCAAGTGCGGAGCCGGTCTCGCGAACGACGTCGCGTAAGGTTGGCCTGGACCGCTTCAATCTCACTATCCCGCGTCATAAGAAGAACACAAACAAGAGGCTTGCAACAGAAAACATCAACGCCCGCAACAACCATGTTGCGTTCTACTCGTGAATCACATCTACGCATAGATCTAGCTCTGATACCACTGAAGGGTTTCGCAGCATAGTAAATCAAAATTTTCTACGGAAGCGAACAGAAGGAAAGCCAAGATCTAATCTAGGAGATGCAAACAACGAGACAGATTGGATTAGATCTTCATACCCTTGAAGATTCGCACAACGGAACGTTCGTCGGAACGTGGGTGATGTAGTCGTACTCGCTTCTCCTCCTCGCGATCCGATCCGATCTAGCACCACAAGTGGCGGTGCCTCCGTGAGATGCACACGTGCAGCACCTCGATGTCTCCTCCTTCCTCGGACCAGCAAGTATGGTGGAGAGATAGATTGGATCTACAGCACGACGGCGTGGTGTATATGGTGGAGAATTTCTGCTGCAGGGCTTCGCCTACAAACAGTCGGGAGGGGGAGAGGAAGGGCAGCAGGGCAACTGGGTTTGGAGGAAGGTGTAAGGGGTTGAGAGGGGGGGCGCACCAGCCCTCTATATATAGAGGGGGTGCGGCCAGCCCTAGCCTCTCCTCCAAGCCTATCTCTAGTTTAAACAGTTTAAACTCTCCCTTATCTAGAAATCCTATCTTATCTTATTTCTAGTTTAAACGATTTAAACTCTCTAGGATCGGCTGGGCCCTATGGGGCCTTGTGCCCCTGGCCCAATGCAGCCAGGACACTCCCTCATAGGCCCATGCCCCCTCCCGGAAGGTGGGACCACGTTGGCCCCCTTCCGGAAGGTTCTAGAAGCTTCCGGTACAATACCGATTAATCCGGAACAATTCCGAACTCCAAAAACTGCACTGCCTTATATGAATCTTATTCTCCGGACCATTCCGGAACCTCTCATGATGTCCCGGATCCCATCCGAGACTCCGAACAAAAATTCATAAACCAATTATCCAATCTATCCTAGCGTCGAGACACGTTAAGTGTGTGACCCTGCGGGTTCGAGAATATGCAGACATGATCTTCTATCAATAATCAACAGCGGGGTCTGGGCACCCTTATTGACTCCCACACATTCATCGATGATCATATCGGATGAACCACGATGCCAGGATTCAATCAATCCCATATATATATTCCCTTCGTCTCGCGATATTTTACTTGCCCGAGATTCGATCGTCGGTATCGTCATACCTAGTTCAATCTCGTTCACAGCAAGTACTTTACTCGTTCCGTAATCCGATATCACTTTGTGATTAACTCCTTAACCACATGCTTGCAAGCGGTGTTGATATCGATTACCGAGTGGGCCCAAAGTATATCTCTCCGACTTGGGAGGGACAAATCCCATCTCGATACATACAACCCAACAGATACTTTCCGATCACCTGAGAGACACCTTTATGATCACCCTCTCATAGGATGACGTTTGATGACCTCAAAGCTTTCTTCCGATACCAGGGAGTTGCATTATCTCATGGTCTAAGGAATACAATATTTGACATAGGAAAAACTTCGCAAAGACGAACACGATGACACGATCTAATTGCTTCGCTTAGTTTGGGTCTATCCACCATATCATTCTCCAATGATATGATCTCATTATCAATTGACAACTCATGTCTATGGTTAGGAAACCTTAACCATCATTGATCAATGAGCTAGTCCATAGAGGCGTACTAGGGACACGGTGTTGTTCACAAACCACACAAGTATTAAAGTTTCCGCTTAATACAATTCTAGCATGGAATATAAACTTTATCATGAACAAGAATTATAATAATAACATCTTTATTATTGCCTCTAGGGCATAATTCCAATAGATCTCCCTTGGGGGAGAGACGGAAGGCTTGGTGATGGTGTCGAGGAAGACGCCGACGGGTGGTGCGAGTCGAGCCGAGCCGATGCGAGAGAGTGTGTCGGCCTCCTCGTTCTTCCGCCTGTCGATCCACTTGACGGAGTAGCCTGCGAAGTGTCCACCCAGCTTGTCCACTGCTTGGCGGTATGCCGCCATGGTGGGGGAGACGGCGTCGCAGGTGCCAGCGACTTGCCGGGCGACGAGGTCGGAGTCTCCGTAGCAGCGCAGGCGGTTGACGTTCATTTCCTTGGCAGCTCGCATGCCGTGGAGTAGCGCCTCATACTCGGCCATGTTGTTGGTGCAGGGGGTGAATTCGAGGCATAGGATGTAGCGGAGCTTGTCGCCCTTTGGAGAAGTTAGCATGATCCCTGCTCCTGCGCCGTCCGCGTTCTTGGAGCTGTCGAAGTGTAAGCTCCAGTAATGGAGGTATGGCAGCTTTTCTGGCTGCTAGGCCTCTTCCCAGTCGGCGATGAAGTCCGCGAGAGCCTGCGACTTAATCGCTTTGCATGGCTCGTACTTGATGTTTTGGATGCCGATCTCGACGGCCCACTTGGCGACTCTCCCGGTCGCCTCATGGTTGCGGATGATGTCCTGCAACGGTGCTGAGGAGACGACCGTTATCGGGTGCTCCTGGAAGTAGTGTGGCAGTCGCCGCTGTGCTCTGAAGACCGCGTATACCAGTTTCTGGTATTGCAGGTAGCGCTGGCGTGATTCGGTGAGGACTTCGCTGATATAGTATACTGGTCGCTGCACCGGGCGCTCCTTTCCTTCCTCTGGTCGTTCGACGACCATGACGGCGCTGACGACGCGCTCGGAAGCCGCGACGTAGACCAGCATGGGTTCCTTGTCGACGGGGGCGGCGAGTAGCACCTTCTTGAGGTCGCGGAGCGCATCATCCGCCTCCTTGTCCCACTGGAAGGTGGGGTTATTGCGCATCAGGCGGTAGAGGGGCATCGCCTTTTCGCCCAATCGGGGGATGAAGCGACTGAGAGCCGCGACTCGCCCGGCCAGCTTCTGGATGTCGCGCAGGCACTCGGGTTTGCTGAGTCGAGCGATCGTGTCGATCTTTGTGGGGTTTACCTCGATCCCGCGCTTGGAGACAATGTATCCCAGTAGCTGCCCGGCTGGTACGCCGAAGGTGCATTTGCCTAGGTTTAGCTTTATCTTGTATTTCCGCAGGTTGGCGAATGTTTCCGCCAGGTCAGCGAGTAGGTCGCTCTGGCGAGCGGACTTCACCACCATGTCGTCGATGTAGACGTGGATATTGCGGCCAATTTGGCTCGCAATGCACTCCTTCATGCACCGCTGGTAGGTTGCCCCGGCGTTCTTTAGGCCGAAGGTCATGGCAGTGTAGCAGAAGGCTTCGAATGGCGTGATGAACGCCGTCTTTTCTTCGTCCTCAATGACCATTTTGATCTGGTTGTACCCAGAGTAGGCACCGAGGAAGCATAGCGACTCCGAGCCCGCGGTGGAATCGATGATTTGGTCGATCCGCGGGAGGACGAATTGCTCCTTCGGGCAGGCGCTATTTAAGTTTGTGTAATCGATACACATCCTCCAGGTCCCATTTTTCTTCTAGACCAGGACTGGGTTTGCCAGCCACTTGGAGTACTTGATTGGCCGGATGAAGCCTGCAGCGAGTAGACGCTGCACCTCCTCGGCGATGGCTCGGCGGCGTTCTTCATTGAAGGGCCACAGCGACTGCTTGACAGGTCGCACTTTGGGGTCGGCATTGAGTTTGTGCTCAGTGAGTTCCCTAGGGACGCCAGGCATGTCAGAGGGCTTCCATGCGAAGATATCCCTGTTCTCACGGAGGAACTCGATGAGTGCTCCTTCCTATGTTGGGCTCATGCCCGTCCTGATCGTCACCGTCTGGCTGGAGTCGCCTGGGACAAGCTCGACGGTGCGGGTATGTGTCGTTGACTCGAAGGCTGAGGTGTTGCCGCCCTTCGAGTTGGGCTTCTTGAGTATGGTGGGTTCATCGTTGTTGACCCCGCTCGCATACTTGGCGAGCTCGTCGGCGTGGTTGGCCTCTGCCGCGATGACGATGTCAGCGAGTTCGGCTCCTTTGGCCTCGCACTCGGCGGCCATGTCGGGGTCGCCGTGGATGGTGATGACGCCGCGCGGTCCAGGGAGGTTCATCGCGTTGTACGCGTAGTGGGGCGCCGCCATGAACTTGGCGAACGCCTGGCGCCCCAGGACGCAGTAGTAGGGGCTGTCGAAGGGCACCAGCTCGAAGACGATCCGCTCGGTGCGGAAGTTTGCCGGTGTGCCGAAGGTGACTGGCAGCGTGACCTTGCCGATCGAGTACGCCTTCCGACTGGGGACGATGCCGTGGAACGTGGTGTAGGTTGTCTCGATCATCGACTGCGGGAGCCGTAGTCGCCTGAAGGTGTCCAGGTACAGGATGTTGATGGAGCTGCCGCTGTCCATCAATGTCTTGGGGAGCCAGTAGTATCCCACCTTGGGATTGACCACCAGGGCGACTCGGCCTGGGTACTCGATCCGTGGCGAGTGGTCCTGGCGGCTCCACATGATTGGTTGCTGAGACCAGTTGAGGAACTGGGGGACGTCCACCTGGGCCACCGTGTTGACGGCGACGGCGCGGGCGATGACCTTCTTCTCGCGCTTCATGTTGAAGCCTGTGAAGGTGTGGAGAGAGCCGACCACGCTGCCAAATTTTCCGCCGTTTGGCGGGTTGTTGTCGGGGTATTCCCGCGTGCGCCGTGCCTTCTCGATCTCCTTGAGAGAGTGGCAGTCGGTGGTCGTGTGTGTAGAGGGCTTCCCTTCCCTGCTGTGAAATACACAAGGTTGGTTAAGAAGGGCCGCGGGGTCGAACCTCGGCTTCGCCATATAGTTTCCGCCGTTGCGGCGTTTCCCCCCGTCGCGGCGGAAGCTCTTGGGCTCGTGCTGCGCGTATCCAGCGTTGGCGACGAAGTCGACTCGCCCGTCACTGCGGCGCTTGCCGGTGAGGCGAGTGTTGCTGTAGCGTAGATCGGATCGTCTTCCATTGTCGTGGCCGCTCGTGCGGCGTTGTCCTCCTGACTCGTCGTCGGTTTCTTGGTTTGGGTCTTCCTCCGTGTACCTTTTGGCAATCTCTAGGAGATCCGGTATGTTGTCGAGTGTGCGGTACGCTCGTTTGAGCTTGGCGACCAGGGGCTCGTAGCGGCACGAGGTCTTGAAGTAGTGGATCGTGGTGTCTGGGTGGATGCCGACCGCGTTGTACCACAGTTCTTGCCACCATTGGACCCAGCTGTGGGTCGACTCTTGAGGTCCCTGGACGCATTGTTCCAGATCCTCGATGGTGGTGGCGCGGGTGTATGAACCCTCGAAGTGCCTGACGAAGGCGTCGCGCATCTCTTCCCAGGAGTCGATGCTATCCGCGGGAAGAGTGTTGATCCACTGCCTGCACGCTCCCTCCATCATCAGGGGAAGGTAGCGGGCGGCTAGTAGATCGGTGTGGCCGGCGATCCCCATCGCCATGAGGTAGGTATCCAGCCACACAGAGGGATCGTACGAGGGATCGTACTTCTCTATTTCCTTCGGCGCTTTGAAGTTCGCCGGGTATCTCTCGCCTCGGATCATCGGTCGGAAGCACCGGGGCCTGAGTCGGCTTAGCGACCCCCTCGGCTCACCATCTCGGCGGTTGGTGAGTGTATGCCGCAGGTCGTTGGGCTGGCGTGCGCACCAGCTCTGGTTGTTGATGATGTGGGTGCGGGCATCGACGGGTTGACCGTTGGCGGCGACGAAGTTGGTCGCCGGCCAGGGGTCGTTGGTGGAGAGTGCCGCGTTCGCGGGTCGGTGTTGGAGCTGTAGTGGTTCGGGTGGCGGGCAGTTGAGGGTGTTTGCCGCCATGGGGCGGCCGCTTGAGGCCGCTCTGCTGCCCGATGAATGCGAGTACATCCGACCCTGTGAGTCGACGCCTGTGTTTTGTCGCTCGACCGCTTTTGCGAGAAGGGCCTTGTCATACTGGATCTGCAGGGCGCCTTCACCAGTGGCTGCGATGTTGTCGACTGCTGCTCGGCCCGCGACGAGGTTGTCCATTGGGGTGGAGAACAGCGGTAGGCCGTTTGCATCTCGCTCCCGTGAGGAGACCACGATCCTCGGCTGGTACCTAGGGGGTGCGCGGTTGGGTGGTGGCAGGGCGCCATTGGCCGTTGACCCTGGTGGGGGCCGAGTGCTTCCTCCTGGTGGCGCGTTCTCGCAGATCGCGCGCTCGGCCGTGCGGGCCGGGTCGTTCTCATCGTTGAAATTCAGGGCGCGCCCCTGGACAGTGGGGTTCAGGCGCGACCTGATTCGGAGCTGGTGGTAGCGCGACAGCTCCTGCGCTGTCACCTGCTCGAGGCAAAAATTTTCGCGCTCGGCTTGTTCCTTATGGACTGCTTCCGCCAGTTTCAGGCGGAGTTCCTCGACCTCCATTGCCGTCGCGTTGGGAGGGATCGGCGTGGAGAATGGATCTTCCGGTGGGTGGGCGCCAGTCGCCATGTAGGTCGCGGCGTGGTGGCCGGTTCTGTCGCGGAGGTCGACGGAGTTCTCCAACCCGGAATCAAAGTCGAAGATCCCAAGGATAGAGGGATCCTCAAAGTCTCCGACGTTGGAGACCTGGGTGATGGAGCATGCGGGTGACGCGGCGACAATGGACCCGACGAGTGATGCCGGGGTCGCCGAATCGGCGTCGTCGTTGAGGGCCGCGTCTTCCGCGACCGCGGTGGTTTCGGCCACGTTGCTGTGGGCCGAGTCGTACTCGGAGGCGAGGCGGTGGATTGTGCGGACCTGACTCTCAGAGAGCCGGTCACATGGCGGAGACTTGCGGATGCGAGCCGAGTCCTCCGAGATGATGACGTCGGTGAGGCCGATGAAGAGGCTGATCGTGCCAACCGGCAGGATCATGCTACGCGTGACGGGCCGAGCCGTCGGGACGTAGCTGATCGGCAAGATCTGGAGCATCTCGCCGATGGCGATCATGCGGCCAGTGGCGATCGTCTCGTTGATGGGCAGATTGGATCTCGCCACAGAACACCGGCCTGACCGGCCAGGCCCCACGGTGGGCACCACTGTCGTGGGAATGACCACGACAGATGCTGCAATCGGCAGCGAGTAGTAGAACATGGGGCAAGGGCGGCCAGCCATCTGCGGTGCGAGATGAGGGCTGAGACACAAGGATTTACCCAAGTTTGCCCCCCGGAGGGTAAAGACCTACTCCTGCTAGATTGTATTATGGGGAGAGTACAAGGGGGCAAGCTCGGCGGCTAGGCAGCGAGTCGCTTGGGTGTATGATGGAACGTATCCTCTATGCGTCCTCTAGGGAGGTTTATATAGACTCACCTCCCTAGGGTTTACAGATCTCAACCAAATCAGTTAAGGAATCAGCGATTCCACGACCTAGTCCGACTGGGCCTATCTATACTTCTGGGCCTTCAGCTTCCAGTCGCTTCAGTCCACGCCAGATCTTGATCCAGTCGCCGTCCTGCAGGCCCACTCGCTGGCGCCAGGGCCAGTAAGAAACGTCCTGCTGGGTATACCCCGGTAGGCATATCCCCATCAGTAGTCCCCGAGGCCGTCGTTGATTGGTCGCAGGCGTTTGCTGGCAGTCGGAGTATGCGGGTCCAATGCGGACGCCCAATCGAATCGGCGGCGGACTCCTGAACAAAAGAAAACCTAGTTACTCTAGTCGCAATAACGGCGACCAGTCGTGTCATAGCTCGGCGAACGGGACGGCGAGTATTCAGTCACTGTTATAGTGATCATGTCGGCGAATAGTCTAGTCGCGTGGAGCGACGAGTCGAATGGATGAAGTTGGACCGTCAATTGGCGTCAAACTAGCCGTTGGGGTAATCCAACGGTAACTTCGGCGTAATTACCGCGTAGTAACGGCTCCCGAAATTGGCGGGTAGAAACCGCTATATAAGGAGAATGACAGGCGGACGGGGAAACACTCCTTTGTTCTTCCTCCAATCTCGCCCATATCCGTTTTCCACTCCGCACAACGATCCAAGTAACCCCAAAAGCCCCGACTTCCGTGAATTTCCAACCGATGGCCCCCTCCACCGAACCATGGGGCAGGTGCAAGTGTACCAGGGCGCTGCTGGCATCCTTCGAGGAGGCCGGGATCCTGCGCGCCGGCAGATGGCGTATCCCCGCGGCCGGAGAAGTGACCCCGGACCCGCGCCAGGGAGAATTCATCTGCTTCACCAACCATCTGGAGCGGGGGCTGGGGTTTCCTACTTCCCTCTTCTTTCGGTGCTTCTGCGCCTACTACAGGATCCAACCGTCAGATCTGGGTCCGCTCAGCATCGAGCAGCTCGCCATCTTCGTGGCGTTCTGCAAGTGCTACCTGGGCTGCAGGCCCTACTTCCCTTTGTGGCAAGATCTGTTCCATGGGAGGATCAGCCGCGAAGAGTCAGGCGGTCCGATGCTGGCCGCGGGTCGCCTGACATTCCAGCTGAAGTCGAAGGTGTCGTTCTTCGACCTGATGCTGACCGCCAAGGCAGCAAACGAATGGAAGAAATACTGGTTCTACGTCACGAGGCATACCACTCATGTTTGGTTCCACTTCTCTCTTCCCTTTTGATTTGTTTATTGGAAACTCGAAGTCAATCACTCTCCTGCAAATATACGAGAACCTCGAGGAGAAAAGAAAAGAAAGAGGGAAAATAAAGATAAATGGAGAAATATTTTTGTTGTTTTTGAGAAACGGAATTTAAAGAATAGAAAATTGGCGGCAAAGCTTGGCTAGAAAATCTTTAAAATAAAAAATAACTAAAGATAAGGTGTTGGGGAAACCAACACGAGTGCTTATAAACTCAAACTAAAAAGCATAACCTCAAAAATAAAATAAAGCAAATAAATGCCAAATAAAGATAATGGGGAAACGTCCCCAAGATTAGGCTTTTGCAAACCCTTCAAATCATTGTGGTGGCGGGAAAAAGTTGAAATTCTAGTTTGCAAATTCAGTTGATAAGTTACTAGTGGTTTCTCGGAGGTTCAGGGCGAGATATGCATCCCCTCCACAGTTCCTCCAAGTTCTTGAAAATCTTGACATGTAGTGAACCGGTTTGGTGGCTGCTCCTCTTGTGAAGGAACTTCTTGCTCCTCCTCTTGGTCCTCATCCTCATTCGGGATCTCCTCCCCGGGTTGGTGTTGATCAACCTGCAAGTCATAAAGCACGCGTCCTTCCTAGATAGAGAAAAGACCATTAGGCAGAGGAGCGGGATAGAGACGCCCAACTCCAGCAATATGCAGGTAATAAACACCACCTCTCCTAGTGAGTATTCCACAAGCCTTTAAATTAGAGAAACTAACACGTCTCTCACCTAGCACTGGTTTCAACTCACCTAGGTCTATTCCCAAGGCATTGGCAAGAACGGTGATGACGCCTCCACATGTGAGTTATCCTTGGCTTTGGGAGGATTGGTACTCCAAGTAGCGCACAAGAATTGCGCCCAAGTGAAGTGATAAGTTGTTGTTGTTGCAAGCAGCTTTTGCAAGGACCAAAATGTCCTCCTCATTGAGTCTTGTAAACTCATTACGTGCCTGCAAGGTGTTAGCAATAACATAGAACAAACAAGAAATAGTAGAATGTTGAATACTTTTTCCTTTGCTGACTCTAGAAGTGAAGCTCATTCTATTATAGTAGAGAAGGTTCTATTCCAGTAAAAGATGCGCATAGAGCATTAGGATCATTGTTGGGTAAACCAAAACAATTGCACCATTCATCAAGTGATAATGAATAATTGTTGTTCATAAGTCGGAAAGAAATTCTATCCTCTCCATGCCTTTCTTTAATAGTGCTTTTCAAAGAACTTCAAAATTCAATGGTTAACCGGCGATAGGTAGGTGCATCATGAAATACAAATTTTTGCAGGCCAACTCTATTGCATAGTAAATTAAAGTCATCAGAAATACCGAGTTGGTTCAATATAATGGAGCAAGCCCACTTGGTTGCCTTCACTTCTCGGTTTTTGATCCTATCGAAACGATCATGGTGGGACTCATTCTTGAATCGTATCCCCATGCATTCCTGAGATGCAGCCCGAGAAGAACTAGCGGCGGCATGAGCATGAGTTTGGCTCCTTGTGTTCATCATCTAAAATAATAAGAAAAGACAAAAATAAAACTTTTTGATCCAATAGTAATAAGCACAATATATTCCTCATCATAGCTCACTAAAGAATCCCCTCAAAATAATAATCTAGGCAAGAGAAGCATGGCAATTAGTTCAAAGTAAGTCTCACACTAGATTGATAATGACAATATATCAGAGATGAATTTGCAAAAATTAATTGGAGGATCGGAGGAGAAACATACCATAGATCACTTGTGTGCGAGGAAATCGAACGAAATTGAGTAGAGATGAAGATCTCTTGAGGTTTTGAGAGAGTTTGGAGGTTGTAGAGAGAAAAAGGATTGAAGTTTTGGTGTTGGGATACCTGTCCCATTGCAATTTTGTGGTCAGACACAACTATATGGCCAGAATATTTGGTTCCTGCTGTATAGTTGGTCTGACATCAAAAAATTAGGGTTTCTAGGGTTTCTCACCTGGAGGCGCAACTATACGGCCAAACTATACAGCCAGGATTTTTTCATCCCGCCATATAGTTGGTCGTCAAGCTGATTGTATCTTTCAAAAGAAAATCGAAAAAGGCCTCGATATCTATAGAGCCGCAGCTATACGGCCAGAATTTTTATTCCGGCCGTATAGTTGGTCATTAAACTTTCTGTACCTAGGAAGCATTTTTTGTATATGGCATCGACAACTATATGGCCGGAACTATACGGGTGGAATTTTTATTTCCGCCATATAGTTGGTCGTTAAACCTTCTGTATGCCATATAGTTGGAATTTTTATTTTCCATTTCTTCGAGAATTATTTCTTAAACTTAAACTAAGAGAAACACCATATTTTTGACAGAAAAATGACAGTCTATATTGTCGACCAACAACAACATATACAAAACATGACTTTTAGTACTACCGAACTTCTCCTCCTCAACTAGAGTTTTCTAGCACTCTTTATTCAACAAGAAACTTAAACTAAAACTTAAAAGCTTTACTCAAACCTTTATTTCACATGGTTTGCCTCCCATACAACACCCTTTTATGGTCAATAGTTTGACCTTGATATTGTTCACTTAGGCCAGATGAGTGAAACACCCATTCCAAAATAGTTGGCCTTCAAAGTGATGACCTCCTTTTCATCATGCTGGCTTTCTTCCTCCTAAGAAAATGAATAACAAAAGGATCCCATGAAGGCAATTGAAGCTTCACGTTCCCTTCATGTAGATTAATCAAAGCCTTAATAGTTTTTAAAAATGGATGGCTTAATATGATAGGAGTAGTAGCATCTTCAGGCATGTCAACACTAACAAAATCAATGAGAGCAGGACAACCTTTAATGTATACTAAAGTATTCTCCTTAATTCCTACTACTTGTTCATAGGTAGAATCTGCTGGATGTAATTTTAACTCAGTGATCTCAAATGAGACAAGATTCAACTTATTAAAAATACTTTTTGGAATTGTTGAAACACTTGAACCTAGATCACAAAGTGCAACTATTTCATTAGTCCCAATTTTAATTTTAATAGTAGGCTCAAATATATCATCAAGTTTAACTGGTAATTTTTAAGCAATTTTCTTATATTCTTCCTCAAGCTCACCCTACCTTAATTGCTACCTGATTAACGAAGTGTTTATACATGGATTCCTCGTTTCCTTCACTTACCAGAATCTTGATATTGATCATTTTTACAAGATCTTCAACTGTGTAGTTTGGTGAAGGAGCATTGCTATAGTCAAGTTCTTCAGGCTCCTCCCTTTGGATTCTTATCATCTTAAGTTCTTCAACCGGATTGGGCTCAGCTTTATCTGCAAATTTAGCTAGAATGAGAGTTTGACTCTTGGTTATCTTACCTAGCTATGCCTCAACAATCCTTTTCCTTTCTTGGAGGACCTGCAAATCATTCCTCAAACTAAAAGCTTGGTTAGATAATTTACCAAGCATAGCATCATGGTTCTCCGTTATTTTAACTAGGATTTTTTTGCTCATCTTGTGAGCCCATAAAGTGCTTATGAGTTTCTTCGAGACTACCATACTTGATCCCATATTATTATTAAAGATACCTGCACGATTAGAATAGTGTTTATGAAAATTTGTATTATAATTCTTCTTCCAAGAAGGGTTATAGTCATTATGAGCTATAAAGTCTATTTCTTCAATATTTGATTCTGGGATAGCTCTTACCGGGGTTTCCTTACCTTTGACGGCTAATATGAGCTCATCCAGCTTAGCATTGAGTTCTTCATTTTCTTGAGGTGTGATGGACTTCATCTTCTTCATGTTTAATCTTTCCACATGCCACTGGGAATGGTTGTTGTAGCGGACCGAACCCGATAAGGTACAAGTCCCTGTGTTTACAGTGCTAGTCCATGGATTGAATAGCTAGCACCCACAGTTAAGATGTAATATCAAGAAACAAAGGTCATATTGCATCGCATATCCAGGAATAAAATAGTTCATTACAACTTACATAGCTCATATGGCTATCTTATTACAAAGCAACAAATATAACTATAAAGCATGGAGTCCTTCATCTTCATGTGCCACAAGCAAACATGTTGGGTGCAACCTCGTCATCCCTACTCATCAAACTTCACTATCATCAAGTAATCCTGCAACATCATAAGATATAGCCACAAGGGTCAATTCATTTGAATTGTATTGGCAAGTTATACCATAGTTGTATAGTACCTAACAACTACATGAATATATGGCTAAGTGTGGATTTGGCTAATTTTGCTAAAAGCAAGTTTTATCGTATTAGTTTGAAAATAAGCTTTCTTTTACAAAACACTAAGGTACCACTGATAGACATCAGTGAACCTCTACCCTTGTTCACCCACAAATTTTAACTTAGAGAAATTAGGATGAGGAGTGTAACATCCCAAAAATACCAAACTTAGATCATCAAACACTAATCATCAAGATTAGGGTTAGCAAAAACTTTTCTAAATAAACTCATGAATGCATGTATATGTGTATGCATGGATTTTGAATTTCTTTAAAAACCACCTTGTTTGTGTGATCCATTGCTTGTAAAATGTTTCTTAGGTGAAATGAACATCATCTAAAACATTTCCCACACTTTCCTTAAAGACAAGTAAATCAAAACAAATATATTCAGTGAATGGTCATTTTGACCAATTTAACTACCATGCCTACTTTGGCTGTCTCAAACTTTCAGAACCTAACAGAAACTTTTCTGGATCTTTGCACCCCTTGAATGTACTCATAACAGAGTATCAAGGCCCACTTTGTGATCATCCAGAAACTTTCAAATGCATAGTTTAAATGACATTTCAAAATTGAATCTTCTTCATATGGGAAGATCCCACTTTTTCAAAACCCACTCAAACAAGCTCAACTTTCAAAACCCAAGTATCTGCAGACTCACCAGCACCAATCTAGCAAACCCACCAAAAATCATTTAAAAATTCAAAACTTGATTTCATGCGGCCATTTCATCAAACAGGTTGCAGACACAAATCAAACAAAACATCAAACACTATAGTGTGCAGTGATTCTTGCCTAACTTGTTCCCTAGTTAGCTCACACACAACTCAGTAGATCATCTAGAAAGATTAGCCTAACACTAGCACCCCTGTGAGCTTGCCATTGCCATTAATGGTGAACAGCCGAGCACCCCAATGTCACCCCATTATGGACAGCAAGCTAGAGGAAGAACTAGCCGTGCCAACCTTGTCTAAGAGGCAGCCCACCGTCCACCGCCACTCACTATCCCAGCCGCAAGCGTTGCCAAGCCCTGGACCACGCGCACAAGCCGCGCCCAGACCATGCCGAGCGTGCGCCAGAGCGCCACCCTCGACCAGCATCCACAGACCGCGCGCCGCCCTCGCCGCGTGCATAAATGATTTCCATCAACCCAGGAGACCGCCAGACATCCCCATTTGCCGCCCCGTGCCGCACAGCCACCGCCCGCCGTCGAAGACGCCGCCTCTGCCGCGCAGAGCACCGGCCGTTCCAGACCAAACCACACCGCCCCATGCCTCGCGACCATGTCGTTGAGCATCGCCAGGAGACACAGCACCGTCCCCTACCCTTGCCCATACCAATAGCCGCCTGTAACGTCGCCCCCGACGAGCTCACCGTGCGCCCCGACGGTCCCCTCGCTCGACTATAAATAGAGGCCACCCCCGCACGAATTCTTCACACCATCTCACTCCCCTCTCCTCACTGATCGTGCCACACCATTCTCAGAGCAAGGCGAGCACCACCTCGCCAGAATTTCACTGGAGCCTGCCGCTGCCGGAGAAGAAAGGAGCCAGCGATTGGAGCCGCCCCAGGAGCTGCCGCGACCACCCCTGAGTTCGCCGTTGTCGACTTTGTCGTTCGCCCGCCTCGCCGACCCTCGCCAGTACCCCGGTGAGGCCCCAGTGACCCTCACTGGCCACGCTAGGTTTCGTTCTCGCCGGAGTTATCTCGCGTCGACGATGACTCCCAGCCGCTAGATTAGAACTAGATCGAACGACCCACGTTGCCCCATACCGCTTCGCCCAGCCCCGTGTCACTGACGAGTGGGGACACCCACTTAAGCAGCCCGCGGGAGCACTGCGCTTAGCAGGCCGACCCGTTAGAATTTCCTGCGCAGCCCAGTTATTCAAATTAAATATTTTTCTATTTCAATTCAAAAACACTTCTGTACCCAACTTCAAAAATCAACCCAGAGCGATTCAGTGCACCAATTTGATTGAAACCAATTTTGTTGGAAAGGTCTGTGAATGCTGAATCCAAGCCCGTTGGATTCAAGTCATTTGGATCTATAGATCACCCCTGATAAAAATAACAAGGCATAAGCTTTTCTGCATTCAAACATTTTTCAAATTTAAACCATAATAGCTTTTGAGTTGATTCCAGCTCTCAAAAATCACATTTAACCATACCTTTCAGAATATATAAAAACATATAGGTTTACTTGCAGAAATATTGTTCAAGTAATAAAAGAATGCTACATAAGCATTTCTAGCCACTTTAATTAATTAAAATAAAAGGATAAAACCTTATTAAATTGTGACACCACTTTAAATCACATTCCCATGGACTACAATATGTGGTGATGACATGTGTCAACATGATCCCATGTTTAGTTTGGAGAATATTAAATCTTAAGTAGTTTTTCAATGAGTAGAAATTACTTTTCTAAAAATAAAAAGATTTTAAACCAAGCCTTAACCTTGTAATGTTAGAGATGATGCTAGATCATCTATAGGACCCTTGTGTGTGATGATTGCAAGTAGTTAAGTATTGTTTGGTGATTGTGTACCTCGTATTTATTCATAGACGCTAGTACCGACCAAGGATACGAGGAGGAAGGAGGATACTACGAAGAGGAAGCCGAGGAGAACTTCAACCACACTCTACCTTAGCAAGCTAGTAACTATGCAAGCTTATACTGATATTGATGCAAGCTAACCCTTGCAAGATACCCTACTGATGCCACAAACCCATACTTGTGATATGACTACTATATGCCTTAAGCATATGTGATCATACCCCCTTGATAAACCAAATCCTAGTTTTATGTGCAAGCTTCTTACTTTATTTCTTTATCAAAGCTTACTTAGAGTCTACCTAAGAGTTTGGTAGATACTAGACATGTGCTAAAGGTTGCATAAAGAGCATAAAATTTGGCCTAAGCTAGATAACCTTGATGTCATCCCAAGGCATGAGTTTGAACTTAGTTAAAACCCCACTAGTTTACCAACCCTCATCAGTGCTTACCCCCACCTGTAGATGCTAGTGCTAAGCATAAAACTTGATGAACTTTAGATGGGAATACTTGGTGGAAAAATGGTTATGAAAACCTTGGAATGATGGATCATTCTATTGAAATATTTTAGACATGTGTTTCGAAACACTTGATGATTTTGGTGATGAAAATGTTGAGGCATGAGCCTTAGCCCTTTATAAAAATGATGGTTGTCTGGATGCGATACCATTCCAATTTTATCGTACAACCACAATACCCGAAGATTGGGTAGGGCTTGACTGGAAACTTATATTCCTTAGTATTAGTTCCCTCACGGCCAAGGTCTGAGCTGAGGCTACCTTGTGAAGATTGTCCACCTGTGCAGTACCCAAGATGACAGTTGGTCATAGTTGGGAGGCCAAACTCACAGGAGAGGTGCTTATATTAGGGCGTGTAATCGAAAGGTTAGGATTGATTATCCGCATACTGAGTATGGTGAATTCAGGATTTGTTCTTGATGGATGTATCGAATGTTGTGGTGAAAGTGTACAATCTCTGCAGAGTGTCAAACTATTCGAATAGCCGCGTCCACGGTTATGGACAGTTGGAGTGGCCATACTGTTCTCCCGTTAGACTTTTCAAAATGACTTGTGAAACGAATTGAGGCTTTGACTTGACCACAACAGAGTTGTGACCTGAATTACAAGATCCCACTTAGGAGTTATAAAATTGTGACTAGCTTTGGAACTTAGTAGAGATAAACCTGGCTTTTTGCAAAACAACCCTAGAGCCTAGTGTCCTATTATCCAAAAACCCCTTACCTGTTAGTATTAGTTTGCGAGTACTTAAAGAGTACTCATGGCTTTGTCCCTGGCTATTCCCATGGCCAGACTATGAAGAGGAGTACCTGGAAGATGGACCCCAGGAAGGTTACGACAACTAGGATCATCTCCCATCGTCAGCATTGCCTGTGACCCTGAAGATGGAGCTTCGCCTACGCTACCGTTATTATTACGTATTCCGCTGCTTGAAGTTGTATTAAGAACTGGATCATGAGATCCCTATTTGTGTAAGAACTTATGTACGGTTGTAATGGATGATGTACTATGGTATCCAATTCTGTTATGTCTCGCAAAAATGGTAATCCTGGGATTGCGATGTATGGCATAACAGGCATCTAGGATTGAAAAATCCGGGTGTTGACAAGTTGGTATCAGAGCCATCCTGACCATAGGAGACCCTAGTTAGACTGGACGTTGAACCAAAAACTTAGTTTCAAAACCAAATAAAAACAAATATTTACAAAAACCTATTCTCATTCTTATCTCTTTGATTCTTTCATAAAAATTCATGTTCCTCAAAAACTCTTGCAAAATACGTAAAATTTTGACACACTTGATCACTCTGCTAATCTACTCATCCTCTATTTTTATAGATGGACGTGAAGTACAGCAAGTTTTATCAGTTGGGGAAAGGAGGAGACCTTATCTTTGAGAGGGATCTGGATCAGCTTTTGGAACTTCTGGAGCGTCCACACCCCGAGTCCTTCGGAGCTCAGCTCAATGATCAAGGAGGAGAAGATCTGCAGTGGCTAATTGTTGCAAGTCTCCGAGGAAAGATGGAACCTCCCACTGCGGAGGGAATTCAGTTTACCTTAAGAGAGAACAACTGGCTCGATGGACTTGCCAGAGCAATGCAGGAATCTCTCTCCCGTCTGTGTGGGCAGAGCATCAATCAGATCAAGGGAACCCGCTTTGAGTTTTTCCCAAGGCGTGATGCAAATGGACAACCACTGGAAGCCCCATACCACCCCGAGCTGAAGACTCAATTGGACCACCTCAGCTTCATGATGTATGATCGTCAGCAGGAGTTGGACAACTGCCATGACTATTGAAACCACAAGTCTGCCATCATCAAGACGAAGGATCAGACCATAGCCATGCTAGCAAAGGATCGCAACTCTCGTCGCCGTCAGCTCGACAAGAAGGAGCGCATTATTGCCCGTCTTCGCCACCGCATCTCATCTCTGGAGGAGACCATCCACGAGAGAGACATGCAGTTGGAGGAAAGGGAGAATGCCGGAGAGGATCTTCGTGGAGACCCTTACTCTTATCTCAGTGATGACGATGATTTTCTGGAGGATCAGGCCATGGACTTCTTCACCGATGAGGATGATTTCGCCTTCATCGATGATAACGAAGATGATGAAGCCACAGACTCCGAGGAGTAGTAGCACTTGATCACTAGCGTAGTGAGTAGTATTCGGTCCCCCTGTATTGTAGATTCCAGAATGGTTCTTGAAACCATCTATTTTCCTTGTTGTGGTGTGTGCTGTACTGTGTGCTATGAATGAATGAAAAAGCAAGTTGCTAGAAAAATCTGAGTCAAACCTTTAAAACTCTTCAAAGACCCCAAACCTTAGAAAATTTCCCTCTTTTCTCATGATTTATCTAAATCTTCAGATGCCACGTGGAGGAAGTGGTTCAGCCCCGGAACCGATGTTGCAGATTCTGCAAATGTTGACCTCTGACCGCGAAGCTGAAAGAGCGGAACGTCAAGCCAACCTAGCCATTCTGCAACAGATAGCCCAGCTAGCCCACAACAACCAAGGCCATGGAAATCAGGACAACCATGGATCTAAGCTCAAGAATTTTCAGAATACCAACCCACCTGTTTTCACCAAGTCAGAAGAACCCCTAGACGCCGATGATTGGCTGCAAACCATGGAAAATAACTTAGAAGTAGCAGGAGTCGAAGCCAACGAGAAAGTTCTATTTGCCACCCACTATCTAGCCGGAGATGCCAGGGCATGGTGGAACAGTGTTCGTGCCATGACCGGAGGCCAGATGATGACCCGGGAGGAATTCAAGGTCAAGTTTAGCAGAACCCATGTGCCACCAGGTTTGATCAAGAGAATGAGAGACGAGTTCAGAGAGCTGAAGCAAGGGAGGATGACTGTAGTGGAATACCGTGACAAATTTTTGTCATTAGCTAGGTATGCCCCGGACGAGATAGACACCGAAGCCAAGAAGAAAGAAAGATTCCTGAATGGTCTGCATGATGAGATGCATACGGTATTAGTCAATATCCCCTTTGCTGATATTGAAGCCCTTGTCGATTCAGCCATCCAGATGGAAGGAAAGATCAACCAAGCCAATGAGAACCGCAAGCGTCGTATGATGCATCAACCAGGAACCCATCCGACCCCAAAGTATCGCCCCAACCCATCTCCAGGATTTGCCCCAAGAACCAACAGACCCCCTATGACCCGTCCAACCTATCCCAACCGTGGAAACCCTAGAACCGGAGGAAATCACAACAACCCCGGCAACTCTAGCAATTTCACCCGTGCCCCACCCAAGTTCAACACCAACAATGCTACCGCCAACCCCAACACTGCCCTGAGGACTGGAAGCAATGCTGTGCCTGTCACAGCCAAGGACAAGTCACAAGTGACCTGTTATGACTATGGAAATAAAGGCCACTATTCCCACGAGTGCCCCAACAAGAAGAATGCTACAGCCCCTAATACCAATGTCCCAGCTCAGCAACATCATCATGTTCAGCCAGGAAGGAGATTTGCCCCAGGAAATTCACTCAACCGCAATGGCCGTCTTTTTCTCATGCATGTTGAAGAAGCTCAGGAAGCGCCAGACGTTGTGCTGGGTATGTTTTCTGTTAATTCAGTACTTGCAAGAGTGTTGTTTGATTCTGGTGCATCGCATTCATTTGTCACCGAAGAATTTGCATGCACTAGTAAAATTCAACCAACCAAACTGAAGCATGTGATGATTGTGCAAATCCCCGGATCAACCACCAAGGCTAGGCAAATTTGCAAAGCCGACCCTATCCTAATCCATGGCATAGATTTTTATGCTAATCTAATAGTACTCGGAACTAAAGGTTTGGAAGTAGTACTAGGAATGGATTGGATGTCCAAACATAAGGGATTGATTGACTGTGCCAAGAAAGCCATCACCATGACCAGTACCACTGGAATAACAGTCGAGCATATATCTGAAACCTTACCTCGCCAATTCAAGTGTAACAAGAGTCTAGCCCAACCTACCATTGACCAAGTCCGGATAGTCTGTGAATATCCCGATGTATTTCTAGATGTTTTGCCCGGTATGCCCCCAGATCGGGATATCGAGTTTATCATTGAACTAATCCCCGGAACAGGACCCATAGCCCAGAGACCCTATAGTATGAACCCATCGGAGTTAGAAGAACTGAAGAAGCAACTGGATTCCATGCTAGAAATTGGACTAATTCAACCAAGTGCGTCACCATGGAGATCACCTGTCTTATTTGTGGACAAGAAAGATGGAGGTAACTGTTTATGTACGAATTATCGAAAGTTGAATGATGTCACCATCAAGAACAAGTACCCCATGCCCAAGATAGAGGATTTGTTTGATTAGTTGACCGGTGCCCATGTGTTTTCTAAGATTGATCTTAGAACTGGCTATCATCAACTCAAGATTCGTGCAGAGGATATTCCAAAGACTGCCTTTACCACCAGATATGGATTGTACGAGTATACAGTCATGTCTTTTGGATTAACCAATGCCCCCGCTTATTTCATGAATCTCATGAATAAGATTTTTATGGACTTCCTGGATAAGTTTGTCGTTGTTTTCATCGATGACATTCTGATTTATTCCAAATCAGAAGAAGAACATGAGCTACACCTAAGGACCATTCTTGGAACCCTTAGAGAGCATCAGTTGTATGCAAAATTTAGCAAATGTGAATTCTGGTTACAGGAGGTAGGATTCCTCGGTCACATTGTATCAGCAGGAGGAATTGCCGTTGACCCTGCCAAAGTGAAAGATGTAGAAGATTGGCAAGCCCCAACCACTCAAACCCAAGTTCGTGCTTTTCTCGGATTGGCGGGATATTACCGCAAATTCGTAGAAGGATTCTCGAGTATCGCCCGACCCATGACCCAATTGCTGAAGAAGGACAAGAAGTTTGAATGGACAGATAAGTGTGAAGCGAGTTTTCAAGAACTCAAGAGGAGATTAATCTCAGCCCCAATCTTAATCATGCCGGATATCACGAAGCCCTTCGATGTGTATTGTGACGCATCCAAGATTGGTCTCGGATGTGTGCTAATGCAAGAAGGCAAAGTTATATCTTATCTCTCTCGACAATTGAAGCAACACGAGCAAAACTATCCAACCCATGACCTCGAACTCGCAGCCGTAGTTCTAGCCCTGAAGACATGGAGACATTACCTGATGGGAAATCGTTGTGAGATTTACTCGGATCACAAGAGCCTAAAGTATATATTCACTCAGAAAGAGTTGAATATGAGGCAGAGAAGATGGATTGAGGTAATCAAGGATTACGACCTGGACATTCACTATCACCCTGGTAAAGCCAATGTGGTAGCTGATGCCCTTAGCAGATTGCCGTGCCGCTTGAACTCCATGATTTTGAAGGAGCAACCAAGTCTGCACAAGGAGATGGAAGATTTTCGAATAGAATTAGTAAGTGAAGGATTTTTGGCTAGCATAGAACTTCAGCCCACTTTGATTAGTCAGATTAAAGAGGCGTAGAAGGGAAATGCTAGTATCGACGGAATCAAGCGTCGTATCGGTACGGGCAAAGTACCCGGATTTACCGAGGACGAAGAAGGAGTTCTGTGGTACAAAGGACGCCTTTGTGTACCAGCAGATTCAGAGTTGAAAGAAGTTATCTTGAAGGAGGCTCATGATACTCTTTATTCTATCCATCCCGGAGGAACGAAGATGTATCAAGATTTGAAAGAGCAATTTTGGTGGCATAAGATGAATAGAGAAATCGGAAGCTATATCGCCAAGTGTGATATATGTCAGCGAGTCAAGGCAGGACATCAAAGACCCGCTAGATTGTTGCAACCTTTGCAAATTCCGGAATGGAAATGGGATTCTGTAGGACTGGACTTTATCACTGGACTACCTACTTCTAGTAGGGGAAATGACTCTATCTGGGTCATAGTGGACAGATTGTCCAAAGTCGCCCATTTCTTGCCCGTCAAAACCACCTATCAGAGTTCGAAGCTAGCGGAGTTGTACATCGCTAGAATAGTTACTTTGCACGGAGTCCCCAAGAACATAGTATCGGATCGAGGAACTCAGTTTACCTCGAGATTCTGGAAGAAAGTCCAAGAAGGTTTAGGAACCCGCCTAGATTTCAGTACCACGTATCACCCTCAGACCGATGGACAAACGGAGCGAATAAACCAAATACTCGAAGATATGCTTAGAGCATGTGTGCTAGAATATGGATCCAAGTGGGAAGACTGTCTGCCGTTTGCAGAATTTTCTTACAACAATAGTTACCAAGCTAGTTTGAAAATGGCCCCATTTGAATTCATGTACGGAAGAAAGTGTCGCACCCCTTTGAACTAGTCGGAAGTAGGAGAGAGTCAGATCTTCAGACCCGACATCCTACAAGAAGCAGAAGAGAAGGTTCACAAGATTCATGAGAACCTCAAGACCGCCCAATCCCGACAGAAGAGTTATGCCGACAAGAGACGTCGAGACCTCGCTTTCAACATCGGAGATTTTTTTATCTGAAAGTGTCGCCATTGAAGGGAATGCAGCGTTTCCAACTCAAAGGAAAGTTAGCCCCCAGATATATCGGACCTTTCAAAATTTTGAACCGCCGAGGAGAAGTATCTTATCAACTGGAACTACCTGAAGAGATGTCAGCTGTGCACAATGTGTTCCATATCTCATTACTTCGCAAATGTCTCGAAGTCCCCGAGAAGACCGAAGTGTTCAAGAATATCGATCACCGGACCATAGAGATCAACGATGACCTGACCTATCCCGAAGTGCCCATCCGCATTTTGGAAGAAGCTTTTCGAACTACCCGAACACGAAGCATCAAGTTTCTCAAGATTCAGTGGAGCAACCACATAGAAGAGGAAGCTACCTGGGAACGCGAAGATCACATCAGGACGGAGTTTCCCGATCTCTTCGAATCCTAGGTAATCTTTTCGTCCTTTTTCAAATCTCGGGACGAGATTTTGTTTAAGGGGGGAAGGTTTGTAACATCCCAAAAATACCAAACTTAGATCATCAAACACTAATCATCAAGATTAGGGTTAACAAAAACTTTTCTAAATAAACTCATGAATACATGTATATGTGTATGCATGGATTTTGAATTTCTTTAAAAACCACCTTGTTTGTGTGATCCATTGCTTGTAAAATGTTTCTTAGGTGAAATGAACATCATCTAAAACATTTCCCACACTTTCCTTAAAGACAAGTAAATCAAAACAAATATATTAAGTGAGTGGTCATTTTGACCAATTTAACTACCATGCCTACTTTGGCTGTCTCAAACTTTCAGAACCTAACAGAAACTTTTCTGGATCTTTGCACCCCTTGAATGTACTCATAATAGAGTATCAAGGCCCACTTTGTGATCATCCAGAAACTTTCAAATGCATAGTTTAAATGACATTTCAAAATTGAATCTTCTTCATATGGGAAGATCCCACTTTTTCAAAACCCACTCAAACAAGCTCAACTTTCAAAACCCAAGTATCTGCAGACTCACCAGCACCAATCTAGCAAACCCACCAAAAATCATTTAAAAATTCAAAACTTGATTTCATGCGGCCATTTCATCAAACAGGTTGCAGACACAAATCAAACAAAACATCAAATACTATAGTGTGCAGTGATTCTTGCCTAACTTGTTCCCTAGTTAGCTCACACACAACTCAGTAGATCATCTAGAAAGATTAGCCCAACACTAGCACCCCTGTGAGCTTGCCATTGCCATTAATGGTGAACAACCGAGCACCCCAATGTCACCCCATTGTGGACAGCAAGCTAGAGGAAGAACTAGCCGTGCCAACCTTGTCTAAGAGGCAGCCCACCGTCCACCGCCACTCACTGTCCCAGCTGCAAGCGTTGCCAAGCCCTGGACCACGTGCACAAGCAGCGCCCAGACCATGCCGAGCGTGCGCCAGAGCGCCACCCTCGACCAACATCCACAGACCGCGCGCCGCCCTCGCCGCGTGCATAAATGATCACCATCAACCCAGGAGACGGCCAGACATCCCCATTTGCCGCCCCGTGCCGCACAGCCACCGCCCGCCGTCGAAGACGCCGCCTCTGCCGCGCAGAGCACTGGCCATTCCAGACCAAACCACACCGCCCCATGCCTCGCGACCATGTCGTTGAGCATCGCCAGGAGACACAGCACCGTCCCCTACCCTTGCCCATGCCAATAGCCGCCTGTAATGTCGCCCCCGACGAGCTCACCGTGCGCCCCGACGGTCCCCTCGCTCGACTATAAATAGATGCCACCCCCGCACGAATTCTTCACACCATCTCACTCCCCTCTCCTCACTGATCGTGCCACACCATTCTCAGAGCAAGGCGAGCACCACCTCGCCGGAATTTCACTGGAGCCTGCCGCTGCCGGAGAAGAAAGGAGCCAGCGATTGGAGCCGCCCCAGGAGCTGCCGCGACCACCCCTGAGTTCACCGTCGTCGACTTCGTCGTTCGCCCGCCTCGCCGACCCTCGCCAGTACCCCGGTGAGCCCCCAGCGACCCTCATTGGCCACGCTAGGTTTCGTTCTCGCCGGAGTTATCTCGCGTCGACGATGACTCCCAGCCGTTAGATTAGAACTAGATCGAACGACCCACGTTGCCCCATACCGCTTCGCCCAGCCCCGTGTCACTGACAAGTGGGGACACCCACTTAAGCAGCCCGCGGGAGCACTGCGCTTAGCAGGCCGGCCCGTTAGAATTTCCCGCGCAGCCCAGTTATTCAAATTAAATCTTTTTCTATTTCAATTCAAAAACACTTCTGTACCCAACTTCAAAAATCAACCCAGAGCGATTCAGTGCACCAATTTGATTGAAACCAATTTTGTTGGAAAGGTCTGTGAATGCTGAATCCAAGCCCGTTGGATTAAAGTCATTTGGATCTATAGATCACCCCTGGTAAAAATAACAAGGCAGAAACTTTTCTGCATTCAAACATTTTTCAAATTTAAACCATAATAGCTTTTGAGTTGATTCCAACTCTCAAAAATCACATTTAACCATACCTTTCAGAATATATAAAAACATATAGGTTTACTTGCAGAAATATTGTTCAAGTAATAAAAGAATGCTAGATAAGCATTTCTAGCCACTTTAATTAATTAAAATAAAAGGGTAAAACCTTATTAAATTGTGACACCACTTTAAGTCACATTCCCATGGACTACAATATGTGGTGATAACATGTGTCAACATGATCCCATGTTTAGTTTGGAGAATATTAAATCTTAAGTAGTTTTTCAATGAGTAGAAATTACTTTTCTAAAAATAAAAAGATTTTAAACCAAGCCTTAACCTTGTAATGTAGAGATGATGCTAGATCATCTATAGGACCCTTGTGTGTGATGATTGCAATTAGTTAAGTATTGTTTGGTGATTGTGTACCTCGTATTTATTCGTAGACGCTAGTACCGACCAAGGATACGAGGAGGAAGGAGGATACTACGAAGAGGAAGCCGAGGAGAACTTCAACCACACTCTACCTTAGCAAGCTAGTAACTATGCAAGCTTATACTGATATTGATGCAAGCTAACCCTTGCAAGATACCCTACTGATGCCACAAACCCATACTTGTGATATGACTACTATATGCCTTAAGCATATGTGATCATACCCCCTTGATAAACCAAATCCTAGTTTTATGTGCAAGCTTCTTACTTTATTTCTTTATCAAAGCTTACTTAGAGTCTACCTAAGAGTTTGGTAGATACTAGACAGTTATGCTAAAGGTTGCATAAAGAGCATAAAATTTGGCCTAAGCTAGATAACCTTGATGTCATCCCAAGGCATGAGTTTGAACTTAGTTAAAACCCCACTAGTTTACCAACCCTCATCAGTGCTTACCCCCACCTGTAGATGCTAGTGCTAAGCATAAAACTTGATGAACTTTAGATGGGAATACTTGGTGGAAAAATGGTTATGAAAACCTTGGAATGATGGATCATTCTATTGAAATGTTTTGGACATGTGTTTCCAAACACTTGATGATTTTGGTGATGAAAATGTTGAGGCATGAGCCTTAGCCCTTTATAAAACTGATGGTTGTCTGGATGCGATACCATTCCAATTTTATCGTACAACCACAATACCCGAAGATTGGGCAGGGCTTGACTGGAAACTTATATTCCTTAGTATTAGTTCCCTCACGGCCAAGGTCTGAGCTGAGGCTACCTTGTGAAGATTGTCCACCTGTGCAGTACCCAAGATGACATTTGGTCATGGTTGGGAGGCCAAACTCACAGGAGAGGTGCTTATACTAGGGCGTGTAATCGAAAGGTTAGGATTGATTATCCGCATACTGAGTATGGTGAATTCAGGATTTGTTCCTGACGGATGTATCGAATGTTGTGGTGAAAGTGTACAATCTCTGCAGAGTGTCAAACTATTCGAATAGCCGCGTCCGGGGTTATGGACAGTTGGAGTGGCCATACTGTTCCCCCGTCAGACTTTTCAAAATTACTTGTGAAACGAATTGAGGCTTTGACTTGACCACAACAGAGTTGTGACCTGAATTACAAGATCCCACTTAGGAGTTATAAAATTGTGACTAGCTTTGGAACTTAGTAGAGATAAACCTGGCTTTTTGCAAAACAACCCTAGATCCTAGTGTCCTATTATCCAAAAACCCCTTACCTGTTAGTATTAGTTTGCGAGTACTTAAAGAGTACTCATGGCTTTGTGCCTGGCTATTCCCATGGCCAGACTATGAAGAGGAGTACCTGGAAGATGGACCCCAGGAAGGTTACGACAACTAGGATCATCTCCCATCGTCAGCATTACCTGTGACCCTGAAGATTGAGCTTCGCCTACGCTACCATTATTATTACGTATTCCGCTGGTCGAAGTTGTATTAAGAACTGGATCATGAGATCCCTATTTGTGTAAGAACTTATGTACGGTTGTAATGGATGATGTACTATGGTATCCAATTCTGTTATGTCTCGCAAAAATGATAATCCTGGGATTGTGATGTATGGCATAACAGGCATCTAGGATTGAAAAATCCGGGTGTTGACAAGGAGATTCTTGAACGGCTTCAATGTCTTGACACTCATAACTTGTCCATAACTGGGGACATGGGTAAGTACTTAGGTTTATCCTCTCGAGAGGTGGTGCACTTTCCCCACAAGACTCAACATGCATCAAGACGAGACTTTTTAGAAGCAACCCCTCAGACCACCACATACGCGTTCCATCCTATCATCAGTACCACCCTCTGTCCGTCTAGCTGAATTCTCGCAACTTAGTTCGTCAAGGCAGAGCCCATATGCCATGTGGCTGCACTGGAAGCTTTCGCGACAAGAACATCTCAAATCTCTTTGTTCCTGGGTGGCCATCCACAAGTATGACACACCAGGTTAAACCATAGAAATGGGCCCTGGGTAACCACTCAACATAATCAAGACAAGTCCCATTTCCACCCAGGTGTTTCATTAACATCAGTTATTTTCATTAGTCCAAAAATACTCATATTTCCATAAGACAACACATCATGACTTCCACCCACGAATCTATATAGAAAGACTAAGCATTCTAATCTTACGATGTCTCCTATCTTTAGGAAATACTACAAAGGTAGATACTATAGGATTAGCATAGTATAGAGTTATACATAATAGTCATATCATGCACACTACAAAAACATCACTAATGCAATATAGAAAAGATAGGACTTTTGATGACCAAAGTATCACTTTCCTTGATAGTATAATTTTTAGGTACTCTCCTTGATCTTGCAAATAGCACACTCCTCAAATTCTACAACAATATAATCAAGCAAAAAGCACACACTCAAAACTACAACACAAATAACAAAACAATCACAAAAAAATAATGAAATGCATGCAAGCATGCAACAAGATCATTTTATTGAACAAGTTGTTCCAACAAGGTTCTAAACATTACCAACACCTACTGGTCCTTTTTATAAAAGTGGAATTCCAAGTGGAACCAAGTTAGTGTAATTTGGTTATTTAAATTATTTTTCTTTTACTAGAAAAGCTTTTATTCAATGGGATATTTTATAGTGCCAACAAATTATATGTTTAATTTAAAATGTAAATGTTTCTGGTTAGAGGTTTCAATATACAATCATTTGCAAAAGGATTCACTCATACATAATTTTCACAACAATTTTTATCCTCAAAATACTCCTCAAATGGTTCTGCCTAAAAAATCAGTTTTTACAGAAGCTATTGAACAAAGGAGGTACCTACAGTGTAGTTCACATTTTTCTGAATCCATGGACACCAAATTTGTATTTTTATGATTTGTGGATCAAAAGTTATGGATTTTCTAAGTTTAATCATCTATTTAAACTAAATTTGGATTTAATCAGAAAAGTCTAGCTATTGAGCAATCAGTACTATTGAGATTTGCAAGTAAACATACATTCTCTCTAGGGCTAATAATCAGACCAACTAAAATAGCAGTAAGAGTCTAAGATGAACATGGTCAATTATTTCTACCAAATAAATCTATGATAAGAAGGGCATTTGTAAACAAAATTCTGGTATAACTAGACTAATCGATGAGACATAGCCGTAAAGCATGCGAACAGTTCACTGGGAACATGCAAGTACACGTACATGTAATTATGCTAGTACTGATGCCATCGGAGACTTGGTCACTTTTCAAAATGGATTAATAAACATCAAATATATACACGAACTAAAACTACTGCTGGGCTCGTAGGGTTAATTAGAACATTTTTCATGTTGGGCTCAAGATCAACAAACGTGTGTATGGTAGGCTAATATGATCACGCCACCGGATGGCATTCGGTTCAACGGAGACGCGGTCAACTAGAGAAATATAGCTTGAAATCATGTCTAGGAGATACACATATATACGAGTAAAGTGTGAGTGCAAAGATTTCTGACGGAGCTCACCGAGTACGGCGTAGTTCCTCGGAGAAGATGATGAACATAGTTTGAAGAAAGACGTCATATAGTCGGTGTGATGAAAGGATTGAACTTCTTTTCCAGTAACGGGCTCTTCTTCTCCTTACCGACATGGTGGCGCAGCAGCTCAGCCTCTTGTGGTCGAAATCATCAAAACAGGAGCGGCGGCGGCCCGGCAGAGTTTGCTTGGCATTGAAGATCTAGGCTGAAACTGGCAGCCCTTCGGGGTAGAAATTGAAGGCGTCGGGATTTCTAGACAAAAGGCTATCTATGTATATGTAGAGGACGTCTGTGCGTTTCAAATGAAACAATTTAAATGTAGAATCAATGTCAAAATAATCGCGGCAGTTTCTTCTACGAGCTGGTTCGGCTGACAATGCATCCGTGCATGTGGGAAGAACAGTGCGACGCCTCGGACTGTTCGAGTACTTTATGCGGGATGCTTCACTTAATGCCTCCTAGGTGTGTGCGTGTGGTACCGGAACTCTACGCCGTGGGTGCGTTTTGAATAGGATCGCTCCATAGATCATGCTTCAGACATGTGCTAGCTTCGTTGGTTCTGTGGGCATCAGTAGAAGAAGAAAAGAGAAGAAAATACAAGTACGCAGAGAAGAAACATGTAGAAAAGCCACGACCTGGTGGAGCCATGCATGCAGTTGAAGCCAGAATCAAATCTAACTTGGCTTTTCTAAAGAACCAAATGAAAAACAAACTGGAAAATTAAAAAAATAGATCCAAATAACAATATTAAAAGTACTCTTGGGAAATTAATATCATTCTTTTATACCTAAGATTAATTTCAAAACATTTGGAATTATTTTTTAACAACTCCAAATAAAATTATTTATTTTTATTTGACCGTGTTGAAAACATCCCTTGTTTTAAAAAAATCGACCCGTAAAAATTAGGATGTTACAATTCTACCCCCTTAAAAGAAATCTTGTCCCGAGATTCGGGAAGGCTAGAAACAACAAGTTGGTTTCAGGACAACTAGGGTACTACCACCCTTAAAAGGATCTAACTAGATTGCATATTGGCTTACTTGGTGTCTCGATGTAGTTTCTCTAGGCAGTTATTTGCATAGTGCCCCTTATTACCACATTTGAAACATGTGACAAGGTTGAGGCATTTCCCTACCAAACACTCTTCACATTGGTAGTCAAGACTTTTCTCCACCAGACACTCATTGGCATAGTGTCCAAAATTGTGACAGTTGAAACCGTGAACTGGACTGTCATCCTTACAACATCTATTGATATTATCTTTGATAGTGATCATTACATTCCTAGCATGATTCTCAGCATAATTCTTTTTCTCAGGGCAGTCCCTTGCATAGTATACCAACTTCTTGCTATAATCCCTCTTTAGGCTATCTTTTCCTACTTCGGGTTCCTTTGTTTTGTTCTTCTCCATTTCTGAACAATTTGATGCATAATGGCCTGGTTCCTTGCAATTGTAACACTATAGTTCGCTGATGTCCTTCTTCTCTTTGGGTCTCTCCAAGGCTAGGAGGTTTCTTAGTTCATGTTCTTCATATTTCACCACAAATTCAGGAAACCTTTATCGGTTCTTAGAACGGTTCCGAGGATAACGTCCATGTTTCCTCTTTTGCTCACCAAAGTTGGTTACATTGTATGGAGGTGCATCCTGATATTTGACTTTGTCTTCATCATTCTTGGTGGAAGTTGTACCTTCATGGGTGTTTCCAAAGTCTTGATGTATTCCATCCTTAGCTTGATGTTTCATCTGTTGAACTATAGGATAGATGTGGTATTGGACAAGGACATGATCAGTTCCTTCACATAGGAAACATGTAACTTGAGATGTGGGACATTGTCCAGCTGGATGGTTCCCATCACAATTAGGGCACTGGTTAATATGCTCTTTATAAGTATGTTCTATGTCTCCACAGATTTTCCAGGCTCGTGTTCTTTCCACAATATCATCCTTGAAATAATTGTTGTCATAATCCCTTTGGGAAGGGTTGTTGCTCATGTTGATCATCTGATTGGTCATCCTTTGCAACAATTGGGATTGGGATTCCAAGAACGTTAGCATGGCAGGTTCTAACTCAGTGTTGTTGTGGTTGTTGGCTAAAAACCGGGTTGTCACTTGATTTAACTTAGTTTGGGTTGCTAGCAATTACATTGTCATGTGCATCTTGAGGTTGTTGTTTTCACCATCGTTGATGTTGGAGTTGTGGTCTCTTGGAGAAGTCATTCTGCTTGGGTTGGATTGGGATTGGAATAGACAAAACACACCAAGAATTATATTCATACACAACAAATCACGCAAAACAATATGAAAGCAATATCAATCATGCATACACAACAAGGTTCAAACATCACTTAGGCAAAGAAAATATTATTGCTATACTACATAGGTTGGTATGATCAATAAACGATCAGGAAGTCGACTTAAACGAAATACTTAGTATGGTGGTCCAACTATAGGGTATAACTTGAGATCATTCTATCCTTCTTCATAGATACTTCATTAGGAATGAGATCAAGGTGTCCTTGGAAGAAATTTTGTCTTCGTGGTCATATAGCTCCAAGGCAATGTCTGCAATGTTCCTCCTAAGTTTAGTTTCCTTAGTCTCCAGGTCTTGAGTATTATTCTTATCTTACTTGAAGTCCTTCCAAGTGTTGTGAAGTCTATGCCAAAGTCTCTCTCCAAGTTCTTCAATGGATCTCCATGAAGCACTTCTTGTTGAGTCGAAGAATGACGTATGAGGTTTTGAGTTGGTGAACATCCAAAGTCCCATTGTCTTGTAATTGTATTCCTTGATAGATTTGTTGACGCTGGCCAAAAGAATCAAGATAGTTCCACTTCCATGAGAAACAAAAACAAATATAACCTAGTAAAACCATAATAGATAAGTTCTCATCCTTTGGTCTTTCCTAATTTCTCTCATATTTTCTTCTGAGACTTCTTCACTTGAATTCTTTTGATGATGGAGATAGGTAGATCCAGCATGTTGACATAGTTGAGAAGTCCAATTCCAAGCAGGTGGTATTGAAGTCCTTAGTGATGTCGAAGCTGAAGTCCTTTTTGATGCCGATGTCCTTTAGTGAAACTGAAGTTGAAGTCCTTTGTGATGCTGAAGCTAAGAGCATCTCCACTCGCCTACCCAGGACGCCGATCCGGATGCCGAACTTAGGTCCAAACGCCGAAAATCAGCCCAGTCGCGTACCTACGGACCTATTTTCGTCCGGATTTGGGCGTATTTTGGTCCGGCCTACCCAGGCCGTACCCAGGATCCCGGGTACGCCCTGGGAACGCCGGACGCCGCAAAAAAGGGCATGGGCCAGCTCTGTCGGTGAGAGAAGGCTGAACTCCCGCCACTTCGCCGATCTCCCACCCTTTTCTTCCCTCCTCCCGCCTTTCTTCCCCATTCCCCTCCCGCCACTCTGCCGAGCTCCACGCCAAACATGCCGCCCAAGAGCTTCGTCCAACCTAGATCGATCCTCAGTGACGACCCGACCGAGAAGAAGGCGAGGAAGCCGAGAGCGCCGCCGAAGAAGCTGGAAGGTATGTCCGACGGTGTGTGGGCATCCAAGGAGATGGCCAGGAAGATGGCGTCGGTAGACCGGAAGGGCAGAAAGGAGAGGGCGAAGCTCCGGCAAGACCAAGAGAAGGCGGAGGCGGCCGAGCAATCGATCGCGAGGGCAAAACAGGCGGCGGCGACGAGGTTGGCGTTGATGGCGGCGTCGTACCCACCCAACTGGGGAAGCCAGGCAAGCGTCGGCTCGCCCGCCGGGTTCTCGCCGATCTCTCCGGCCGGCTTCCAGGAGATCCAGGCGGCTACTCGGCAGAGGTACTCCTCGTCGCCCGAGTTTGACGGCGGGTTCAACCCCAACGTGATCTTCCCCTGCCCGGCGTCGCGCCCTCCTTCGGCCTTCAACATGGACATCAACCTCCCCTACTCCACCTCTATAGCGTACGCAGGCCCCACTCCGTGCCGCGGACCACTGCCTTTCGGCGGAAGCTCGGCGCCCTACGACGAGGCCGACGCGCGCAACCTGTTCGGCGGAATGCCGGTCGCCCTGCCAGCCGGCATGTCGGCCGAGACGTACATTGAGGATATGATCGCAACAGGCTCGGCCTCCAACCACCCCTCCTTCTTCACGGAAGAGCAGACCCAGGCCAACGCCGAGCATGGCATCGAGTCCCAGGATCTCACCGACACCAACACCGAGGAGACGCAGGCCGAGCAGACGCAGGCCGAGCAGACGCAGCCAAAGGACGCTGAGGGTGAAGCCTTGCTGCTGGAGAAAGGCAAGAAGGGGAAGAAGAAGCCGGGCACTTCGGCGGACGCTCGGATCAAGTGGACTATGGACGAGGACACCTACCTCTCCGAAGCTTGGAAAATGTTGAGCATGGATCCGATCACCGGTGCTAACCAGAATTCAGACAACTATTGGCGGCGCATGAAGGCAGCGTTCGCCTAGCGTAGCCTTTGCAACCCAAAGTATCACAAAATCCACATACCCAAAGTATCACAAAATCCACATGGAGCGAGGGGAGAAGGCTATTACCAACCATTGGGCGATCATCCAGACGACGTCTATAACCCCGAGGCGTCGGCCACTGCTGTCGGCAAAGGAAGAGCAGAGATGGGCCAGAAGAAGGCGAAGATGCTCAAAGCCGCCGGACCTCCCGCCGAGCGTCTCCAGGCTTCGATCGAGAAATGCATCACTGACATGAGAGCTCAGGCCGAGAAGAGGGCCGAGAAGAGCGAGAAGCGTTGGAACCGGCTGATCAAGACACAAGGGGAAAAGGTCGCCCTCATCAAGGCCAACCTCGCCGAGAAGAAGGCCAACCTCACCGAGAAGAAGGCCAACTATGCCGCCAAGAAGTGCAACACTGACCTCAAGTTCCTGATGGGCGGCAAGGACACGTCGAAGATGAGCTCGCTGGTCAAGGCCTGGTACTTGGCGCAACGTCAGGCCATCCTCCAGGGCGTGATCACGCCTTCCCCTTCCTCTGCGCCGAATGCCCCCACGCCAAGCTCTGCTTCCACTTCCTCCAACCCGGCGGCTTTCGCTGGCGAGACGGACGACAACGCCACGTCGGCCATGCCGCAGGAGCCCATCCTCATCGATGCCTGAGAGTCATTTCCCCTGTTCTGTAATAATTTGCCGCCGAATTTGTGGGCATTTCTGTCGAACACCTTGTGGCCGAGCACTCGCCGACAGAAATGATAAAGATTCAAACATGTCGTCGTTTTATGTTCGCCTAGGTACTCAGCCTGGGTAAGCGACTGGGAAACTAGGCATATCCAGGCCGAAATCAAGCTCTGTCTGGCCAAAAAAAGATCCGGATTTCGGCCTGGGTTCGCCCAACGAGTGGAGATGCTCTAAAGTCATTTGTGATGTTGAAGTCCTCGCTCATGTTGAAGTCTTTGTCCATCAAATTGAAAAAGAGAGAGATATAGAAACAAAACAGAATACTAAGGAAAGAGTTTACTAGATTGTTTGTCAATAAGTTAGAACAAATACAACTCCTATTTCTAAGGGGTTGTCCAAATCCTAGGGTTACGAACCTACATGCAACACAGTGCTCTGATACCATCTATAGAGGACCGAACCCGATAAGGTATAAGTCCCTATGTTTACAGTGCTAGTCCCTGGATCGAATAGCTAGCACCCACAGTTAAGATGTAATATCAAGAAACAAAGGTCATATTACATCGCATATCTAGGAATAAAATAGTTCATTACAACTTACATAGCTTATATGGCTATCTTATTACAAAGCAGCAGATATAACTATAAAGCATGGAGTCCTTCATCTTCATGTGCCACAGGCAAACATGTTGGGTGCAGACTCGTAATCCCTACTCATCAAACTTCACTATCATCAAGTAATCCTGCAACATGATAAGTTAAAGCCACAAGGGTCAATACATTTGAATTGTATTGGCAAGTGATACCATATTTGTATAGTAGAACCTAACAACTACATGAATATATGGCTAAGTGTGGATTTGGCTGATTTTGCTAAAATCAAGTTTTATCCTAACAGTTTGAAAATAAGCTTTCTTTTACAAAACACTAAGGTACCACTGATAGACATCAGTGAACATCTACCCTTGTTCACCCACAAATTTTAACTTATAGAAATTAGGATGAGGAGATTCTTGAACTGTTTCAATGTCTTGACGCTCAGAAATTTTTCATAACCAGGGACACGGCTAAGTACTTAGGTTTACCCTCTCGAGAGGTGGTGCACTTTCCCCACAAGACTCGACATGCATCGAGACGAGACTTTTCAGAAGAAATCCCTCAGACCACCACCTACACGTTCCATACTATCATCACTACCACCCTCTGTCCGTCTGGCTGAGTTCTCGCAACTTAGTTGGTCAAGGCAGAGCTCATATGCCATTTGGCTGCACTGGAAGCTTTCGCGACAAGAACGTATCAAATCTGTTTGTTCCTGGGTGGCCATCCACAAGTGTGATACACCAGGGTAAATCATAGAAATGGGCCCTGGGTAACCACTCAACATAATCCATACAAGTCCCATTTCCACCCAGGTGTTTCATTAACATCAGTTGTTTTCATTAGTCCAAAAATACTCATATTTCCATAAGACAACACATCATGATTTCCACCCACGAATCTATATAGCAAGACTAAGCATTCTAATATTATGATGTCTCCTATCTTTAGGAAATACTACCAAGCTAGATACTATAGGATTAGCATAGTATAGAATTATACATAATAGTCCTATCATGCACACTACAAAAACATCACTAATACAATATAGAAAAGTTAGGACTTTTGATGACGAAAGTATCACTTGCCTTGATAGTAGAATACTTAGGTACTCTCCTTGATCTTGAAAATAGCACACTCCTCAAATTATACAACAATACAATCAAGAAAAAAGCACACACTCAAAACTACAACACAAATAATAAAACAATCACAAAAAACAATGAAATGCATGCAAGCATGCAACAAAATCATTTTATTGAACAAGTTGTTCCAACAAGGTTCTAAACATTACCAGCACCTAATGTTCCTTTTTATAAAAGTCGAATTCCAATTGGAACCAAGTTAGTGCAATTTGGTTATTTAAATTATTTTTCTTTTACTAGAAAAGATTTTATTCAATGGGATATTTTATAGTGCCAACAAATTATATGTTTAATTTTAAATGTTAATGTTTCTGGTTAGAGGTTTGAATATACAATCATTTGCAAAAGGATTCACTCAAAAAGAATTTTAACAACAATTTTTATCCTCAAAATACTCCTCAAATGGTTCTGCCTAAAACATCAGTTTTTACAGAAGCTATTGAACAAAAGGAGGTCTCTAGAGTGTAGTTCACATTTTTCTGAATTTATGGACACCAAATTTGAATTTTTCTTATTTGTGGATCAAAAGTTATGGATTTTCTAAGTTTAATCATCTATTTAAACCAAATTTTGATTTAGTCAGAAAAGTCTAGCCATTGAGCAATCAATAATATTAAGATTTTCAAGTAAACAGACATTCTCTCTAGTGTTAATAATCAGACCAACTAAAATGGCAGTAAGAGTCTAAGATGAACATGGTCAATTATTTCTACCAAATAAATCTATGATAAGCAGGGAATTTGTAAACAAAATCCTGGTATAACTAGACTAATCGATGAGACATAGCCGTAAAGCATGCGAACAATTCACTGGGAACATGCAAGTACACATACACGTAATTATGCTAGTACTGATGCATCGTAGACTTGGTCACTTTTCAAAACGGATTAATCAACATCAAATGTATTCGCGAACTAAAACTACTGGGCTCCTAGGGTTAATTGGAACATTTTTCATGTTGGGATCAAGATCAACAAACATGTGTATAGTAGGCTAATATGGTCATGCCACCGGATGGCATTCGGTTCACCGGCGACACGGTTAACTAGAGAAATACAGCTAGAAAACATATCTAGGACATACGTATATATGCGAATAAAGTGTGAGTGTAAGGATTTATGACAGAACTCACCGAGTACGGCGTAGTTCCTCGGCGAAGATGATGAATAGAGTTTGAAGAAAGACGTCGTATAGTCGGCGTGGTAAAAGGATTGAACTGCTTTTCCAGGAACGGGCTCTTCTTCTCCTTACCAACGTGGTGGCGTAGCAGCTCACCCTCTCGTCGTCGAGATCATCGAAACAGGAGCGGCGACGACCTGACGGAGTTTGCTTGGCCTTGAAGAACTAGGCAGAAACTGCCAGCCCTTCTGGGTGGAAATTGAAGGTGTGGGGATTGCTAGACAAAAGGCTATCTATGTATATGTAGAGGACGTCTGTGCATTTCAAACGAAACAATTTAAGTGGAGAATCAATGTCAAAATAATGACAGTAGTTTCTTCTACGAGCTGGTTCGGCTGACAACGTATTCGTACATGTGGGAAGAACAGTGCGACGCCTCAGACTGTTCGAGTACTTTGTGCGGGACGCTTCACTTAATGCCTCCTAGGTGTGTGCGTGTGGTACCGGAACTCTATGTCGTGGGTGCATTTTGAATAGGATCGCTCCATGGATCCTGCTTCAGGCATGTCCTAGCTTCGTTGGTTCTGTGGGCATCGATAGAAGAAGAAGAGAGGAGAGAATACAAGTACGTAGAGGAAAAACATGTAGAAAAGCCACGACCTGGTGGAGCCATGCATGCTGTGGTTGAAGCCAGAATCAAATCTAACTTGGCTTTTCTAAAGAACCAAATGAAAAACAAACTGGAAAATTTAAAAAATAGATCCAAATAACAATATTAAAAGTACTCTTGGGAAATTAATATCCTTCTTTTATATATAAGATTGATTTCAAAATATTTGGAATTATTTTTTAACAACTCCAAATAAAATTATTTATTTTTATTTGACCGTGTTGAAAACATTCCTTGGTTTAAAAAAATCGACCCGTAAAAATCAGGTATGTGAGACCCTGGCGCATGGCTCAATAGGATTGATAGGAAACCCATATCAACAAGTTGCAACTTCTTTTCCGGAAGCTCATTCGAAAAGAACTCTAAGGTTAAACGTGCTTGGACTAGGGCAATTATAGAATGGGTGACCGACCGGGAAGTGGATACCGGGTGCGCACGAGCGAGGACAAAATGCACATAAAAGAGTAGTGTTGGTCTGTGGGGTTAGTCTAGAGATCCTATTGAGCTGCCAGAAGTGACAACCGTCGGTCTGGAGTGACCGGGGATGTTACAAGTGGTATCAGAGCCGACCCTCGCGGTTATATGGGCGTGTATGGGTTAGTGGCTGACATGTATAGGCTGGCGCGTGTGGCCCGAAGTGAACACGTCATGGCAATGTGCCGGCACTGGACGCACATACGTGTACCAAGAGGGGACGTTCCTGGCTTGTGGTTGATCGACGAGGACGTCGATCTTCTAAGGGTGGGTGTATGTGAGACCCTGACGCATGGCTCAATAGGATTGATAGGAAACTCATACCAACAAGTTGCAACTTCTTTTCTGAAAGCTCATTTGAAAAAAACTCTAAGCTTAAGCGTGCTTGGACTAGAGCAATTCTAGGATGGGTGACCGACCGGAAAGTGGGTACCGGGTGCTCACGAGTGAGCACAAAGTGCATAGAAAAGACTAGTGTTGGTGTGTGGTGTTAGTCTAGAGATCATATTGAACTGCCAGAAGTGACATCCATCGTTCTGGAGTGATCGCGGGTGTTACAGTTGTCTCGCATGTTGTCTAGCAGCTACTTTGCTTCGGTAATTTGTTTGCCCACAAAAATATTCCTCCAGTTGCGGTATTAAGCATAGACTTAGACACAGGGTTAAGAGCAATATAAAATAAATGGAGAATTAACCAATCTTCCATCCCATGACTGGGACAGTTCCTCATGCATTCTTTCATTCTCTCCCTACAAGAGTAGTGGATCACGATGTCCCTGTCTAAAACCAATAATATCAGATCTTAGTTGCATAATCTTTGTAGGTGGAAAGAATTTAGTCATAAATAAAAAAGTACATTCCACCCATGATGCAATAGTATTTCTAGGTAAAGATAGCAATCATTCTTGTGCTCTTCTTCTAAGAGAGAAAGGAAATAAGCACAGTTTGACCGAATCGGGGTCAACATCTTTAATGCGCATCATATCACATATTTCAGTGAAAGTATTTAAGTGCATACCTGCGTCCTCAATAGCAGAGCCTCCAAATTGATTTTGTTGAACCAAACTTAAATAGTGGGGCTTAATTTCATAATCTTCAATAGTAATTGCTGGTTGAGTAATAGGAGTATGCAAATCATCATTATTATGAGTTGCAAACTCCCCAAGCTTCTTTTTAGCCATATTTCCTATGTTTTTCGGTTTTTCTTAAACTAAAAAGTTACGATAGTAAAAACAAGAATTTAAAGACTAGCTAATTTTTTGGTTTTTCAAATAAAGACTAAAAGTAAACTAATAAAATTAAAAACAAGAATTATAACTAGTAAGGTTCCTAATAACCCACCAGGGGAGCTTTTGCTTCCCCGGCAACGGCGCCAGAAAAAGGGTTGATACCTTCAATCCGGATTACGGATATAGTATAGCTTTTTTCCCTAGTAGACCTAGGTTTATCGAATCCTCGGGAATCAGAAAGCAAAGTGAAGTAACTTAAACGGATCTTCGGGAGTTTTGGAATTCTTTTTGCTTTTTACTGGACCAAGAGTTTGCAATCTTTTGTTGTTGTTGATATTGATGATGGAGAGAGAGGGCCTAGGGCTTTCGGTTTCACCTGTAGCTATGCAAAACATCTGATGGTAATAAAAGATAATAATAAAGTATGCATGTAATTGTTAGAGCAAGATAATTATATGTGGGCAGTGCATCCATAATTGCTATTGCCTCAGCAACCTCTTATAGAAATAACCTTCTAGTATCATCCATAGAAGAAAGAGAACTAATGATATGCATAGTGACGTTATCGTTAATCCCAAGTAAATCCCTCACATACAGTCGTACTACCCTTTCTGTCACTGGTTCCCATCCTGCAGATTAGTCATTACTCACACTTCCTATACCTGGATCAATCCTCAAGGTCTTGGGTACCTTACAAGTCCTTAGATTGAGGCAAGAGATGGTACAATAATCATCATGTCATACAAACTAATACATGATCCCATCTATGATAAATAACATGCACATGCTACATGGCTAGGCCGAAGCCCTTAGCCCAAGGAGAATTACTCACACATAGAGATTAAATCAACAATCATAAAAATTGTAATAGAGATCATAAGATTGATAGCAAATATTCTTACAATGTCGCCAATTCGAGAAGAGATATACTATTACAAGTGATGGAATATGGCTATAGTGGTGGAGAAGGGTTTGGAGATTAGATCTAATGGAAGGGTGTTGTCATCGGCGAAGCAGATGGAGTCAGGGGCGAATGGTAGAACGAGGAGGAGTTTTCTCGTTGTCTGAGGCCTCTTTATATAGGGGTCCCTTCACGAAAGTTATTCTATTTTAGCTAGCGGAGTCGATGGCAACTATACGGCCGGAATTTTATTCCCACCGTATAGTTGGTCGTTAAGGCTTCCGCCTCCACTTCACGGCTCCTGATTTCTTTGACGTGTTGGAAATCTCGTATCTTTTACTTTAATGTTGTGATTCCCATCATCATACATCGTTATCTGCGTAGGAAAAAATAGCAAGAAATGATTGCATACCCCTTTGATCATTAGGCATTAGTGGCAGGGTTTAGAGAGATATTTCATCAAAGGTATGAATAATATCTAGTTTAAATGTGAGTGTGGATGGCTATATTTTACAGCCATCAAGGATCTATACACCACGTTCTTGGAGTCCCCATAGGGCATTTGGAAGTTGTGTTTAAACGTGACAAAAATGCATCAGCTTTCATGAGGGAGCAAAATGTCACTACTGGCAGGGCACAACCAACCATGACTGATTTGGCTGATAAAATAGCAGCAATGCGACCGATTAATAGCAAGTTCTTGAGATTTTACATCACATATGCAATATGTTCAGTACTGGCACCAACAACAGGGGTTCGCGTCATTCCTATGTGTCTATATCACATTTTTTGATATCCTCATATGGGACTTTTCATTGCAGGTGAAATATGTGGATTCATTGCAGCTATAGAGCATGGAATTTAGTGATGAATGAAACAAGAGTCGATATGTGGACAAATGCTATGATCAAGGAAGCAATTAAACAAGATACCAAGAGGAATGGGTCGTTTGGCACATCAGCGGTACTGTACCATAACGTCTTTTACATTTTTCCTTTGGAAAATGTAACTACATCTTGTCTATGTAACTACATTTTTTTCTTCGAAAAGATGTTTTCTAGCAAACTGACGATCTTGCTTGTTTTTTTGTTTGTTTCATGCAGCTCAAAGCTGAATTTGCAAAAGAAGGAACTCTAGGAGATAGTCATGAACACACCATCTCGGACGAGGAAAGGACCAATGATAGTCCTTTAGAAAGTGCAAGAGAGAAAGGGGAAGTTCGTGGAGAGAGCATGTCCACGGGAAAGAAAGAGAGCAACAATGATGTTCAATCTGGTTCAGAAGCTTCTAGAGATCAAGAGGAACAAAGCATAATTTTTTGAGACCCTCGGAAGATTTGTGAAGTTTATAAACAAACATGCACAAAGTAAATTTTCAACAGATGTAAGTTAAAGACAACAATCCACCTTCTTTTTTAGCCGTCTTTTACATTTTTCAGTTATTTTGTGATCTTAATTCACAAGTGTAACAAGTGCATATTTTACTGATAGCAATTTTTTTTTGCTTAAACTAAACTGCCTTTTTTCAAAATGTAATAGGAAACGGGCAGATACAAAGAAGCAATCGACTATGTATGCCATGGTTTCGAATCTTCTCTACAAATCTTTGTGAGGAATTTTACCAAGGTTCCATACAATGAGATAAATTCTAAAGAAAAACATTTTACGAGCTCTTCAAAGTGCAAGGAGCAAACTGTGAAGGAATGTAAAGTAATGGAAACAAAAGAACCAAGGGAGCCAGCCACCATAGTTGGTGAAAATAACAGAGATATAGATCAGGAGGAGAAATCCATGCATGCAGAAGGTAAAGGTGCTGCCCAACGGGACACATTACCAGAATATAATGGATCACCAGATTCAGGAGATGAATCATTGGTATAAGATGAATTAACAATAATCCCTAAGGATGATGACTCAGACACATCAGATGTTGTGGCTCTACCATTGCTAGGAACAAATTCCTCCAAGAAAAGGGGAGATACATGGGACACAAGCATAATTGACAAGGAAGACATCATCAATAAAAAGGAAAAGGTGGCAACTATAGAAGCGATGGAACCTAAAGCAAGAATATCAGTACAGAAGGACAACGATTCTCCAATTCAAAAGAATGTCATACCTATGAGAGAAAAGTCAGAAACCAACTTTAAAAATGTTCATGTCACTACACAAGACGAAGTAACGATAATACCAAAGGCTGATGAAGTAGACACATCAACTGTTTTGGCTCTGCCATCACTAGGAACAAATGCCTCCAAGAAAAGGGGAGTTACACGGGACACAAGCGTAACTGACAAGGAACATATAAGGTAAAAATTGGCAACTATGGAAGAGATGGAACCTAAAGCAATAACAGCAGTACCGAAGGACAGACATTCTCCAATTCAAGATGTAGTTACTGGTGAAAGAACATTTCATGATCCCTAGTGTTTTGTGTGTTAGATAACAATATCAAGGATTATTTAATGTGTGTTGAAGTGCTACAGGCCTTGGAAAAATCAAAAGGAGCTCAAAGGTGTTTTTTGGGGGGGGGGCCTGGGCCTGCCAGGGGGCAGATAATCCGCCCCTCCCTGATGTCTACACACTTCTATTCTTGTAGACAGTTGTTGGGCCTCCAAGTGCAGATGTTTGTAGAACAGCAACAAGTTTCCCTTAAGTGGATTACCCAAGGTTTATCAAACTCAGGGAGGAAGTGGTCAAAGGTATCCCTCTCAAGCAACCCTGCAATCAAGATACAAGAAGTCTCTTGTGTCCCCAACACACCCAATATACTTGTCAGGTGTATAGGTGCACTAGTTCGGTGAAGAGATAGTAAAATACAAGTAGTATGGATGATTATAAGTGGTAACGGTGCCAGAAAAGAGCTTTTGACGGGGAGGAAGAGATTAAAGGCAATCTGAAATAAATATGGCAACAAGCAAACATGCAACATATCTAGTTGTAAACGGTGTTTCAATGTTTAGAAACAAGGCCTAGGGATCATACTTTCACTAGTGAACACTCTCATATAAATATCTTCTCTTCATGATACTACTCTGAACTACTCTCTGGTTGGACAACTCTAATCCATGGTAGGGCTACAAAAGCACTCCTTAAAGTTTGCAATCCCCATCTAGATAACCCCACACTGTCACCTTGAGCGCTATATGGTTCCTTCAAACACCACAATTTCATAGAAACATCCAACTCCAAATATAACTCATGATAAGTATTTATGTAATCTTTAGCCTAAGTGCCACACTATGTGCATGCTGTCACTTTCACACACGTGGGAAGAGTAGAGATCTATTAAAGCACTTGAGTAGCAGAGTAGATCTACTTGATTACAAAGATCATGATCATAATAAGATCATGCATAGAGAGAGATGAACACATAGCTACCGATAGAGATCTCAGCCTCGAGGAAGAACTACTCCCCCCTCATCATGGGAATCAGCAACGGTGATGGAGACGGTGGTGGAGACCGATGGTGATGGTTCCGGGGTCACTTCCCTGTCCCGGCTGGGTGCCGGAACAGAGACTTATGCCCCCTAAATCTCCCCTTCAATGGCGGTGGCACTGCGGAACTTTTTGTGGACGTATGCCGGACGATTTAGGGTTTTCTCATCGGGGGATTCTTATAGGCGAAGAGGGCAAGGTCGATGGGGGCCTAGACCCCCTGGTGGCATGCCCAGGGTGGGCCCGCGCCACCCTAGGGTGTGTCCACCCTGGTGCCCTACTCCGTCTCTGCTTTGCGTTTCTGTATTGCTCCGGGAAAAATAGTAACTTTGGATTTTGTCCCATCCAATTCCAAGAATATTCATTTTTTAGATTTTCTAAAACCAAAAACAGCAGAAAACAGGCAACTGACACTGTGACATCTTGTCAATAGGTTAGTTCCACAAAGTGTATAAAAATACCTCAAAGTGTAGACAAAACATAAGACAAATGATATAAAACAAGAATGGAACATCAAAAATTATAGATACGTTTATGACGTATCAAGAATCCCCAAGCTTAACTCCTGCTCGTCCTCGAGTAGGTAAGTGATAAAAAATAATAATTTTTGAGGTGACATGCACCATCACAATCATGATCAAACCATTTGCAAGCATTGAAAGCTGGGATCAAAGTACTCTAAACATGAGCATAAAAGATGAAGTTCTAACAATAAGACAAAGTAACTATATCACAACATGAAAGGATGCAAACAAAGATTCATGAATAATAATGCATTGAAGGACGTTTTTTTGTTTCACATATAAAAAACATAGCAAGAGTGGTATTCAGCTTGTCCCTCATGGAGTAGCAAAACGTAAATGCATAGGACACCTTCAAAGTTCATAAGGGTGACTAGATACTAATAATTTAAGACCAAGCAATATCAACATTATGAATCAATCAATAAGTTTTGGGACAATGCACATAACACTAACAATGACAACTATGCTCTCTTAATTGGTGCCTAAGGATAGAAGGTGGAGACTCAATATAAAAGTGGAAGAAAGGCCCTTCAAAGGGAAGCATGGATTTCAAGTTTCATAAAGAGCTTCCAAAAATTATGGTACTTGTTAGCTTTCAGCTCTCATTACCCCTATCATAAGAATCTTCAAGTGATTAAGATTAAAGTGAACAAATTATGGAGTATATGCTTGACAAAGTATAAGCTGGCAATCTCATGTCCCTTGAGTATGACGGCCGCTCCTCATGCTACTCAACTTTAGTTACTGGTAAGTTCTTGTCATAGTAAGTACATGTGTAACATAGATAACCGCCAACGGGGTACCCCTTGCCCCATGATACATGAGCTATCCCAGATCAAAATAAAAAGGCAAGCAGACAATGAGCATATCAGCAATATTCTTATTTACCATGGGAAAATGGTGCTTTTTCTCTTCTTTCCTCTTTTTATGTCTCTCTCTATTTTTTAATAAGAAGAAAGCTTCATAGATTGCTCACTATGGTGATGCTGCAAGTTTCCACCATGATTAGGCATGGCTTAGGCTAGCGGCCCAGACGTTTCACTAACACATATACATAAGTCCATGGACTTACAAGCTCCCCTTTTATTTCACACCGACGACATCTATAAACAAAAGAGCATGATATCAACTGGGTAGATTTTTACAGGTGTTGAAAGCATTCTCTATTACAACACGGTTGAAAGGACTATGTTTTCCCTTGCTATTTTGGTGATGATGACAATCCCACTTGTGATCTAACCATGTGCTTGAGTTTTAGGTTAATTGCTTTTGATGGAATTTATGAAGTGTGTGGATGCTCTCTTTGGGATCTCGTGAAGACGACAGTCTTTTGTTTTTCTATTTCTCTAATTTTATTGCTTTAGATCGCCGTACTATGAAGAGGGGTCCACATCGGAAGGCTATGGGGAATCATCTATTTTTGCACAAACCATATATGCACCGTCATAGCCATCCAACTCATCTGTGAGAGAGCGAGTTTCTGATCAATTGCTGCATTTTCTGTCTGATCGGAACTTCCGACCAGGCTCTGTGGGTTGGATCTGGGACTAGTTCTGGTCCAACTTCTAATGGAAGTTCCGGCCAGCTCTCAGAACTCTCTGTTTTGTTATGTTCTATTTGGAGGAACTTCCACCGGAAGTAGCACCGAAAGTTCTGGTCAGGAATTTCCTTTGCTTCTTCCACTAAGACCCTGGGCGGAACTTCCGCCCAGGCACCGGAACTTTTGGTCAGACAATGTTTGCGACCCAGTTGTTCTGCCCTTGTTCCGCTCCAAGTTCCGCTCAGGTTCAGTACACTTCTGTTTGCAAGTGTTCTATTTGATGGAACTTGGGCCGGAACTTGCATCGGAAGTTCCACCGGAACTTCCGGTCGTTCTGACTGGAACTTCTGGTCAGGCTTTTGGAGCGTGCGTCAACGGACTTCTTACCGTTGGTGCTACGCTAGGCGGAACTTCCGGCCGCTCGCCAGAACTTCCAACGATGTCGCGAACTGCCCAACGGTTCAGTTTGGAGGGGGCCTATTCAAGGCACCCTCCTTCTTCCCCCTACCTATCTCTTCAATTTTCTCTCTCCTCCATTAATACTAGAGCTTCACCTTACTAGATCTCTCTCCCTAGCCACTCAAATCACTTGATCTTTTGAGAGGTGAGGGAGGTGACCTAGATCTACACTTCCACCAAAGAAGATTTGATTCACCCCCACCTATCCTTTGTGGATCTTGTTACTCTTGGGTTTCTTGGAACCCTAGATGGTGTAGGGAATCCTTGGAGCTAAGGGCATGTGTTGTAAACCTCCGTGGTGTCGTTCAGGGCCTCCAATTGAGTTGTGAAGCTTCCCCCTGAACCTTGTTGTAAAGGTTTCGGTTGGCGCCTTCAAGGTCACTGGTTAGTGGAATGTGAGGCCTCCTTTGTGGGGGAGCTCACCGGAAAAGAAGGTGAGGCCTTTGTGGCGCTCGGGTGACCTTGTGTGGCCCCGACACCTCTCCAACATAGACATAGATCCCTTGGGAGTGAACTACGGGAATTACATCTCCGTTTCCCCGCTCCGGTTATCTCGTTCCCTACCTTTACTACTTGCTCTTTATCGTTCTTGTGCTTGTTGTTAGTTCTCTAGCATATAGGTTGTTCACCTAGTTGCATATCTAGTGAACTTATCTTCTTGCAAAGCCTAAAATTGAGTAACAAATTAAAAATTTGTAGTCGCCTATTCACCCCCCTCTAGTCGATTCAAAGTCGGTACTTTCAATTGGTATCAGAGCCAAGGCTCTTATTTCGGGCTTTATCGCCTAAGATACGATCGTCGACGAAGGGGTAGTGAAAATGAAAACTCCAAGAACTTGGCCACCATGGATGACTTCAAGCAATTGGAGGCATCCATGATGTCCAAGTTTGAGGAAATTATGACTATTTTGCAGTCTCGCAAGCCAAACCCCATGGTTGCTCTTGCCACACCCCAAACCACCGAGCTTCCTCCCACCGTTCCTGTGACCGCCCCTGGGGTGAATCCCGCGGCCGTCACCACTCACTTGGGACTTGGTTTTATTGCTCAAACATCTACCAAGGTTCAAAGCGAGAACACCGAGGAGCCCGAAGACTCAACTTCCAAAGAGGAAAGTGGAGGAAAGGACTTCTCGGCAGTTCCCCCACCGCCGAAGTATACTCCGGATCCACCCAATACCATGCCACACATCATTCCTCAAGGAGCACCATCTATGTTAGATACTTCAAATTTTGCCAATTGGCAATATCTAATGCTCTCACATATTTCCAGCTCTTCTATTGAGTTAATGAGGGTTGTGGAGGATGGGTTCTCTCCATATGACCCAAAGAAGTTGACTCGAGGTGAAGTGATGGACAAGCAACTCAATGCCACAGCTTTGGGCATGATTCAAAAGGCCTTGACTCCCAAGGACTTTGCTCACATTCGCCAATTCAACACCGCCAAGGAAGCATGGGATCAGCTCACCGAGCTATTTGTTGGGAATGCAAGCATTCAAAGCTCCAAGTTTGATGAAGTCAACAACGAGTGCGATGGTTTTGCTATGTAAGATGATGAGACTCCCGAAGACATGTATAGGCGGCTCAAGGTCCTTTGTTGCACTATGTTGATGACAAGTTCATGAAGAGTAATTTCATTCAAGCTCTCCTTTCATTTTAAGAGAAAAAGATCAACTCCATTAAGGGAAGAACCAACTTTCACCTAATGACCTCCCAAGAAGTCTTGAGTGAAGTGATTGCCATGACCATTGCCAAGAAGAACGCGGAGTCCTCCCGTGCTAGGGCTATTGGATTGACAAAAGTTAATCTTGCATTGAAGTCCAAGGCTATTGAAGTTGATAATGATGATACATCAAGTGAGTCGTTCGTGGGAATGGTCACGGCAGATGCTGCAATCGGCAGCGAGTAGTAGAACGAGGGGCAAGGGCGGCCAGCCATCTGCGGTGCGAGATGAGGGCGGAGACACAGGGTTTTACCCAGGTTCGGCCCCCGGAGGGTAAAGACCTACTCCTACTAGATTGTATTATGAAGGTGGTACAATGGGCGAGCTCGGCGGCTAGGCGGTGAGTCGCTTGGGTGTATGATGGAACGTATCCCTACACGCCCAGCAGGGAGGTTTATATAGGCTCACCTCCCCTAGGGTTTACATATCTCAACCGATTCAGTTAAGGCTTCGGTACTCGTTTGACCTAATCCGACTGGGCCTATCTACTCGCCTGGGCCTTCAGCTTCCAGTCGCTTGGATCCACACCGGGCCTTGATCCAGTCGCCGTCTTGCAGGCCCACTCGCCAGTTCCTGGGCCAGTCGGAAATGTCCTGCTAGGTATACCCCGGTGGGCACATCCCCATCAGTAGTACCCGAGGCCGTCGTCGATTGGGCGTAGGTGGCTGCTGGCAGTCGGAGTATACGTCTTCAAAGTAGACATCCAGTCGAATCGTCGGCGGGCTCCTGTATAAAGGAGAAAACTAGTCATTCTGGTCGCAGCTCTTGGCGAGTCGAGTCGGCGAAATACTCAATCACTGTCGTAGTGATCGGGTCAGCGAGCCGAGTGGCTGAAGTTGGACCGTTAAACGTGGTCAAACTAGCCGTTGGGGTAATCCAACGGTAACCTTTGGCGTAATCACCGCGCAGTAACGACTCCCTGATTTGGCGGGTAACAACCGCTATATAAGGGGGATGGCAGGCGATCAGAGAACCATCTTCTCGCCATTTCCTCCGATTGCACGCACTTTCGCCTTCCTTCGCATCGCGATCCAGCTGACCCGAAATCCTCCGACCCCCCACAAATCCTTCCGCCATGGCCCTCTCCACCGAGTCTTGGGGTAGATCTAAGTGTACGAGGGCGCAACTGGCGTCCTTCGAGGAGGCCGGGATTCTGCGTGCTGGCTGTTGGTGCATCCCCGCGGCCGGAGAGGTGACTCCGAACCTGCGCGAGGGAGAGTTCATCTGTTTCACCAGCCACCTAGAACGGGGGCTGGGATTCCCTATGTCCCTGTTCTTCCGGCGCTTCTGCGCCTACTACGGGATCCAACCGTCAGACCTGGGTCCAGATAGCATCGAGCAGCTCGCCATCTTCGTGGCGTTCTACGAGTGCTACCTGGGCTGCCGGCCCTACTTCCCTCTATGGCAAGATCTGTTCCATGGACGGATCAGCCGCAAGGAAGCTGGCGGCCCAATGCTCGCCGTAGGCGGCCTGACATTCCAGCTCAAATCAAAGGCTTCGTTCTTTGACTTGATGCTACCCGCCAAAGCAGCAAGCGACTGGAAGAAATCTTGGTTCTACGTCTCCGAGGCGACCTCGGAGGGCGAGACGGCGATCCCACGATACTCTGCCAACCGGTCCGAACCGCGCCGTCTTCAAGTCGGCAAGCTCCCCAGCGACCAGCGGATGGTCGTGGACGAAATGCTTCAAACCATCCGCGGTCTGAAGAAGAAAGGCCTCCAGACGATCAACTTATACAACTGCTGGCTCGGGCGGCGGCTCGTCCCTCTCGCTCGGCGCGACCACTACATGTACCAGTACACGGGCCGGGAGGACTCGACGAAGTCCTGCCTAGCCGAGTGGAAGCTCGAGGACTACACCCCAGCACTAAAGAAGATCACCCAGGCGGTGTACCTAGACGCAAAGGCCGGGGTCGCCCCCTACACCGCAAAGCATCCAGCCCCAACGGTAAGTCACCTCACATCATTCGCAGTCGCACTTTTGCAGTCGCGGTCATTCTAATTTCATTTTGTGTTCATTGCAGCTATTCCAAGTGGTGGAAGGATGGCTCCCGCCTTCAGACGACGAGAACTCGAGCTCGTCCGTCCGGGACATGGGCGAGTCGCCTACCGCCAAGGGCGACACCGAAAGCGACGAGAGAAACGGCGACGACGAATCCGAAGAGGAGGTCGCCCCGCTGGTCCGCAAGACCCGTGGGCAGCGTCAGCGTGAGCTTGAGGCGAGTAAAAGTCTCGAGCGTCATGATGACGAGGACGAACTTCCGGAGACCACCTCGCGCCGCCAAGCTACTCCGTCGAAGAAGAAGAAGAAGAAGGAGGCGAAGGCCCCCCCGAAGAAGAAGACGAAGCCGATGAGGCCGGCCTCGCCACCGCACTCGGCGAGCAGCTCCGACGCCCCAGCCCGGCCAAGGACGAGGCGCCGCCGACGGCAGCCGCGCTGGACATGGCCACTGTCGAGGTGCCACTGGCCTTGATGCCTCCGCCATTCGCCCCAGTCTCTGGGCTAGGGGCCGCTCCGGCCGCGGCGGCTTCACCTCGCAAGGAAGCTCCTGCTGGAGATGTCCTAGAAGCTCCCGTTGCAGCCTCGACGACAAATAAGCCGTCCGTGTCTTGGGCACGCGATGTCCTGGAGATGGGCCTCAGCCGCCGACTGGGCCCCAAACTGGAGAAGCCGGACGGCATCCGCACGGGGCTACGCTTCATTCCAGTCGCCAAGTGAGTTCGCTCACCTACCTTTGTCTTTCATAGCAGCTTGAATTGTCTTGCTCACACGATCGATTTACAGGACCGGAGCGAAGAAGATAGGCCACCCGACCGTGGCTAAGGTGCCACCCATCGTCAGCGAAGAGGATCCCTCCCGGAAGAGGAAGGCGGACGAAGTCGTCGTCCTTGCGGACAGCGCCAAGAAGGCCAAGGGTGACGATGTCGTCACGATCTCCGACGACACGGCGATTGCGCCGAATGAACCCGCAGTGGAGGAGGCCGTACCCACGAAGGAGGGTGCTCCCTCGCCTGGGGTGACCGAGCCGGCCTCCTTTGGCGCCGGTGCTTCCATCGCCATGTTCCCGCGCTTCATGGCCAGATCGGCTACAGCGAGTGGGACCTCGCCCTCGAGCCGTGCACCTGGGGTCGCCGATGCAGAGGTCGAGCAGCGTCGTGGGCACACGCCGGCTCTCCTCGCGTCCGTGGATGCGATACAACTTCACAGCATGCTTGGCGCAGCCATCCAGGTATGTCCAGTCCCCGAGGATCAGGCCGGTGAGTTGCAGCGGTCTGATTCTTCTAGTGTCTTCTTGTTATTTTTCGCGTACAGTCCCCGAGTGCGCACTCGCTGAATTTCAGCGGGTGGGCACTTAGGATTTGTTGATTGCCAGTCCCCGAGTGCGCACTCGCTGAATTTCAGCAGGTGGGCACTTAGGATTTCTTGATTGCCAGTCCCCAAGTGCGTACTCGCTGAATTTCAGCGGGTAGGCACTTAGGATTTCTTGATTGCCAGTCCCCGAGTGCGTACTCGCTGAATTTCAGCGGGTAGGCACTTAGGATTTCACTTTGGTTAACTGCTTGAATTGTGTGCAGGGTCTGCAATGTGAATCAGCTGACCGATTGGCAGCGAAACACCGCGCGGAGAAGGAACTGGCCGCCATCCAAGAGGCGAATAAGGGGCTTTAGGCAGTTGCTGCGAAGGCAGAAGAAGCTCGCCAGGGACTTGTCCCCGCGGGTGAGTTGGCAGCGGCGCGATCGGCGTTGAGCTCGGCTGAGAAGCGGATCGCCGATCTCGAGCGCGAGCTGAGGGAGGCGAAGGAGGAAGCGAGCTCGGCGGATGGGCGAGCCAAGGCCGCCATTACAGCCGCCGCAGAGGATCGTAAAGTGTCCGACGCCCTTGTTGCTGGGCTTCAGGACGACTATACTTCGCTTCAATGCTTCATCACGGATCTCTCCCGCCCCTTGATTGGTAAGTGTATCTGCCCCTGCCAGTAGCGTGTGCCTTTTTGTGATGTCCGACGGTCTCACTTTTATCTTCTATTCGCAGGTCGCATCCTTGATAGTGCGGAAGAGGCGAGCTCGTTCGACACGCGGCAATGTGTGGCCACGCTCGTCGACTCGGCGACGTTGTCGGCGACATGCATCCGAGCCTACCTCCAGGAGATATCACCCACGGAAGTAATTCCCAGCGACCTCGTCGAGGTGTGGAAGTACTTGGAGAAGGCGCGGTCGGTCGTTGAGTTCATGACGCGGTCGGCGTTCCGGCGCGGAGCGGCGACGGCGCTTAGCCTTGGGCTTGCTCATTTTCCAGAAGATTTCGATCTGGACGACGTGACGAGCGGCTACCCATCGTCGACTGGCGCGGTGGAGCTATCCGAGGTGCTCAAGTTGACGGACCATGCCGCGATGTACTCCGAGCGTGTCTGGGCAATGGGCGACCTCCTTCCGTACCAGGAGACGGTCGCCGCACCCAACAACCCCGAGCCGCAGCACCGGGACTTCAAGGTTGAGCATCCCTTCCGCGCGGCGATGGCGGGTGAGCTGACGACGTACCTGTCGAACCCGTACACGCCGTTCATCCGCAATCGCAAGGGTGCTGGCGAGTCGTCGTCGAAGCCTGCGGAATAGGATAGTTTGCCCTAGGGCGTTAGTAGCAGATCTGCCGTTTGGGCATATTTTGTACTCTGAGATGATTGCAACATGCTATGAATGTGATATCGTGTTTGTTTCATGACTTGTCATGTGTATTCCGATTGAGGTTTGAACGAGTCCCCGAGCGCGTCCGCCCTTTTGTGGGGTTTACCTCGTGTGTGATGTGTTTGTGGTTTTTGAATGTTTTGTTATTGTGGTCGACTCGCCCGGACTCGAAGAGCCTGTCGCAAGGCGACTCCCTTGAGCGCTCTGTACTTCACCATTTTCCCTTGCGCGAATGAGGTCGGGTGGCCGAGTCCCCGAGCGTGGTACTTGGTTGTTCTAGGTGCGACTCGAGGGTGGGTGAGGACTTGGCGCGTTAGTTTGAGCGCATCACTCCTGCCTGGCCCGTTGGGTCAGTCGCGTGGCGAGTCCTGGGCATGCTCTCATACTTGGCGTTTTCCCGAGCCGCTCGCGATGAACTGGTCGTCAGTCCCTGAGAGTGGTGCTTGGCCGTTCGAGTCGCTATGTCGAGGATGCGGAGGATCATGGTCGCTGTAAGAAGCGAAGGCAGTTGTCTTGGCTCGTAGAGCCAGTCTGGTTGGGCGACTCCAATAGGGCTCCGGGTAGGCGTTTTTCGTGGACGATGCAAGACCTGAGGTGACTCAGTGCTCTTGCACCACACTACTTAGCCGTGCCGATCGCTGTACCAAAGGTTGACTTCTGCGGTTAGCTTGACACTGTTATTACGAGTGCGAGTGGCACAAGACACGGAGAGTAGGCGCAATTTGCGGTAACCAATTCTTTTTATTTCATAGCGACTGGAGAGTACATATGTGGGGTTCTAGGAGTAGAACTTCTGTAGGAGGTTTACATTCCAGGTCGCTTGACGTCGAGTTCGCCGTCCCCGCGGACGTCGATGAGGTAGTAGGCGTCGTTGCCGAGTACTCGCCCGATGGCGAATGGTCCCTCCCACGGAGGGGAAAGCTTGTGCATGCCCTTCTTGTCTTGGATGAGGCGCAACACCAGGTCGCCTTCTTGGAAGGTGCGAGTTTTCACCCGCCGGCTGTGGTAGAGGCGGAGTCCCGGCTGGTAGATGGCAGTGCGTGACCGAGCGAGGTCGCGTGCCTCGTCGAGTTGATCGACTCCATCCTGGCGGGCGAGTTCGTTTGCAGCCTCCGTGTAGTGGACGACCCGCGGCGAGTCGTGTTCGAGGTCGGTGGGCATGACTGCCTTGGCGCCGTACACCATGAAGAAGGGGGTGAATCCTGTCGACCTGTTGACCGAGGTGCGGATGCCCAGATGACGGAGGGTAGCTCCTCGACCCAGCACCCGGCGGTGCGCTCGAGTGGTACTTGGAGTCGCGGCTTCAGGTCGTGGAGGATGCTTTGATTGGCCCGTTCCGCCTGGCCGTTGGATTCTGGGTGGGCGACTGACGCGAGGTCGAGCCGGATGTGGTGTTCTTCGCAGAATTCGGCCATGGCTCCTTTGGTGAAGTTGGTGCCGTTGTCCGTGATGATGCTGTTTGGGAACCCATAGCGATATATGAGCTCGCGTAGGAATTTAGTGGCGGTCTTCCCGTCGCATTTCCAGACTGGCTTGGCCTCCACCCACTTTGTGAATTTGTCGACCGCGACTAGGAGGTGGGTGTAGCCGGAGGGGGCCTTTTTGAAGGGGCCTACCATATCCATGCCCCACACGGCGAATGGCCAGGTGATGGGGATTGTCTTCAGCGCCGAGCTCGGCACGTGCGTCTGGTTGGCGTACTCCTGGCACCCGGCGCACCGCTGGACGATGTCGACAGCATCGGCGTGTGCGGTGGGCCAGTAGAAGCCATGCCGCATAGCCTTGGCGACCAGGGAGCGGGCACTGGCGTGGTGGCCACAGTCGCCGGAGTGGATGTCGTGGAGGATCTTGCGTCCTTCGGCCGATTGGACGCAGCGTTGGAACACGCCGGTGACGCTTCGCTTGTGGAGCTCGCCGTCGATGATGGTGAAGGATTTGCATCGGCGTGCGATCATCCTGGCGTCCGTCTCGTCTGCCGGCAAGGTGCCGGCCTCCAGGTAGGCGACGTAGGGCTTGGTACAGTTGTCTGGCTCGGTGACGAGTGCGACCAGGGCTGCCTCCGGTTGTAACGGGACTCCGATGTCGATCTCCCTCGGGGGGAGACTGATGGCTTGGTGATCGTGTCGAGGAAGACGCCGACGGGCGGTGCGAGTCGAGCCGACCCAATGCGAGAGAGTGCGTCGGCCTCCTCGTTCTTCTGCCTGTCAATCCACTCGACGGAGTAGCCTGCGAAGTGTCCGCCTAGCTTGTCCACCGCTTGGCGATATGCCGCCATGGTGGGGGAGACGGCGTCGCAGGTGCCAGCGACTTGCCCAGCGACGAGGTCGGAGTCACCATAGCAGCGTAGGCGGTTGACGTTCATCTCCCTGGCAGCTCGCATGCCGTGGAGTAAGGCCTCGTACTCGGCCATGTTGTTGGTGCAGGGGGTGAAGTCGAGGCATAGGACGTAGCGAAGCTTGTCGCCCTTTGGTGAAGTTAGCACGATCCCTGCTCCTGCGCCGTCCACGTTCTTGGAGCCATCGAAGTGCAGGCTCCAGTAATGGAGGTATGGCAGCTTCTCTGGCTGCTGGGCCTCTTCCCAGTCGGCGATGAAGTCCGCTAGAGCCTGCGACTTGATCGCCTTCCATGGCTCGTATTTGATGTTGTGGACGCCGATCTCGACGGCCCACTTGGCGACTCGCCCAGTCACCTCACGGTTGCGGATGATGTCCTGCAACGGTGCTGAGGAGACGACCGTGATCGGGTGCTCCTGGAAGTAGTGCGGCAGGCGTCGCTGTGCTCTGAAGACCGCGTATACCAGTTTCTGGTACTGCGGGTATCGCTAGCGCGACTCGGTGAGGACCTCGCTGATGTAGTACACCGGTCGCTGTACTGGGCGCTCCTTTCCTTCCTCCGGCCGTTCGACGACCATGACGGCGCTGACGACGCGCTCGGAGGTCGCGATGTAGACCAGCATGGGTTCTTTGTCGACAGGGGCGGCGAGTAGTGGTGCGGCGAGTAGCACCTTCTTGAGGTCGCGGAGCGCGTCGTCCGCCTCCTTGTCCCACTGGAAGGTGGGGTTCTTGCGCATCATGCGGTATAGGGGCATCGCCTTTTCGCCCAGGCGGGGGATGAAGCGACTGAGAGCCGCTACTCGCCCAGCCAGCTTCTGGACGTCGCGCAGGCACTCGGGTTTGCCGAGTCGGGCGATCGTGTCGATCTTAGTGGGGGTCGCCTCAATCCCTCACTTGGAGACGACGTACCCCAGCAGTTGTCCTGCTGGTACACCGAAGGTGCATTTGCCTGGGTTAAGCTTTATCTTGTATTTTCGCAAGTTGGCGAACGTTTCCGCCAGGTCGGCGAGTAGATTGCCCTGGCGAGCGGACTTTACGACCACGTCGTCGATATAGACGTGGATGTTGCGGCCAATTTGGCTCGCGAGGCACTCTTGCATGTACCGCTGGTAGGTCGCCCCGGCGTTCTTGAGGCCGAAGGTCATGGCGGTGTAGCAAAAGGCTCCGAATGGCGTGATGAACGCCGTCTTCTCCTCGTCCTTGACAGCCATTTTGATCTGGTTGTACCCAGAGTAGGCGTCGAGGAAACATAGCGACTCCGAGCCCGCGGTGGAATCGATTATTTGGTCGATCCGCGGGAGGACGAACTGCTCCTTTGGGCAGGCGCTGTTCAAGTTTGTGTAGTCGATACACATTCTCCAGGTCCCGTTCTTCTTCTCGACCAGGACTGGGTTTGCCAGCCACTTGGAGTACTTGATTGCCGGATGAAGCCTGCAGCGAGTAGACGCTACACCTCCTCGGCGATGGCTCGGCGGCGCTCTTCATTGAAGGGCCGCAGCGACTGTTTGACGGGTCACACTTTGGGGTCGGCGTTTAGCTTGTTCTCAGCGAGCTCCCTAGGGACACCAGGCATGTCAGAGGGCTTCCATGCGAAGATGTCCCTGTTCTCATGGAGGAACTCGATGAGCGCGCCTTCCTAGTCTGGGCTCATGCCCGTCCTGATCGTCACCGTCTGGCTGGAGTCGCCTGGGACCAGCTCGACGGTGCGGGTGTGTGTCGTTGCCTCGAAGGTTGAGGTGTTTGCGCCTCCGAGTTGGGATTCTTGAGTATGGTGGGGTCGTCGTTGTTGACCCCGCTCGCGTACTTGGCGAGCTCATCGGCGTGGTTGGTTTCTGCCGCGATGACGACATCGGCGAGTTCGGCTCCTTTGGCCTCGCACTCGGCGGCCATGTCGGGGTCGCCGTTGATGGTGATGACGCCGCACGGCCCGGGGAGCTTCATCGCGTTATACGCATAGTGTGGCGCTGCCATGAACTTGGCGAATGCCTGGCGCCCCAGCACGCAGTGGTAGGGGCTGTCGAAGGGTACCGGCTCGAAGACGATCCGCTCGGTGCGGAAGTTTGCTGGTGTGCCGAAGGTGACGGGCAGCGTGACCTTGCCGATCGGGTACGCCTTCCGACCAGGGACGATGCCATGGAACGTGGTGTGGGTTGTCTCAATCATCGACTGCGGAAGCCGCAGCCGCCTGAAGTTGTCCAGGTACAGGATGTTGATGGAGCTGCCGCCGTCCATCAATGTCTTGGGGAGCCAGTAGTCGCCGACCTTAGGCTTGACCACCAGGGCGACTCGGCCTGGGTACTCGATGCGTGGCGAGTGGTCCTGGCGGCTCCAGGTGATGGGCTGCTCCGACCAGTTGAGGAACTGGGGAACGTCCACCTGAGCCACCGCGTTGACGGCGACGGCGCGGGCGATGACCTTCTTCTCGCGCTTCGTGTTGAAGCCTGTGAAGGTATGGAGCGAGCCGGCCACTTTGCCGAACTTTCCGCCATTTGGCGGGTCATTGTCGGGGTCCTCCCGTGCTCGGCGTGCCTTCTTGATCTCCCTGAGGGTGTGGCAGTCGGCGGTCGTGTGCGTTGCGGGCTTTCCTTCCCTGCTATGAAACGCACAAGGTTGGTTAAGGAGGGCCGCAGGATCGAACCTTGGCTTGGCCTTGTAGTTGCCGCCGTCGTGGCGTTGTCCTCCGTCGCGGTGGAAGCTTTTGCGCTCGCGTTGTGCGTGCCCGACGTTGGCGACGAAGTCGACTCGCCCGTCACTGCGGCGCTTGCCAGTGAGGCGAGTGTTGCTATAGCGTAGGTCGGAGCATCGTCCGTTGTCGTTGCCGCTCGTGCGGCGTTGACCTCCCGACTCGTCATCGGTTTCCTGGTTTGGATCTTCCTCCGCGTACCGTTTGGCGATCTCGAGTAGGTCCAGTATGTTGTCGAGTGTGCGAGAGTGTCGCTTGAGCTTGGCGACCAAAGGCTCGTAGCGGCACGAGGTCTTGAAGCAATGGATCGCGGTGTCCGGGTGGATGCCGACCGTGTTGTACCAGAGTTCTTGCCACCGCTGTACCCAGTTGCGGGTCGACTCGCGAGGTCCCTGGACGCATCGCTCCAGGTCCTTGATGGTGGTGGCGCGGGTGTAGGAGCACTCGAAGTGCCTGACGAAGGCGTCGCGCATCTCCTCCCAGGAGTCGATACTATCCTGGGGGAGGGTGTTGATCCGCTGCCTGCACGTCCCCTCCATCATCAGGGGGAGGTAACGGGCGGCTAGCAGGTCGGTGTGGCCTGCGATCCCCATCGCCATGAGGTATGTATCGAGCCAGACGGCGGGGTCGTACTTTTCTATCTCCTTCAGCGCCTTGAAGTTCGGCGGGTACTTCTCTCCTCGGATCATCGGTCCGAAGCACTTGGGGCCGAGTCGACTTAGCGACCCCATTGGCTCGCCGTCGCGGCGATTGGTTAGGGTGTGTCGCAGGTCGT